>WBMW01002292.1:324-160119 GCA_013396635.1 Penelope pileata
CCGGAGTGAAGCTGCTGTGCCCGTGCTGGTGCTGCGGCGCCCAGCGGAGCCCGGGCAGGTGCACCTGGGAGCGTTCGCTCGCCGTCGCTTGTGGCCTCTCTGTTCAGAACGTGTGTAGTTTCTCAGGGTTGAAGTGGAAGGAAGCATCTTTGGCTAAACGCGTTTTGTACCTTTTTCCTGGAGGCGTCTGGCAGGCGTTTGGCACGCTGTGTAAATGGATGATAATCGTATAAGCCTAATAAACATCAGCACGTCCCCGCTGCAGCCTAGTGGGGTGGGTTCCTCTTGCAGGGCACTTGGTCAGAAAGCGACCCCCGGTGCACTCCTGGAGTGCCTTGTACACCAGCGAGGTTTCCTGGAGGGTCGGCGGCGGAGCAGCGAGCCTGGCGAGCGGTGTGCCCAGCCGCTCAGTGCGGGCTGAGGGCCATGGCAAGCTGGGCATCGCTGGTTTGCCCTAATGAATTTTCGGTAGCGGAGTTCAAAGTGACTTACTTTGCTTCTGTCGCTGCTTCAGAGTGTTTTCTCTGCTGATTCTTGGGACTGGATGTCAAAATAAAACTGGTGATCCTAAATGTAGAAGACACAGGTCTGGTCGTGGCTGCAAACCCGTACATGATTCATACGAATGAGCGAGGGCACTTCCAAGGGTGAGCATTAAGGGAGTGAATAAAGGTCCATGAAGCCTCACAACAGGGTGTTTATTCAGCCTGTTTCGTACAACAGGCAGTCACAAGGCTGCTTCTGTTATTGGCTCAGGTTGCGCTTCTGTTCTGACTGTAAGTCGTGTTCGTAAAAGATGTGATTTACCGAGTAAGAATTTTATCTTGTTGTTTGTCATGTGTACTTTACAGTTGGTGATGCAGTAAACACTGGTTCAGGATTGTACAAGGCTGCTTTTTCATTGAGTCACTCTATGACCATGGGATAGGGGAGCGATGGCCGCACATCCCGTGTGTTTCCCGTGTAGGCGATCTCAGTTTACCAAGAGCTGATGGGTCACAGTGAGCGAATTGCCTCGAGTAATTCTGGGCATCGGTCTTCTGTGCAGGGCATAAAACGTGGGTACATCGTGTATCCTCTTTTGTTGGAGAGAGCAAACAATTACAGTACAGTAAGATGTGCTTATAAAAATGTGTCATAAAAGTTTGTGGGAATTAGAAGAATTAAGTAGCGTACAAACTGAGAATGCACTGCTTCCTGCGTTCATTGTATCACCTCTTTTTACGAGAAACTCTTAATCTCTTTGGGCTTAAACTCTTACATTCGAACACAGTAAGGGAGTGAGTAGTGTCTGCTGTGGCAGTGCAGAGCTCTGTAGAAATACACTTAAGGTTCAACACAGAAACTTCACAGAACTAGGAACTCGAGCGTTTGAGTGCTAATCCCAGCTCTGTCCCTGATTTCACATAAATATTGTGACATTCCAGTGACAGCTTTCTGTCTCTCTCAGAAGTAGGCTGATAGTTGTTATCTGGTTTACGGGATTGTTGTGTAAATTGATGTTTGTGAAAGAACTGGGAGAATATCACATGAGTGATTTAAGATTGCGTGCCTGTGTCTCCCTGGTTATGAGAACGTGTACCTCACTCTGGGAGTACCCTGTAGCCTACTGAAGCAAGACGTATATTTTCTTAATTTTCTAGTATCATTATAAAAGAGATTTATTGCCTCAAGTTCAACAGTTGTGTTATTTGCTCAATTTCTATCCAGATGTACAGCTGGGAACTCTAACCTGGCTGGCTAATAGCACTTATAAATCGATTTCAGGGAGAAAAGGTGGTGGTGGTAATCGAGTTTACCGATTTGCAGGCAACTCTGGAGCATATGTTTAGAAGAGCAGTTCTCTTACTGTTAAACAGATGCTCTGTGGTAGATAATCTTTGATTCTCTTAATGGGCCATTTAAGTTGACGAGCATCCTCAGGTTCTCGTTTGAAGCTCTGTCTGTCAATGGGAAAGAGCAGTTGCATTCTCTGAAACAAGTGCTGTAGCACGTTTGACTATACTAAAGCCATTTGTCACGTTTGAAACTAGCTGTGATTAGTATGATTATTCTGAACTTTTTTTAAACAAAATTTTCATTATCTATGGGGTCTTAAATGTAAAGTCTGGCGTTTCTTTTAGTGCCAGTAATTAAAAACAGGGAAAATTATGAGTAAAAGGATAAAACTCAATGTGATTAAACAATAAAAAACGGGGAGAAAAAGAACTTTATGATTAGTGTGCAGCACTGCGGCAATTAGTAAATAAGTCTCAATTGATTTGGGGCAGTATTTAATATCTTGATATATTTTTTAATTAGTCATCGTGTGTTTTTGTTTATTTTATTTGAGGGGCGTTGTTATTTTGTTAGGATTGGATGGTTTGTTAGGTGGACAGTTCTGGATGGACAGCAGTGTATGTTTGAGAAAAGCTTGAAACCAGTCTGATCAGGTGCCACTGAGTAGAATATGTAATTTGGTTTGGGCTTTGTAATTGTGTTGTTTGGGGCTCATCTTTGCTTCCAATGAGTGATTCTGCTGAGCTGAAGTCATCTTGGCTATTCCTCCCCAGGATGAGGAAACCATCCTGATGGCCCCACGCTCCAGAGCTTGCTCTTAATGGATGAGTTCAGATGCCAGGAAATGTGAGCGTTTGGATATGCCACGGTGTTATACTGCAGGTTTCAGGAAACGTACCATCTCAGTTTTATAGCACCCAATATGCTTTCTCTTTTAAGGTATGTTAGGATTGTCAAACACACTGCCTCTTGCTTATCTGTTATGTTGTGATGACGATGGATTAGATCATCCAGTTGCCAATGTGGATTCTTCCTTGTATGTTTGTAAATCTCACTTAGTGTACTTCAGGATGGAGCTCTGAACACGCTTCTTAGCAAACTATTGCCGAGATTACTTGACTGTGTGAAAAAATACTTCAGGTTTTGTTATTACTCAGCGTTTCCCTGTACATAACTCTTGTATTTAATTTACTCCTGATCGTTTTTATGTTAACATCTGCCCTACAACTTCTCTTAAAGGAAATGTAATCTCCTAAATTCCTGATGAGCAATCTGCTTATGGGATGTTAACAGTATGAAGTTTGGTTTTTTGCCTCAGCACCAAAAATGCAGGCGCTTCATCGTGCACACGTCTTCTTGAATGACTGTGGTCACTCAGTACTCATCAGTTCAACTGTGAAGTGATTGGACTTCTGCTGTTATGTCAAGTTGGGACCAGTGGATCCTGCCTTCTGACCCACATGGCTTCTGTACGTGGTACGATGTTGTTCTGTGCTGTGGCGTGAGCTGCCTCACAGCTGGTGTATTCTCTGTCCGTAGGCCAGTTATGAAGGACTCAGCAAATTCCCCTTCTCATTCTGCTTCAAAACAGAGTGATTTTTAGTTCCCTTTGGAAGGAGGTTAAGTGATAAGTAATATAGACACCAGAGCTGGAGATTCTTGCTGTAGGTGTATTGTGACAATTATAAATGCCTGAGAATAAGTTTTTATTGAAAAGTAATACAACCTTATTGGCAATGACATTGCCAATACTTTGAGGCATCTTGAGCATGACTAGCATTCACTAGCCTTGCTGTATTTCTACAGATGTTTTTCTACCAGAGGGCAGCCCAAGGGCTGAATGAGGAATGCTAGGCTACATGTGTGTACGTCTGTTTCTGCCTGCAATTGCATGTGACAGGTTGTGCTGAACTCTGACTTGGTGTCCAGGTCTGCTTAGAAAGTTCATTTGCAGCTGCCCAGCTCCTAGGGCTTCCATCCATAAAGCTGAAGTGAAAACAAGCACAGCTCCCTCAATCTTTCTTCATATGTGCTCCAGCCCTCTGATCATCTTCATGGCCTTTCTCTGGACCTGCTCCAACAGCTCCACGTCTTTCTTCTGTTGGGAGCCCCGGGCCTGGATGCAGTGCTCCCGATGGGGTCCCACATGGGCAGAGTAGAGAGGGACAGTCACCTCCTTCGCCCTGCTGCCCACCTCTCTGTTGATGCAGCCCAGGACACAGTTGGCCTGCTGGGCTGGAGGCACACACTGCTGGCTCACATCCAGCTTTTCATCCACCAGGACTCCCAAGTCCTTCTCTGCAGGACTGCTCTCAATGAGGAGTTCTCCCAACCTGTACACGTGTCTGGGATTGCCCTGACCCAGGTGCAACACTTTGTACTTGGCCTTGTTGAATCTCGTTAGGTTTACGTGGGCTCGCTTTTGAAGCCTGTCCAGGTCCCTCTGGATGGCATCCCTTCCTTCTGGAGTACCAACTGCACTACTCAACTTGGTGTCATCAGCAAACTGGCTGAGCATACACTCAATTTCATTGTCTATGTCATTGATAAGGATGTTGAAGAGCACCGGTCTCAAGACTGACCCCTGGGGGACACCGCTCATGACTGACCTCCGGCTGGACATAGAGCCATTGACCACAACCCTCTGGCCGTGACCATCCATGCAATTCTTTATCCACTGAATAGTGCAGCCTTCAAGGCCATCTCTTTCCAGCTTAGAGATAAGGATGTGGTGTGGGACCATGTCAAAGGCCTTGCAGAAGTCCGGATAGATGACATCAGTTGCCCTTCCTTTGTCCACCGATGCCCTCACTCCACCATAGAAGGCCACCAGATTGGTCAGGCACGACCTTCCCTTTGTTGAAGCTTTGCTGGCTGTCTCGGATCACCTTCTTGTCTTGCATGTGCCTTAATGCCTCTTCCAGGAGGATGTGCACTGTGATCTTTCCAGGCACAGACATAGGCTCACCAGCCTGTAGTTGCCTGGGTCTTCCTTTCTCCCTTTCTTAAAAGTAGAAATGATGTTTCTTTTTTTCCAGTCTCCCGGGTCTTTGCTTGACAGCCATGATTTTCAAATACAATGGAGCGTGGCTTTGCAACCACATCAGCCAGTTCCTCCTGGACCCTGTGGTGCGTGTCATCTGGCCCCATCAACTTTTTCGCATTCAGTCTCATGATGCTGTCTCTTAGTTGCTCCACTCTTACAGTGGGGGAAATATTGTTCACCCAACCCTTCCCTAGAGGTTCATGGATGTGAGAGACATTCTGACATTGCATCAAATTTCTCTGTAACTTTTGGAAAAGCACTGGTTAAACTTATTGTATTGTACAAAGAGTACTTACTGTGCAAGGAGTTAAATACTGTATTGGGATCTATTAAATCTGTTACTCCGCTTAATGATACAGAAACATGCTCTTTAATTTCAAATGCAAAAAGCATTAGAGTAGGCAAATAAGCAATGAAAGAACAGGTTGAATTTAAAAATTATTTGGATATATGGAATGGTTTTGTTCCTTTAAACCTATTTGTGAAATCCAGTGATCCTGTTCTGTTAATTGTACCAGTATGCATAGTGCTATGTACATATATCTCAGTAGTTAGAAATAATTTTACTCCTAGTACCTGCCACAATGTAGACAGACCTTTACTCTTAAATTAGACAAAAATAAAAGTACAGTTATTATGTAGCTGGTACTTTTTATTCTCATTTGTCAGTCTTGTGCTCCATTTGCTTTAAAGGACATACAATAGTTAACTGCTTGGGGTAAAATCTTGACTGTTTGTGTAAGAGAAAATAACTGCCTTCTTGGATTTGCAGGGCTACTTTGCATGGGGACTCTTTCTGAAGTAGGTAAAATAGGAAACTGTATTTTACTGTGCCTTTGGAAAGTAGTTTAATGAGGTACAGTAGGCCAATTGGCTGATAAAAAAAGTAATGTTCCAGAGAAACTCTCATTTAATTATGCTTTTTACTTCTTGAGCTCAAATCTAATTATGATTTTGGTTCTTTTGTCTGTGACTTTATTTAGCTTTAGAAAATTTAGCTGAAACAAAATCTACCATAATATATTTTGATTAAATGTGCATATTTAGGTCTTAAAGCAGTTAGACTTGTAATTTAATTTACTTGACTGTTATTGCAAGGAGTTTGGAGTAGGATAAAGTATCCATTGTGCTCCTCTGTCCATTGCATTACATGACACAGCAAATACTCAATATTCCATTCTATAGAAACTCATCAAATGTTTTGCCAGGGAAGAAGCAAAGTTGCTTTAGTTGAATTTTTATGTCTGATCTTCAGTCAAAGAGGTGCCCTGGTCTTGACCCTTCCTCTGTGCATGAGTATGTGGAATCAGCAGTATTCTTTGATTAGGGGAATGTTTAGGGCGTTGCCTCCAAAAAGATTGTCTAAAAAATTCAGAAACCTTACAAATGCTTTATGTTAGCCTGTGGGTGTGCAATTAATACTGGCTTATTGCAGCTTTATGAATAAGTTCTGTGCGTCTGTGTAGAAGGAAAAAAGACTTATTTTGTTTCTGCTTCCAAGTGGGACAAAAACAGGGTAATAGAGGTCCTTAGCATTTTTCTCTTTCATTCCTAATACAAATATGTTGAAACACACCCCCCAAGTTAAAAATGTTTCTTCATCCTGCTGTGTATGCATTGTATTGTGATCTGCTTGCAAGCACATAAACATTTAGTATCATGTATTTTTAAATCTCAAGTATTTATTGTGTATCTGTAGAACCAAACTGAAAGATCTCAACAATTTATTTTTTTTCCAACAAGATGCAGGAGAAGTAAACACATTTCTAAAAGTGTATCTTGTCCATGCCTCCTCCCAATTCTTGAGACCCATCCCTCGATCTCAGCAGTGACCCACATGAATTTAAAACCTGGCCAGAATGCACACAGGCTGCAAAGTAGATGCAACCCAGCTGTGGCTGTTGATAGGATATATAGCTGGGATATTTTTGTTTGTTTGTTTTCTTTCTATATCATCAGTAAGCTTAAGAGTTAGTGCCCCACCAAGATCTTATGATAACTCACAGCAACTAATGTGTCTTCTCAGCTATTTTTTTTTCAGCTGGCTGTAGTGGAGATGAGGTCACCCTCTATTTCTCTATTTCCACAGTTGGAAATGTGGTGGAACAAAGGTGATGTTGAGAGTGATGATTCTCCCACAAATATCTGCTTTGGCACTTCAGATCTGCAAGATAAAGGACACATTTATGAAATAAGTGATGGGAAGAAGATGCTGTTTCTTATTGATCTGAACTGGTATAAAACCTTCCTTAAATTTCTTTGAACTCGAAAACTAATTTCTGCAGCCCCTTTTGTGTTGGCATAACTGTAGCTTTTCCCTGCTGTGGGGGCTGCTCTGTTGGCTAGCACACCCTGTGAGCTGTTCGTAACCTGCCACTCTGTGTGCCTATGACCTGTCTAACATGTTGGATGTCTTGTTGATCTTGGCATGGGGGCCACCCCTAGAGCCTGGAGCCACAGCATGGTGGTTGGGGGGGGGGAGGGTACACTGGGTGATGGTGCTGTCAAGGCTGCCACACATGGTTGTGTCCATCTTGGGGTGCAGGATGAACCCCACTGGTAACTCATTCATTTTGTCTGCTACTGAACTGCTCCAGTGGGTTGCCCTGGGACTGCTTCTACAGAAAAGCTATCAGTACTGCATGCCTAAGTACCCTCTGTTGTCTACCTCTGTACTTATTTATTCTAATTGCTTGCCCCCTCTTGCTTTCTTCTCCTCTGCAGCTCCAATAGGGCAGTAAGCTTAAGCAGTACAGCATCCCTTTACATCTGGATATGAATCACTGCATGTAGTCAAGTATTTATACAAAATTTTACAAATAACATTTTAGAAGTGGAGTCTGAGCAGGCTGACCCCTTCTTTTTTTTTCTTTGTTTGTTTGTTTGTTTCAGGAAATTGTATTATCTAATGAGAGGCTGAAAATAGTAGGAGTATGGGGAGTTTTTCTATTTTAAAACTGAGCAGCTCTCTTGGTGGATGAATCATGTGGGTGTAACATACGGCATTTGATAACAAGCAGTCGGAAGGTGTATGTGCAGTAAGATTACCAGGATCATTTAGAACCTATTTGAAATAGCTGAAACATGAACTTAATCTATTGTAAATATGTGTTACTCATAGTCTAATATATCAAAATACATTGGTTAGAGTTAAGCAAATGAAGGCGAAATACAGCATACAAGTTTTTAATAATGGGTTGCTAAACACTGGAAGAGCTGTAAATATACTTGGTGGAGCTGGGCACTTTTTAAAATTAAAGCTTGCGGTAAAATATTTTCTTGAAAAATAACTTTCCAAGGAGGAAATGAGAGCTTATATTAGACTAAAATAAAGAGATGGGATTGAGAAATTGTCAAAACATTTGGAGAGCGCTGAAACGTTCTACATTTTACTTCATTTTAATAAGCTTTCTGAATTCTGGTGTTGGGCTATATTACTCATCTAAAACTGGATAATTTAACTATAATTTGAAAGAAACTTAGGTAGTATTCAACCTCTTTAGAATAAAATATCTTTTTCTGGTATTTGGCTTGATTTCTTTCTTTTTAAGATTTTCTTTTTTTTTCTGCTGAGAGCCATGGTGCACATGGTACACATCTGTTTTGGTGGCTCGACCTGAATCAAGTTCCTGCCTTCCTTTCAGGAAAGCTCATTTTAAGTTTATCTACTGGACCAAAATACTAAATATCCCTTCTATGTTACTGATGGAGCCTTTGTCACTTGAGGTCTTGAACTCAGAACAGGCTCAGTCCTTCAAAAATGGGAATTGCTCAAGCAAGTTATTGGGTCCAATGAAAATATTTGGTCATCTTTGGATTGGTGTAGGCAGGAAGAGTGACTCGTGGATGAGAAAGGTCTTCTCTAGCTTTTCTTATGGGAACAGCTTTTTGAAAACTAGTGTAGTGAAAAACGTAGCAGTAAAGAACACCCTGGCCTGCATCTGCAGTTCACAATGTTACTAATGAGAAAGTCAAAATGTGGAAGAGATGAAAGAAACCCCATGTTGCTGAATTTGTAACTCACTTGTTCTCAAAGGACTGATAAGTTTAGAGTCATGTTCTTGAAAACCTGCCTACATACGGTGAGAGGGAGAAATGTTTGTCTTTCCCATGAAAACTGTTGCTTTAAGTAACAGATAGAATAGTATCTTGAAATGCACTGATTCACCTTTGCCCTTGCACATGTGTTTTCTGTAGGTAGGCAGGTTCTGAGTCCCCTAATTTGTACTATTCTATATACAGAAGGTGATTTGCTGAATTACTGCCTTTTAGGAACCTAGTGCAATGGCCCAAATTAGTTGCATGAAATCTGAAAAAAAAAAAAAAAATAGTTCTCATCCCTTTTCTTTTCTGGAAAGGGAAAGCTGTTGCTAATTTGTAGTGTCAGAGGTCTTATTAACTTTTTAAAACAATACTAGAAAAAATCCATTAGGAGTTGAAAGATGTGGTGCAAGTCATCTCAGAGTAGAAAAAATACTACATAGTGTTTTTCCTTTAAAAGATGCGTTTGTAAGCTAAATACTGATTAGCTAATAAACTGAGGGGAAGCATGAAGTCGCGTGGTTATGAAGTACTTTTTCTCAAGGTGGTGGAAGTGTGTTTAAAGAACATGCCTTGTGTTTTGTTTACATCATTAGCATATCTGAAGTCTTTAATGCCATAAAATGGTACTTAAACTCTTGCTATCGCTGCTGTCTTCTCACTTGCATTTGTGTGATAAACTACAAAGCAGCCCCATTCAGCCATTGTTTTTTGGACATTGTAGTGGCTGTTGTTGGTCCTTTAGCCCTCTCCATTCACCATTGTATTACCCTCTCTGTGAGTAAATTCTTGGTGTTACTGGCTACTTGTTGTCACAATACTTCAAAGGTCTTTGAGACATTAACAAACACTAGAAAAAAAGCTCTCTGAATTTTTGCATTTTTAAACGCGGAATGCTGCTACGAATGTGCCAAACTTTAAATGTCATGGACTTCATTGCAAATACCAGAATGTCTTCTGATACTACATGTTGTTGTTCCTGGTTAGAATTTCATATGCCGTTATGATAAAACAAGATGTTTGTTGAGTGATGTCAATGAAAGTATGATGAGACTTACGTAATTATGGAGAGTATTGCCTTTGAAACTTGTATGAATTTTGCTGAGAACAAAGATGTTTTTTAACTGATATGTGGAATACCAGAATCATATATACAAGTGTGAGAAGAAATTCTCACATTGGATGGCTTCACTGTGTCACGACTTTTTAGACAATATTTCTCTGGAATACAAATCCAATGACCAATAATAGTTATGCTCTGCTCCCAGATTTTAACAGAACACCATGTTGCCTCATGCATTTTGTAATCTGTGAGAGAATTGGTGGAATTCCTGTAAAGATTTTACCAGATGATTATTCTGTCAAGGCTGTATTTGCCCACTTCCCCTAAGGGATGAGCCCCTGGGAATGGCCTCCTGCATGTTGCCCTCGCCAGGAGAGAGCTTGCTTTGAAGGGTCAGGCTGTGCTCACTGCTTGCTCTAGCTGTCCCTGGCTTTTCCCATCCCTCCTTAAAGAGAATCTCTGCAAGGGAAGCCTCACAATGGAATGTAGGTTTTGGGTTTACTTCTTCCAGTGTTTCTCCATGCCAACCAGGGTGACCCATTTCCCATTGTCCTTTTAAGGGGATTCTTGTACTTTGGGGAATGCAGACAGTTGGAATTGGCCAACTTTTGCCTGCAAGATGAGTGAATTTTACTTTCAGAGGAGGAAGCCAGTTCCTCATTGCTTTCCTACCCCGTCTGGTCAAGAAGACAATAATGTCTGGTCTTAACAAAATAGCATTTCTTACATTTTAAAGAAAATGTGTCAACTCCTTTTATTGTTTTCAGCAGCTAACTGCTGCACTTGTGCAGGAGTGATTGGAGGAATATTTGTTTGACTGACGGAACACCTTTCTGGTGGTTTGATCCAGCTGGGAGTGGGCTGTTTATGTGCTAAGGGAGTAAGGTTATCGGTTGCACTTAACAAATTCAGCTGTAGTTTCTTTTCCCTCTGAAAATGATTTGAAGGATCAAATGGCAGTGTTACTGCCATTACTAATCAGAGGGACGTTTTAATGAGAACATCCTTTCCTTAAAATGTCTCAGCACTGCTTCTGGCTTTTACATAACAGCAAAGCTGTATTTGCCTTCCCCGTGATTCACAAGAGGGACTATCCTATTCACTTAGGCATGTGCTGACCTGAAAGTGGAATAGAAGCAAGTGCAGGTAACTTGAGGGAAACTTAATGCTGCTGTTTCGAAATGCCCATTATTTTCCGCTTAAGAAAAAACAACCCCCTCAACCCTTGTTTTGTTTGTTAACCACACGGCTGGCCCAGACAAAGCCTCTCTGAAACGGAGAACCTGGGCCAAAGCAGAACATAATAAGCAGCTAAGCTAAATAAAACCTTTTTTTTTTTTTTTAAATTCTGTCTTTTGGGCTGATTCTTTGCACTCAGAGCTGACTGTTCAAATGGTATCTGGTTGCTGAACAGCTGCTTTAGAAGGCAGCTGTCACCTCTACAGCTTCTCCTGCCCTCGCCTTTCTCCACTGTGCCCTCTCTGAAGGCCATGCTGCCCACCTGGGGCACCCAGTGCATTGGTAGCATGGCTGGGTCCGGGTGGTTGATCTCTGTCATTAATCCTTGCTTCTCAGTCTGGAAAACTGGTATGCTAGTATATCCTTAATTCCACCCTTATTTAGGCTATAAGCTTATTGAAGTGGAGACTTTCTATTTCTAGGCCTCATACAATACCATAGCAGTGTTTAGCAAGAAGCTTGTGTGATAAACCTGACTTGAAAACGCTCAAGCAGGAGGTTGTCAAATCATATGGAAGGAGCTAGATTATCTCTTGCTCCCCTGGTTATTTGCTTTCTTTACTACACCACTCCATGTTATCCCTCAATATGCAGGTTACACCCATATACTGACGCGTGACCTAAGCCCTCATTTACGTCACCTTCACATTGGGCCCTCCTGCCGTCCGAGATCAATGTGCAGTTTAAGAGATGGAGGGTGGAGGGGCAGGGAGCTGTACCAACCTGAGCATGTTTGGGAGGTGGTAACCCCCCCGGTTCCTTCAGATTTCATCACGATGTGGGCAGGTGAGCAACCCAACACTGCAACAAGGACAAAAAGAAGGATCCAATTGTTGCACCGAAGCTGGAGCACCCCACAGATGGGGGTCTTGGCAGTGCTTCAAACGGCAACTGTTTTGGTCTCCATTTCTTTGAACTGAGAGCTGCAATGGAGGAGAGCAGTGCTGAATTTCAGGGTGAGCCTGCAGTGGTTGTAGAGAGGTGAGCATACGCAAGCTCCTTCCACAGGCCCATGGGTCTCCATTCAGGATAAGGTTCTCCTGCCTTCACGTGGCAGGCAGGCCTGGAGAGGGAGCAGGCACATTCCTCTGCCTAAGCAAGAGAGTGAGGAAAAGCACAGTGTTTTGTACAGGCTTTTATTGGCAGCTTTGCATACCGTATAAGCAGGCCTCAAAAAAGATAAAGCAAGAAGCTGCGTTATCTGCGCAGCACTGTTCCTGTCTCTTTGCCTGCCAAAGCTTAGAACAACTTCCACACCCCACCCCACAAAACTGAATTCTGCCAAAAACACAGAATAGCACAATGCCAGCTTCTCGAAAATGAAGTCATGAACTGCAGTGACCAGTACTTTCACTTTCTGGATTTTTTTTATTATTTTTTTAAGGATGACAGATGTTGCTTATTCTAAGAGTAGTGGCTTCTCGGTGCTCTTCACACCTGGGAAATACAACGAGCAGAATGCTGCAGGGAGCAAAGTCTGCTTTGCAGGTCACAGTAAAGGTTTCAGGTGTAATGATGGCTGATGTGGAGCAGAAGTCCAGCTAAAGGCAAAGCTGAAAGATAAGGGTGTCAGGAGCCTGCCATGCAAAAAACTTTAAGAGGAAATCATGCCAACATGAAGTCATTGTTAAGTGTTCCTTTGGAGGGAGTCAATGTAATGAATGTGGTGCAAGCATAAAATGATTTCGTGTTGTATTGTGCTTTGATTATGTTACAGTCACGGAGTGAACCTAGTGAGTCATTTGTGTGCTGCTTTCTGTTGGGTTTCTTAGTTTGCATTTGTACCTTATGTAGCAGATTGAGTGCTCTGGCTTTTGTACCAAAATAACTCCAGCTCCTGAATCTTTGAAGTCTGATAATATATGAGGGCTGCTACAAAAGTAATGCCTCCTATTTTTTATTATGTTGGCCCATGACATCAGAGCTGGATGTTGGTGGTATGACAGTAGATGTTTAACCTTCCTACCAATATTCTGTTCAATTTTGTTGCCATGTGACAGATGGCAGCAGAGGGGCACTCTGACCAAATGGTGTCTGACATGGAAGCGCGGATGAAATGGCTCCCAGTGACATTCATTGATGTTTGCTGAATGTTTCTGGAGACCGAACAGTGGATGTGAGTGCAGTGAGGCAGTGGGGTGTGGCAACAGCGATGTGAAAGACAAGCCACATTCTGGATGGCCATGCAGGTTTTTACAAGGATGGCATGCAGGCTCTTGTCCATTGCTGGTTAAAATGCTGAGCTAATGGTGGCGACTATTTTCAAAAATGATTTTTTGTAGGTGAGAATTTGCTCTATCAAACAGTATTATTGTGCTCTTTGTATGTGTTGTAGTTTCCATGGAAATAAAGAGGAAGCATTACTTTTGGAGCAATCTACTTACATAGAACTTGCAAAATAGCGTTCAGTTCCTCTCTGAGATCTCTGCATCCTGCTTTGTGAAATTACATTTGAAGAAAGCAGGATAAATTGCGCAGAGTATGAACCTTTATCCCTCTTAAAAGGGAACTTCAGGATCACTTCACTTGGCTTTTATCTCAATCAAGTGGTGAATTAAGCAAATAACATGGTTAAACACTCAAGGTATAAGAAAAGTGGACTAACAATCAGTTCTTACATAGTTATTCATGTGGGAAGTAGCTTCTGATTTATGAAGTTCTAGAAGAAAACATTCAATGGGCTAATCTATTTTAAGACAGTGTTTTGAAAGTATTAGTTTGCTCGCATACCAGGAATTGTTATACGACTTGCAGGCAAGCTCTGGAGTACGAAACAACTGTACCAAAGGGAAAATAAAGAGAAGGCCTCAATCAAGAGATATCATAGAATCATAGAATGTTCCATGCTGGAAGGAACCCACAAGGATTATGGAGTCCAACTCCTGGCTCCACACAGCACCATCCAAAATTTGAACCCTACATCTGAGAGCATTGTCCAAATGCTTCTTGAACTCTGGCAGGCTTGGGGCCATGACCTGGGGCCTATTCCAGTGCCCAACCACTTCTCTAGGTGAAGAAGCTTTTCCTAGTTCCCAGCCTAACCCTTCCCTAACACAGCTCCATGCTGTTTTCTCAGGTCCTGTACTAGGTTTTGAGAGTCAAAACATCTCCCCCTCTACCACAAAGCCAGTAAATGCTTTATTTCTTGTGGTAATAGGCATATTATAGTTTGTTCTAGCTGAGTATGAATTGGTTACATGAAGTTCAGAGTACGATTTTTGGATGGGTGTGTGTTGCCTTTAAACTACTTGTAAAATTTCAAATTTCAATGTAGATTTTAATTGGAATAGCAATCAGTCAGTCACTGCTGGCTCACATCCAGCTTTTCATCCACCAGGACTCCCAAGTCCTTCTCTGCAGGACTGCTCTCAATGAGGAGTTCTCCCAACCTGTACATGTATCTGGGATTGCCCCGACTCAGGTGCAACATTTTGTACTTGGCCTTGTTGAATCTCGTTAGGTTCACGTGGGCTCGCTTTTGAAGCCTGTCCAGGTCCCTCTGGATGGCATCCCTTCCTTCTGGAGTACCAACTGCACTACTCAGCTTGGTGTCATCAGCAAACTGACTGAGCATACACTCAATTTCACTGTCTGTGTCATTGATAAGGGTGTTGGAGAGCACCGGTCTCAAGACTGACCCCTGGGGGACGCTGCTCATGACTGACCTCCAGCTGGACATAGAGCCATTGACCACAACCCTCTGGCCATGACCATCCAACCATTCTTTATCCACTGAATAGTGCAGCCTTCAAGGCCACCTCTCTCCAGCTTAAGAGATAAGGATGTGGTGTGGGACCATGTCAAAGGCCTTGCAGAAGTCCAGATAGATGACATCAGTTGCCCTTCCTTTGCCCACCGATGCCCTCACTCCACCATAGAAGGCCACCGGATTGGTCAGGCACGACCTTCCCTAGGTGAAGCCATGCTGGCTCCTTTCCTTGCATGTGCCTTAATGCCTCTTCCAGGAGGATGTGCACTGTGATCTTTCCAGGCACAGACATAGGCTCACCAGCCTGTAGTTGCCTGGGTCTTCCTTTCTTCCTTCCCAGTGGCAGTAACTCCAGCCAGTTCCGTGCTTACAGCACACTATGCTACAGCTACCAGACTACATCAAGAAACCTGAGAAGCAAGGTTTTACTCACACCGTAGTTTGCAGAACTCGATGCCTTTGTAGAATGATTTACTAGTTTTACTCCTGTCACATTTCAAAACTCATCACAAAATGTTTGCCTTGTTGTTTGCTTGAAACAGATGCCTATAAAATGCTTTTCCTCAGCATTTCAGAGTATTTCAGCGTGTTCAGACTTCACCGGTTTTGGACAAATGTGAGAAATGTTTAATATTAACATTTGAGACTACAAGATATTTTACACTGGCCGGATTAAAACCTTCAGTGTGAGTTTTACACAAGACCTGCACATTGCTGTTGGAGTTCGTTGTTCTGGAAAGGAATTGCTTTCTTCAGCTGGAGAAACAAGTACATTTCTGAACAGCGATAGCTTTGGGTCTGGCTGTAGAAAGGTCTGTTTTGGTCGGAGAGGTCAAATTGTGTATGCATTTGGTATTTGCTGTCCGGTTCATGATTAATTTTGGTCATTGTTATACTAACGTAACAATGAAGGCATTGTCACTAGTCGCATTTTCACTTTCCTGTGTTGCTGCAGTGCTCCTTTAATTATTTTTGCAACAGTGCTAGGTTATGGGAACCTCTTCATGTTTGAACCATGAGGAAGATGGGAATCTCTTGTTATGATTTAGGTATGTTTGTCGTTCCCATAAGCGATGGTAATGAGGAAAACTTTTCAAATAAGTTTACTGCTGTTAGCAGCCCATATCTACTGAAGATCTGTTATACTTTTCAGAATCTTTTTCCCCTATCAAGGCAGCAGTACTGTTTGGGTTTTGTTTGTGTTATGTGTTTGCTGGAAGGCGAGCCCTATTGTTTTTTAGAAGGTTGATTACAAACATAAAATAGATTCTCTTGAGAATCCTTTGTCTACACTCATCACAATTGGTAATTGTTTTGTATTTTGTAATGCTTTGCATGCTGCACTTTTTATTCGGAACGTGTGTAAATCTTAAAACGGATTTCCACCTCAAACCATTGATGCTTTGAAGTTGGACCCTAGAACGAAGCATGAAACTTCTCCACACTCATGTATTGCTACGTGATGAACATTTGCCAGATTGAGGCCAATCTTTCCGAAATTTGCTGCACTTGAAATGATGTCTCCTTCAAGTAAAACCTGTATAAGATAGTTCTCAAAAATTAAAAAAGAAAAAAAGAAACCAATGAACAAACACCCCAACAATTACTTTCTGTATGGAAGCAGACTGAACCAGTGTCATCATGTGAGAGGTAGGTGTCATTTTCATTCGTGTCAAGTCCACTTGCAGCAATCTTTCTGAAATGCCAAGGGAAGAGGAATCCAGGACCCCTCACATACCCTATCCACAGGGTGTATTCAGGTGGAGATGGGCAAAATGCATGGAAAAATTGAGACTTGTGCCACACGTTTTCTTTGTAGGGTGCTTATTGTACATGAAATTATAGGGAGCATAAGAACAAGCGGTCTATTAGCAAAGCCATGAAAACAAACCATTTGCCACTTCTAACAAATGCTGGACAAAAATACGCTCCAAATTTTAAAAATAAATGAAGACTTGGCAAAAAATAAAACCTGGCTTTATCTGCATCTCATCAGGTACATGGCGTCCTGGACGGCAGCCCACTGGTGAAAACATGCGGAGTGTTATCCTTTGCAGCACTGGGAATGTTCTCTGCTGAATTTGGCGCCAATGACCGAGCTCTGCTTGTTAGCTGGAGTTCACACAGACTCCTTGCCAGGCCTGCCCAGAATACTGTCTCCTCTGACTTCCTGTGGTCTTGCATAATATTTCCTTGCTTCTTGTATAACTGTGACTCGATCTGGTCACTGCCCCGTCAGGCAGCTGACTTTTAAAAGGCCGGCCCTGCAAACGTGCGGGTGAGTGGCCTTGGCTGCAGGAGCCATCCCTGCGGTGACGCTGGTGGAAATGCCCGGCAGCGGAGAGCCGGGGCCGTGTGGTGATGCGCCACTGCAGGGAGCAGTGATCCTACCTGCGCTGACCCTGTCAGGAGACACGCACCAGGCAGAACTTCAAACTGACTATACCTTTGAAATAGGTGCTGCTGCTACTCTGATTTCTGTGTCAAATATAGGTGTTAATTAAGAAGGGGTAGTTGATGATGGTGTATCAATGAACGAGCAAGTTTTCAGAGCATTATGGAATTCTGATTATCGCTAGTCCTCACTCACTTAGGAGTCCTTGCATTTCCTTATGATTGTCCTCTGGGTATCTTGAGTATTGACTGTAAGACAAAAGTAGCAAAATTAAGGTATTTAAGAAAGCAATCTTCTCATTCTGCAGATTTTTTTTTTTAATGCTTACACACATTGTTTCCGCTGTTGTCTGCTCTTAATAAATAATGTAAACTTTAATTTTTACTGCTTATTAATCTGGATTATTTTTATATATGTTTTGGAAGTGAATTTCATAGTGGTTTGTGTGGCGTAATTTTGCATTTATACTGGTAATTTTTAACAAATTTTTTCTGACATGCATTTATACATACAACATTGCATGAAATCACAGAGCTTTGTAAAGACTGTCCTCTAGCATGACGGTTCTCTTCTAAGTGTAGCTTTCGAGCTGTTAGTCCTGTTCTTTGGCAACCCCATTCCTGCCATGATTTTGAAAAGTTGAAGAGTAAAGATTACAAAATAGTTGCTTCAGTACACTTGTATATTTACTCAGTGGGCTTTAGTGGTTTGTGTATTATAGTTCTCAGATCTTGTATGGTCTTCCAGTCATCTGCTGTGACGAAACAGAAGAATCTTTTTAGGGGAAGCTTTGGAAGTGGCTTAGTCATCACAGCTACGTAGATTTTGCTTAAATCATCTCATACTGTCATCTCTTCCATGAATCCAGGTTATCCAGTTGTCATAGTAACTTCGACATAGAAAAGTTCATGCTGCCTACACATGACTTCTTGCAACACTGTTTATTAATTTGGTTAATTTAATGGAAAATATACTTTATCAGTTAATGCGTATTATGAGGTCATTTTCTGGTCAGTTAAGAGTGGTTTATTACTTTGTATTCTTAGGATCAGAACTTCGGTGACTTTATTATAGCCTAGCTGATGTGGCAGTTGGAGAGTTTTCAAAGCAATGTAATGGCAATACATCTAGCAGGCCATTTTACAGGTTTATGAATACCAGCATTTCTGGGAGGATTGTATAAGGATTGTTGTTTTTGGCAGATGAACACCTGATAAACCAGGTTTGTCTGAGCATTTTTTCTTGCAGATGCTGTAGAAGCCTCTTTCTGTGCCACTACAAAGTTAGCTTCTCACTGATGGTTTTGGGATCCTGGATAAGCTACACAAATAGAAGCTGTACTGTAGAAGGTAGACCAAAGCTGGGCTGGCTCTAAGATTAAGGAAGAAGCATAAGAATTATAAAAGAAACTGGGCTGAGCGTAGTTTAGCCAACTGGAAAACACAGGCCGCAATCACTAAGAGAGATTTCTTCTCTGTAGGGAAGCAGTTGGAGATGAATTTTAGTACCTAGCAGTCTGTTTATTTTAAAAAGTTTCTATCCCAACTGTGTAAACTGTCTGAACAGTTTTAAAGGATTTCAGAAAAAATGTTTTGGTTTATCAAGTCATAGAGTTGAAAATTTATTTAGTATGCAGAGTGAAGAGTTTCAGAAGCTCTCCTTCAAAACAGATCAGCTCAACCACAGTAAAGAATTACAAGCCTCAATTTCTACGTGAGCTTTAGATCTGTATCAGCAATGTTAGAGCACTATAAATGCTCTCCGAATCAAAATTTAGCAGCGTCGGAGAAGACCGCAGTCATATGGTCATGCTCTTCCTCCTTTTATTTTTCTATTTTTTCTTTTCCTTCATTGTTCTTTGATTTAAAAAGGTGCAAGTGATTGCTGTGGAGCTCTTAGGGGTTTACTCTTCAGCTGCATACACAGACAAATGCCCACCGCGTTCAGCAGGAGTTTTGTCTGCGTGAACAGCTTGGGATTGTGCACTTGTGTACGTGTCTAAATATGGATCGCGGTCAAGTAAACAAGCATGTAGCTGTACACAGCAATCTGCTTTCAGGGCGGGGGAACACCCTGCGTCACTTGCAAGGCTGCATACATGCCTGCACCTGGAGCTCTGGGCGGCCTGGCGCTGGGGGCCGCGATCACCAATCCACACGGGCCTTGCCGCCGGAGGGGAGCGATAGCTATCTCTGAGGGGTAGCGGTCGCCGTCATCGGCTTTTGGAGCAGCAAGATACTGCTCTCCTTTGAAGGACGTGTCAGGGCAGATAGGCGCTTTCAAAATGCCTGTGCTCACAGATAAAGGGAGAAGGGAGCCGCTTGCCTAACGCTGGATGTTTTCAGTCCTAAAGGCCTGTCGGTTTGTGACGCATAAGATCTTGTTCGCTGTTCCTCAGGCTGAACTTTCACAGGAGCAAAAGTAACCTTATCTAAGGAAGAGGCTGTGTACAGACTAACTGGAAACATTAGAAATGGGGTTCTGCATGTGGTGCCAAAGAGTATCAAGGCATTTTTTATGTCCTGCAGCTGACAAAGTAGGCGATGTCTGTAAATCTCTTCACATGTGTTGTGCAGAGGGGAATGTGAAATACTTGTGACTATTTCAATACTCCTCATATGTGTTACAGTGGAGAAAGAGTTAATGATATATATACATATTTATTTAAAATTTTCTTATTATCTATTTTAATTTATGAAACTTAACTGTAGGCTGTAGTTCATCCCTAAAGAAAGCAACACTTGTGATGCCACTGCAAAGTGCACCATGTCTCATGCAGTCTCATAGCTTGTATGCAGTAATTAGGGATCCACGCACGTAAGGAAATGATGTAGGTGTATAAACAACAATTCTCTTTTATACCATAAAATCCGGTCTTAAGTACTGAAGACCTCAGGGGCTTTGGAACAGCTTCTCCTACTGTCTGAAATAATAACGCAGTGTACCTACTTCGTGTCTCAGAGGATAGATCTTAATAGCAACAGTTTGTGCATGTATGTCTAAGTATGCTTAAAAAGCTTGTGGTTTGAAAAAGTGAGATAAAGGAACTGCAAAATTAACAGTGAAAACCAGTGTATGCTCTGGTGAGGAAGTCTAGTCCTAGCCGTACTATAGAAAAAGAGATCTGAAAAGCTCTCTGGTTGTCAGATCTGCCAAATCAAGCAGAAGTGACTGGTAAACATTACTGTTGCTTACGGTGCGCTGGCTTTAGTTTGTATTTTAAAAGCATTAGGGAATCATGCAGGATATCTGGAATCAAATTAAGAAAATGCACCTTCTTGAAATGTCAGCAAAAAAGTGTCAGAAAGAACAATGACATCTCACAAATTTTGCACACCTAAGTTTCTCTAAACAGTAAAAATAAGGAAATTTCTGTTTCCTGTAATAAGGAAATTTCTGTTTCCTTTAATGAGGAACGTTGTTGAAACAAAGGCAAAGAGAAGCTCAGTGCAATGTGAGCTGTACAGAGGACAAGAGGTACACTTTCATTTTCCTGATGCTAGAGCTCGTTCAGGTTTGGTGAGGCAGTCTTTTTGGGATTGGGTGGTGTGCATAGCACCAGTGTTGCCCAAGGGTTCAGAAGGGACAAGGCAGCTCTGTTCTTTCTGCAGAGCCCTCTTCCCTAGCATGGGTTTCTCCCGATGAGGCTGCACTACATTGCACACTGTACGTCAGGGCTGGCCAGACAGGACCATGAGCTGTGAAGAAAAGGTGATGAGCAGTTTAAGCTCTGAGTGTCATGCTGGCCTACCACAGCATGTAATTTGAAAGGTTTTTGCTGAGTCTTAGGTATATGCTTGTCATCAAAAGCATCTGTAGCCACAGAACTTAACTTCTTGGGTCGGTGATCCAGTGAAGAACTATGGATAACACATGGAGTCTGGGAGAAAGTTTTGGGGAAGCACCACTCTGCTTTCTCTTCTCTCCTCTGGGTGTCCATTGATTGAAATGGGCTGATGGAAAGATGTTTGGCTATATCCACCTCTCACTTGGCCCAGTAAGGCTATTACTGCATATTCTATACTTTGTCTAACATTGTCTATAGACAAGGATAGTTCAAGAAGGCAGAAAGGATTGAAAAAGTAGGGACACAAGTTACCTTAACAGGCAACCAGCTTTACTTTCGCTCTATCCAAATTCTCTGCAAAAACCCATCCTGCTGATTTCAGTGGCCATACATGCTTTTTGAGCAATCATCCTCATCGTTGTATATCTGTCATTAATACGTGTATGAATCAAATTTCAGTCTGATGGTTAAAAAGGGCTCTTACAAAATAAGTATTTTTGTTGCCTTTGTTTTGCGGGAAAATAAACATTTGCTACTAGCAACCGTAATTATTCCTTAGCGATTGCTGTTCCTTTTCTCCAAATGGTATGTATTTTTTTTTTCCCTCAGCAAAGCACATTTTGCATACCCTTAGCACAACTTTAGCCTTGGTCTATCGCTGGGGGATTACTTAGATAAGATACTAGCCATGGCTAGCATAATCTCCTGATAAAACCAGAGCATCATTAGAGCGCACTGTTATAGCCTTGGAAAGCAGAGAAAACAGCATTTAGGACTCTTTGAAACTCTTCTTCTTGATTAAGAGTCATGAGCAAACAGATTTTGGCAATGATTATGGGAATCCTGTTGTTAACTTTTGCAATAATCATTAAACTCTTTTCTTGGTTAAAAATTGGTGCTCTCAGTTGTTTGTTACTGTTAAATCAATGAAGTGAATTACTTGGTAGTAAATTTCAGCATGGGGAAATAGTAGCGTAGTCTATTTCAAGAAGAATTTGAATACTGGAAACATAGGTAGAATGAAAGGTGAAGGTTAATGATTTAATGACATGGTCCTTGGGACCCTGTGCCTTATATATGGAAGACAGTAATTTGCATTTGCTTCCTGCAGGGTGACTTTAATGAGGAACAGAGGGTGTTTAGCATATGCTAATGCCGAGTCTCTTCTGTGCGTCTGTTGAACTTGGAAAGTGTAAAATCTGTGATGGAGACTTATAAGATGTTGCATTAGACAGACATGAGTGCTGCTGTAGGCAGGGAGTGATGAGGAGAGAAAATGGTGATGAGCGCTCCAAGAAGCTTGGGGACATCAGGGTAGGTTTTGTGGAGTTCTATTTAAGAGAGGGATGTTTATATGCTAGATAGAATTGCATATACAGCAAATAGCCTTAAATATATTTTGTGGTTACCACTACTTACATACAAAGCAAAACCATAATTATAATGCTGTTCTTGTTTTTTGGAACATCATCATGTGCCAAACAAGTTCTGGATATTTGTAGGGCACAATAATGTCAAAGATTGACTGAGTGTGAGGGGGATTGGTTTACAGGTACCTGCCATGTTCACAATAACAACAAAAGCTAAATTCTCAGTCACATCGTGTTGTGAAGACATTAACCTTCAAATGTTTGTCTAGGCTTCTGCAGCACCTGCTGACGGAGCCCGTGTGCCCTAACGAGCGGCTGGTGCTGGTTGAGCTGTGCAGTATGGGTAAGGGCATCATTAATGTCCCTTTGTTCTTCCCCAGTGCTGTATGAACAGCCTGGGACAGAAAGATGTCCTTAAACAGAGTTTGCTGATGATAACAATGTCTTGTGAAACTCAGTAGTTTCTCTTTCTTGTGTTGATCATTCTGGCAACTTCTTTTGGAAGAATCTACAGCGTATTGGCTCCTATATTTTTAAGAATTTCCAAAAGTTCAAGGAAAAACTTTGGTTTTATTGTTTGTTTGGAGTTTTAGAAGCAGGAGTCCTCACTGCAGTTGGAATGACAGTTTCCTAGACAGTTTAGCACACTCATTCAGTCCTCCCAGTCCTACCAATGTCCCTGCTGTTGGTTTTAAGATAAATTATAGATGTGGAACAGCATACAGGTCAGATGCCTGGCGTAAGAACCAAGGACTTCATCTTTGGCAGAGCGACCAAGCTCCCACAGACTGAATGTCTCCACGATTTCTCCAGGTTAACCATAGGGTATTGAACTTACTCCTTCAGTCCAGCTTGGAAAGCTGACAATCCCAAAGTATTTGTTGGACCTCTAATCAAAACAAAAAATCTCATGCTTAAAAACAGATTGCTAATAGTTTTAATACCTTAGAAAAAAAACCCTGCTCGTTATGACAAAATGTGTGTATTAGCAGTAAAAGAGTTTTGTCATCCTTTCGCAGCATGACGAGTGTAAGAAGTGCCAGCTTCTTGCAAGCATTAGTAGCAAAGTAAATCAAAAAGGTAGAAGATTTTCTGCCTTTGTCTGTGCTTGCTTATGCCCTGTTCAATACTAATGGGACTGTACGGGATGTAAATGGCCACAGCACTTGAGCTGTTACATGTAAACTAAATTTGGGGAGCTCTTAGTGTTTGTTATGCACAGTGAACCTCTGGGAAAGCTTCAGCCTTTGACCTCTGTAGGGGGTTATGACAGGGAAGAATCGTAAGAGCTGGATTTAGACCCATCTGTGGAAAGCTAGTTAAAAATATTTAACTAACATATTCTTCCTCTTCCCCCTGCTCAGTAAAGGTCCTCTTAAAATATATTCTCTGTGACTTCATTTTTATCATTGCTTTGGGAGCCCTGTACCCAAGCCTACTTGTAAGGAAATGATTATATTATGTTCATATTTGTGCTTTGAAATTGCCTTGGTACAAGTCCAAGAAGTATTTTCTTGCTCTTCCAAATTTCCATGCTCTTTAATATTAATCTATTTTCATCAGTGACCTGCCCCAGTAGTAAAATTTGTTTTAATTGGTCATGTAATGATTGCTGAAGGGACGTAAAAACTGAGCTAAATTTATCTCAGACTCAAAAATTTATTCTAGGAAAAATAAGGTTTTTATTAGAAAATGAAATAGAATTTGAGAAGTATCAGTGGGTAATTTATCACACAAGTCATTAAAGAAATTATGGTAGCAGAACTCTTTCATTTTGCTTTTGTTACGCAAAATATTATTTTGAAATACTTTGTCACTAGCTTTTAATTTTGCGTTATATGTTAATAACTGTTTATGTTTGGTTTATGGTGGCAATTTCAAAGTGAGCAAACAGTAATGACATTTGTTATCTTTGGGAACCTTCCTTACATGGTCTCTAAGATGTTGAAAGTTAAAATTATCCCAAATATCAAGAATTAAGGAATTCTTACTTTTTTTTTGTGATGTTAGTCCAGGTGGTCTTCAAAAAAAAAAGTCAAAATGTCTGACTGCAGGCTAATAGGCTTTTGAAATTTTGTTTTGCTAGTGAGGCTTTTTATTAGTTTAAGGTGAAAGGATATTTCATGCAAGAACAGAAGTGACCTTATTGCTTAGGTGAATGGCTATTACAGATGACTATTAGTTGCATTTTTAGAGGAGTTGATAATATTTTGTTGTTTTTCTGCGAAATTGTTTGTAATCAAAGCTATTATGCCAGCACTTAAATGGAAAGGCCACCGTTTGCCCAGAGTAGCTGTGTAGTTACATTAGCTTCTATAAATAAGTTTATTATTTTAGAAGAAAGTTATAAAGCACTGTTTACTTCTGTTGAAGTCAGTCGAATAGCTTAAAACATGCCTAAATAAAGGATGAAGAAGAGCATTCAAACAACATAACATCCTTCAAGGGTTCTTTATGGATATAAATTTTAATCAAACACTATTTCTCTGTGGTTTTGTGGTCTTAAGAAAACTGAAAGGAAGGAAAGCGCTGTTCAGCTGACTGAAATACAGTAATTTCCTTGTTTAAAACATTGATTCTCCCTGTTTATGTTTAGATGTTTTTGGAGCAGATAGAACTTAACGTAGAAAAATCTGAGAATGTGCTATGTCATTTTCTCTAAAATACAAAAACTTATATTCGCTGTGAGGAGAAAATAAAAGCATTAGCATGTACTCTGTACTCCTTTAGAAACACATATTGGTTAGATAGAGAAGTTTCATTACCATGCATGCTGAAAATGTGGTCTAAGAGCTTTAATTTACCTTCATCTGTCAATGTTAATGGACAGAGCAAGTGCTGGAGCTGCTGTAAAACAAATCTGTTTTCCTTTTTTCTGCTGTGCTAGATAATGAAATAAAAGCTAAATTATCACTGATAAAGGTAATTTGCAGAAAAGCAATGATAAAAATATAACAGCAGAGCTTGCCATTAGCAGTTTAAATGGATAATGTTTGCTAGTGCTTCTAACATACTTCTGTCCTCTGTTTTTTGTTGTCTTCTCCCCTTCCCCAGGTTGCAGAGGGCCTTAAAATTACAGCAAAATTAAATCCCAGCATGGGTAACTTTCTGAAGGGTAGCCAATATATTTGAATCTTTTTCTGTACTGCAATATTGCCAAGTTAAAGCATGTAGATAGTGCTTCGAAGCGCTGTTATTGGTATCATTTTATCCATCCTAACTTTAGGAATGTGTCTGCTAATGATGAAAACTGAGAAAATGGTTTATTTCCTTGCTGCACCGGTAACTCCTGTAAACTTGCCATGAAATACATGATATTTACTGTGAAAGCCTTAATTCTTGGAGTTGTATTTAGGTGAGACTCATACTTGCCTTCTGTCTGTGTTTGTTGTGTTGTTCTATTTCTCTGTTTCCATCCAAAAGTCAGAAAATTAAGTTTGAAGCCATGTCCCAGTTGTTCACAAAATCTCAGAAATAGGAAGGCAGATGAACAGACCTGCTGAGCCTCGTGAGTTCGCATGCATGTTGTGGTTACAGTGTGTGTATGTACAAATGTACACAAACCCTTTTAAACCTTCTAATTTATTTTTAAACCAGCCTTATCTCTATTGAAATTGAGTCATCATTTTTTAAATTTCTGGAATTCATACTGTTTTTATGACGGGAAAAGCAGTTTGCAGGGTAAAATATTAGCCACGGATTACTTTGAGGAGGATTGATTTCTAGCTGTAGCTGGACATACTGATCGGTACATTTGTAGTTTGTGAAAGTATTTATTTAAAGACATTCAGTTGTGAATGGCTACATAGGAACAACTGCTAAACTCTAATTGTAGTACCTAAAAGTATTCTGTGTTTGCAGCCTGGATACCGCTGTGCAGCGCTTGCCAGTTCGAAAATGTCAAGGGCAGTTACGCTGTCACATTCCTGACCGGCTTGCCGCTGACCATCCTTCAGAAAACCTGCCCTTTCTCCAGTGCTCCTTCTCCAGCTATTGCTGCCAGTTGCTCTTTTGCTGCATTACTGCTGTGCCTATAACCCTTGGGAAGGCAGGGCCTCCCTGGTCCAGGCAGTCTGTGAAAGTGAATGAACTCTCTCTCCTTGCCCCAAAAAATAAGGAAAAGGCACTGTGGAAGCTAGGGGTTCTCTTTTCATCTGTGCAGGGCATCAGCTGGAGCACACAGTCCTGCTGCCTCTGGTCAGACAGCCTCGCATAGGTGCAGGCTTGTATTGAGTACAAAACTACTAATTTAATATTTTATTGTGCGAGAATGTAATGTAGGAGAAATTATCATATTTAAGAACTTTCTAGAGTACTTTCATCTGACAAAACCCTTCAATCTTACAAATGATACGGGTCTGTGTTGTTCTAAAGTGCTACGCTATTTACTACAGCTGAATACTGTTGTTCTGCTTATGATGTCATGGTAGTTTGAGCTTTGCTTCTGCCCATTCTGTATTTTGTGTGTATTCCCTCTGTGTTTAAGAAAAAGGTATGTTAAAAGATGTTAATATGTCAGTACAGATAATTAGGTTCTTATTTTACAGTACTATTCAAATAGATGAGCACCAGGTGTATTTCACTAAGTAGCCTTCAGAGATGCTTTTTGTGGCATAATAATTAGATATTAATATCATAGAATAAAAACAGTGCCATAATGGAAGGAAAGCTAAATCTTAGTTTACTGATTTAAAACAAAATTATGAAAGTAACCTGAAAACATGATGGCAGAGGTCTGCTTGCCAGCAGCAGTGCTGCTGCTCACAGCTGGCTATTAATAGGCAAGCAGGCAGGATGTGCTCCACAAGCCAGCTCTTTTCATGGCGTGTTAAACACAACTTCCATGAAGTAAAACTTTGATGAGGTAACATCAAAGCTGCATCACCATAACTGGATAGCAGAGCAGTCTAATGCATTGGCACCGTGTCTGTGTACTGGTTAACAAGCACATCAGAGAACAAAATGGAGTGGCAAAACTGGTTGCTCATGTAGAAACAAAGGCCAGAGGGTGAACTCCAGTGCAAAAGAAGAAATAGGAGTAGCTCTGCCGTTTGTCTTATCTGCATACAGATTTGTCATCTTGTAGCTATGAATGGATGTTGGATAAAACTATCTCACTGCAGAAAATAGTCCCCTATTCCCTGATGACAGAGTCAAGTAGGGGAGTAGACCACAAAATCATTGCAAACAGCGGTATAAAACATTGAGAGCTTTAGGAAAATGCTCTCTGTGCCGAAAAGCCAGTGTAAAACACATGGGAGCTCTGGCACGTCCCGTTTGTCTTTGGGGAGGAGGCTGCAAGTGCTCAGTGCCTCCAGGCCTGCTGAGTTATGTTGTAGTCAGATGTGGAAGCACGCTTAAAAATTTGCTGTTTTAGGGAGCTTAGGTAAGCAGTTATACCAGAGGTAAAACACGTGAGACCTGAGCTGTGCAGACCAACAGAAATTTGTTCAAGCCAGAGGTGGGAAAGTCATTGCCAAAAGCGTTCAGTGAATGAACTCATCGCTGCTGGAAGGGAGAGATGTCCTCCTTAGGGGAGCATGGACTGTTCTGAGAAGGGCTGAGGGTGATCTTGGATCACAGAATCACAGAACTGTAGGGGTTGGAAGGGACCTCGAGAGATCATCGAGTCCAACCCCCCTGCCAAAGCAGGTTCCCTACAGCAGGTTGCACAGGTAGGTGTCCCGGATATACAAGTGCAAGCGCGAGGCCTACTGAGCCTTTTTGGGAGGTCTGCACGAGTGAGGAGAGAGTGTGTTGGTGGGCAGCAGCATAGGAGGGGTAGGAAAATACTCATGCAGATGGGATGTAGATCCCAATGTGAAGTATCTGCACAGTGGTAGTCTTGTATGCTTGTGTGAAGGTACTACTGCATAGAGGATATGTTTTTGTCCTTTCTAAAAGCTTTTACCAGTAATATTTCCTCTTTACAGTATCCTTGTGGGGGTGAGAAGTGGATCCTTCTTTAGATAATGTCTGATCTAAGTCTTGGTAGATTGGGCTGATGAAGCTGCTGGACAGGCTGGAGCCTTTTCATCATAAGTGTTGTTCGTGAAGTTCAACAGAATTTATCTTTGTCCTTTTAACTGTTCTCAACGCTTGGTTAATTGAGATGATCACTGCTTGCACAACTGGGACTGTAACAGAGTCCAGAGATTCCTGTATTTCAGCCACACTTGCACCTTTCTCCCTATGTGAAGCAAGACGCTTGGGGTGAAAAGTTCTCCCACTTCTCCCTTTATCTAATTCTAAGTCTGCACTTTAAAATATTTCTCATGCCATTGAAGTCTTTCTGCACCCCTGGGATATTTTTTGGTTGTCTCCTTTCCCCTTCCTTTCCCGAAGTCTGCTGACGGCACTCCCAAATCTTTCTCCCATTTTCTGAATTGTGTTATCTACTTCCTCCAGAGATGGCTTGATAAAAATCTGGTTTCCAGTTCTCTCCATGCTCAGGCCTTTTTGTGGTAGAGAACATCATTTAATGAAGCTCTGTTAGTGGTCCTTCTGCTTTGCTTAAAGTGATACCAATTTCAAATACTCTCCAAATTTTTATTATTTTTTTTCTACAATGATATATATATATATATTTGAGACATTGGAAATACTATAAGCTAGTTAGACATTCATTCTTTCTTGGCCTATGAAACTACATGATGTTTTCATTGTTTTGTGCTTTTTTTTTTTGGTAATGGACTTGTTTTTCCATGCAGACCCCCGTTTTGTTGGAAGTTTCCCCCGTTTTGTTGGAAGTTTCCCCCGTTTTGTTGTTTCTACCTACTTTCTTTTTAAAATCTTTCTCTTCCTCCTCCTCTCCTTGGCAGCCAAGTAACAGAACTTAGGCAGAAACATAGATGGTCCTTTCCATGCAAAACAGTGACTGTCTTCTCGCAGCTGGTCTGAAACAAGGAGTGTTACATATCATCCATGGACATTGGGGTAACTCTATTTTCAGTTACTTTAGTGAGGTGAGAATCAGTCCCAGGGACAGGTGTGATTCCCCTCAGGGGACACTGCAGAAGGAGAGACTTTGCTTTTGTAGTATCACATGCTAGTTCTTCATCATGGACTCTGTTTTGTTCCTGTTGGGTCCTCTTTCATCCTAATACAAGGGACATGGTTTGGATGGAGTTTTCACGTGTTTTTTGCTATTCCCTAGAGTGTTTGGGTTCCCTGTTTGTGTGTGGGATGACTGTCAGTACTGGATTTGTGCTCTGAATTGGAGTCTGATGGGGTACAGTCCTGAGACATCTCGCTCCCTATGTCGAGGCTGATTTTCCCAGTTGTTGTGAGGAGCTTAACGCTTCAAGATAGTGATGGGGAGGGACTTTTTACAAGGACAGATAATGACAGGACAAGGGGTAACGGCTACAAACTGAAAGAGGGTTAGATTTAGACTAGATATACGGAAGAAATTCTTCCCTGTGGGGGTGGTGAGACACTGGAACAGGCTGCCCAGAGAAGTTGTGGATGCCCCCTCCCTGGAAGTGTTCAAGGCCAGGCTGGATGGGGATCTGAGCAACCTGGTCTAGTGGGAGGTGTTCTTGCCCATGGCAGGGGGGTTGGAGCAAGATGATCTCTAAGGTCCCTTCCAACCTGAACCATTCTATGATTAAGTAGAGGTAGCTTCCAAAATACATGTTTGGAGGCTAGCTGTCCAGAGCTGTTCTGAATCAACTCTAAATCAGAGGGCACCACGCTCCCTGGCAATTCAGTCCTTCCATGTAAGCATTGGGGAGGGGTCTTATGGCAGCAGGCTTCACAGGCCCTGGCATTAGCCACTCATAGATTTTTACTGTCAGCCACAACTCATCTGTAGAAATGCTCATGCCATCAGAGATGTATGATGGTGTATGGTGTAATTCCAAGAGCGTCTAAGTAATGATTTGCTGTGACTGGTACATACATAATGGAGAAGGAGAAACTGCAATCACCAGTGTAGGTGCAAACACTATTTTCTGGGAACTGTAGGTTGTTCATTTTATTTTATTTTTTCTCCCATACCCTGCAGCTTATCTTGCTTGTTTCTCTGTCTTTCCTCTCCTCTTTGGCCAGACTCCAGTTTGTAATTCTGCATTCTTTCCTGCTCAGCCTGAAGTTTTCTCATTTTAAATGTTTGTTTTGAATTTGCACACTGTTTCTGCACATAACATGTTGGTGATGCAAGACCTGCTAGTTACAAGAGTTTTTTGAGAATATAAAGCAGGCTGAGAGTCCAGCGGTATTGAGTTGGCATGCCTATATGCCCAGAATAACTTCAGGCCTATAAAAATAGGCAGTGAGTAGTTAATTCTTATGGAGAAAAAATAAAACCTGTGCAAATATTTTGACGGTGAAGGTGACTGACCAGCAGAACAACCTACTGAATGTTAGGGTGGGTTGGTTCTCCAGCTCTGAAAGTTGCTTGAATTGACCAGGTTGTTCTTTTAAAGAAATGCTCAGATTCAAATTGTTTTAATTCAGATGAATCCTGTAACCTCTGATCTGATCGCTGGTTAGACAGGTTGTTGGCATTCATCCTTTCAGGACTGATGAGGTTTGACAGTGTCATGCACCCGACTCCCAAAGCCCTCAGTAAGCCAGAGCTTCAGGGAAACATGTCTTCATGCAGGATTTTAATAAAACATGCTGTAATCATAGTGAATAAAATCCCTGCACCTGCAGAAACATGGGCCTACACTCTACCTCCACTCTGATTTGAAGCTTTACTGATAATATGATAGATCAGTGGACTTTCCTGCTTCTTGTCTCACTGTGGGCAAGCTTTTCTCACTGTACTTTCAGAAAGGCTTTTACCAACTTTCATTAGCTAAAGCTAAACTTCTCAGCTGTAATAAACAGTTATTTGTGTGTAATAAAGCTTTATTTAGTATAGTTCATAAAGATCACCTATTTAATTCTTAGGCAGTGATCTGAGATGCTGCATCTCTCTAAGGTAGAAAAGTTGCCATTGAGTGTTCACTAACGTGATTTTGCTCTGCTAATAACTGCTGTCCTTTTACAGTCCTTGGAGATTTTTTTTTCAAATGTTTTCAAGCTTTCTTTGAAAGACCAGTGGGAAAATGCCCAGAAATTGGTCAAGTCCGTTACATGTTTGAGGAAATGACAATAAGAACTAGGGGGGAAAGCTGATATTGGTGGTTGTTATGTACAATGGTGAATAAGATGAAAAAAACTGGAGTAAAATGACATACATAAGATGTATTTCTCTAAGGTTTTTTATTTCATAAATAACACTGTTGACTATTCACTAATTCACTGTTGAATAAAAACTTTATTAAATCAAGTTTAAATGACATTTGTACGATGTAGATGAACGTTGTGCTATGCCCTGCTCTTTAAAACTAATTACTGATGTTGCTTGCCATACGCATTGCATTATTAAACTTTCTTAATCTTAAATGCATTTCACACTGGCTGTTCCAATAAAAGATTTAAATATTTATTCATGTTCTGTATTGTGTATGAAAGGACTTTCTATTTTTGCTTTTTTTTTTTTTTCCTATGAAGGGATGAAAATCCTTTTATAACTACTCTTGGCCATGGCAGCATGTTTTGTACAAATGTAGTTAACCACGCTGGTGTACAAATACAACTCAAAAGGATGTATTAATGTGAGCAGTGTTGCCTTTTGGATTCTGTATGTACCAATACAGGTACATCCCACTCGCTCTGTGCCTGCCTTGTCATTCTTTTGCACTAGTGTTTTGGGTAGGCTTGTGGTACAGCTGTTTCTCAGCATACCTCATCTTTGGCCTGCATAACATCCCAGTTGCCTTTTCTAAGGACAAAGTCATTATTTTTGACAGTAAATACAACTTTTTTTCTTTTTTCCCCTCCCTTTTTTTTTCCTTTCGACTTCTCCTAAAGAGTCATTTCTGGAACAATAATTCAGACTGATTAAGTTATTTAACTTAGAAAAGGACAAGAAGAAAAAGTTGCATTTTCCAAAAACTGCTCTGAGGAGGCACGAGGTATGTTTCTAAAACTGTGCTGGGAGCTGTTGAGATTCAGCTCAAAAAGGATGAGTGCCCCCCTGCCCTCATCTTGGGAAGTACCTTCTGTTTGTGTAATGCTTCTGACCCCGTGTGCGTGTACTGATACAGTTGCATCCATTTCAGCCTGCGTATCTTGCGCTATCTTAACAGAAATTTGGCTGCAATACAGTTAGAATGAGAACAATGAAATGTGGAGGTACCACACCCTGATGCGAAGTGGAGCATCTCTGCTGAGGCTGTGGAATCACACGGATTTACGTTAGCAGGGAGGATGGTTATTCTTTTCGTGTTTTTCATTGCTCTGCTGATGCTGGCTTAGGCACGACTGCAATGTGATGTTCTGATATATGTCCAAGATCTGGTTGGTTGTAGCATGCCTTCTATTAAGAGAATGCAAGGAACTTTGGTAGTAAGATGATGGTGAATTGTATTGAATTAAACAGAAAATCTAGCTTATTTTCTGGAATAATTAATTTATATCTACCATATATTATTGTCATAGTTGTAATTTATTACTGTTCTCAGATTCCCACTTCCTACCCTTCCAGGTGATGGGACAGTGGTGGAGATGAGAATCAGGCCCAATATATGCAATGTGTGCCTTATTTGCTTAATTTCAGGGTGAATAAATGCTCCGTCAGGTATTATGGCAAAATACTGATTTTGGTATTTCATAACTCTGAAGTAAAAAGCAAAAAACATGGAGAAATCTGGCACTGCATGTTTCCCAGCTTTGCTGCTTCCCATTCATCATCATCGCTTATACTCTCCTAGAGCAGTCACCCTTTGATTCTAGATATATAGAAGTTTAAAGAGTCGGTAGGCAGCAGTAGGAAAAGAAACATAGATAAAGCGAGGAATGAAGAAAGAGAGTGACTGTGTCCGGTTATTCACAGTTTGTAGTAAAAAATGTGGACTGCCCTTATTGCTATCAGTTCCCTTTGCAAGTTTTTGTGTAGTGAGCAATTAATTATTCAGAGCTATGGATCACATGAGCTGGCAGCCATTTCCTGGCAGAACCAAGCCTAAATTTTTAGAATACTTGAAATTCTGCAGTTGAGTATGGTGAGGCCACAACTGTTTCCTCCTCAAGTACCAGAGTTTCGATGTCCCCCTCGCCTCTGCTGGATCCTGTGAGGCAGGTCACCCGTGAGAGCACTCATAGTCTGAAATAATCTCGCCCTATGGTAGGTGACTCATTTTCCCATATAGTAAGAGGAGACCAAAATCAAGCTCCTAATCTTCTATTTTATCAATGTAAACTAGCAACAGACCTAAATACTAATAAGAGATCAAAATCGCAAGATGTGAAGTTATCACTTGTTACCTCAGTTTACCTGGTGGCTTCATTAAGAATAGACGGACAGTTAAAGAGCTACCGTGTAAAATAACAGCCCCCTGAAAAGAAAGCTGGAACTAAGAATGAGCTGTGTCCCAGGATGCTTGTACAGACAACACTTGTACCCCACAGTGCAAAAAAAAAAGTAGCCTGGCTCTCAGGATTTACACTGGATAGTTGTTTCAGGAAGTCGAGGAAACTGCTACATGGAATAATCAAAATTTAGGAATGTCTGTATTGTTGTTCTTAAGAATTGCTCCCTCCTTGCCAAAGAAGTGGCTGTTTAATCTGTCTTTCTGAGTCTGCGGACATCCATCTTATTGTGGATGTCTGCAAGTGACCACAGGAGGAGACGGAGAAACCGTTAAAGTGCATCATAACTTAGCACACATTAAAATGACCAAGGTTCAAAAGGTAAAGAAGAGTCAACATTATTTCACAAAGAGTTTATTACAAGGGCTGTTTTTTTAACTTTATTAGCAGCAGTGTTTAAAAGATTTGATGCTTTGGAGGGATAGCTTCTTAACAGACAGCGATGCAAAGTAATTTCATTGATTGCTTTGAACATTCTCTAGAGGAGAAAAAACATTTTGAGCTGGACTGTATCACCACTGCAGTCTTTCAAGCATCCCATGCAAAGACTGTGTGCTTGAAACAAAGCAATGTGATCAACAGGCTGGCAAAACTTCCTTTAAAGATGCTCTGCTGTCTTTAAAGACTGAATTTGGGTGTCAGGGCATCAACACAGAGCAGCCCCAAACTTTAGAAGGAGGACATCGTTTTGTGTCTCCAAGGCTGGAAGGACCTGCCCAATCTGTTCTTTGCTGGTAACCTCACCAACTGCAGTGGCGTCAAGCCTCTCTGAAGGGCTGGGCTCTGACCTTTGTGTATGTGCTGATTTCAGAGCCCCATTTCATTATGGATCAGTTTGATTGCTCCTTTTCTGTCTTGCAGCTGTTCTATCCTAAATACTCTATTAGTCCAAACCACTGCTTTAATTGGTGAAATTAGCAAATACAAAGCAAAAAGCACAACTGGAATGCATTGTAGAAAGCCATTCACTTCTATAACAACTTCTTAAGTTGTCACAGTATGTGACACAGTTCTGTGATCCCTATGAGTGCTCACTGTCATTTATTTACCAGCCAACGCAGTTTGAAACGTTGATGGCTTTACTCTGAAAGTAAAGATGTCTCATTTACTCTGTGTATGTAGAGAGACTGGCGGCACATGAGACCGGTGCTAGAGCAAGGCTGTAGTGGATGCTTGCGGAGCTCTTACACAACCCTGCTTGGTGAAGGTTTCTGCGGTGTTACGGCTTGCTGGTCTTTTTTCAGTGGCCGGAGAACCTACAGCGTATTTAAGGGTGGTCTGTTTATTTTCCCTGTGTTGTTTTATGTACTGAAATATTGTAGTGAAAATAGCTGGGTGGGGTGTAATGAATGTTTTCAAAGACCTTCCTTTGAAAGAGGCTTTTTTCCAGTCCTTGGTATTCACCACCCATTTTCCTGTTCTGTGTGCGCCTCTCTCATTGTTCCTATCCACAAAGGCCCCTTGTGTGAACCTGTCAGCGTCTGCGCCAGTACAACGCGATAAAACGGCGTGGGATATAAGGCTGAGCCTGGTGAAACGCCAGCGATTTTAACCACAGGCTCCACAAATTTCCGTGGGTATTGCCCACATCATAACACAGTATTGGATTGTAAAATTCAGTCTTTGTCAACCAGCCTCAGCATGATTCTTTCAGCTGTTTATAGCTGAGGGGGGTTTGAGGCTGAAGTGCTACCAGGGTAGGTATGTGTGCTAGTTATACTATCGTCATGTGATGCCAACATTTGTCCCTTCGGCTTGAAACAAAGCTTGAATGAAAATTTGCCCTTGTTTACCTGCAGTTGCACCATCTTGATAAATAACGCTCGTTGTGGTTGGGTACGGGCTGGGATGTGGTCAGTGTCCCGCCTGAAAAATGGGGCTGGTTTGGGGTTCAGCTTCTGGGCCTGTGAATTGCACTTCGTTCACCTTTAGCTTTAACCCGCTGGTGAGGAGATAAAGCACATCCTTTGGTATGTGTTTTTTTAGAGTAGGTAAATAGTTGGGTTATCTGAAAACAGATCTCAGCAATACCTGCTGAGCTTCTGAGCAACAATACTTATGGACCTTTAGATTAGCTGTCAAAATTGACTGATTGCTACAAGTAATGCCACAAGATAAGAATCTGTAATCTCTCAGAACACAAATCACTGATAGAGATCTTGGGTAGTGCATTGTCATAACCTTATCCCCACGGTTGCGGTGTGATTCCAGCTCTAACTGTTCTGCAGGTACTCTTGAATGTGAGAGCAGAAACCATAAAGAAAAGCAGAGCTGTACACTTATCACCCCAAAAATGGCTGGTTGTAGGCATGTTCAGTTTCAGCCAATGTTGAAACAGTCCTTTCTGTTGTGTTGCTCAGTGAGCCTGTTTTTCCTTTTAGTCTACAAGTTATCTCTGAAGCTTGCTATGTCTTGGCTGGTATCAAAGAGGTTTTTTTGCCACAGGGAAGGAATCCATGATCCCATATTTTGACTGAGCAGAGCAGTGTAAAACTAGTCTTGAAAGGGAAAATTGAGTTTAGAAGTTTGTGTGCTCCTCCAGTTGTTCTTTGGCCATGTGCTGGGCATTTCGTTTCTCTCACAATTTCCTTAGTATTTGAAAAGACTGAGAAGATGGTTCTCTCATCTGCTGAAGTGTGGCCTGCAGCTTTACGGGATGGTTTGGAGCCATCATGCCACCTTCTGGGGCCAGCACCGGTTCTTGCTGAGTCCAGTGACTTGGAGCCATACGAAATGCTTCTCCAATACACTCTGCACTCCTCTAGCCTTAATGCAGGGAACGTGTTGAAAAGTCAAAAAGGCGATGCCCACATCTGCTCTACCTGCTGATCAAACAGCAGCCTGGCAACATCTCTGCATGTCATGGGCCCCATGATGTTCTCAAGGGGCTGAGCCCAAGAGTATCGTGTACCGCACATTCTCTGAGGTGCCAGGTTCGTGCTGGCGTGGTGACTGAAGGACAGGCTGCACTCTGGACACTGTAAAATAATCCTTGGCCAGACTAATGGCTGCTGAAATGCTAATACTTATCTCTCCAGTTCAGGGTACTCGTAAAATCAGAGAGAAAATGGTAGGACATAAATCCTGTGGACATTGTTTTGCTTACTATGTTTAAATTTATTGGACTCTGGTGACATATTGCTCACCTAAATGCTTTAAAAATACAAGGGCTCAGGCAGCCTCAGTAAGGTTCTCAACATCAAACTCCCAAAGTACGATTTAGCTGCTGTGACAACTAGTATTCACAGCGGTACTAAAAACTGTAGGTGCAAAGAGATTTTATCTTAATTGCATAAAATTTAAGATGCAAGTGGTATAAACATTTTTAAAATGTATAGATGTAATGCTTTTTGTCTCAGAATAACTTTTTTTTTCCCCAGAAATGAATGCCAGGAATTTTCATTAAGATTTTCATTAAAAAAGGCAAATTCAGAAATGTGTGATTATCAGGACTATAGACTGTAGATACTATCAGAGCTTCAGACACTGGGGAAGTTGGTCTTGCATGTGGTTTTAAAGTTCATATGGGATTTCACAGAATCACAGCATGATTGAGGTATGCGGGGGCCTCTGGGTCCACCTGCTCCAACCCCTGCTCTAGCAGGGCTGCCCAGAGCAGCGTGCCCAGGCCCGTGTCCAGGCAGCTTCTGAAGATATCCCAGGATGGAGACACTTCACAACCTCTCTGGGCACTCTGTGCCAGTGCTCTGTCATCCACAGAGTAAGGAGTTGCTTCCTGGTGTTTAGATGGAACTTCTTTTCTTCCAGTTTGTGCCCACTGCCTATTGCCCTGTCACTGGGCACCACTGAAAAGAGCCTAGGTCCATCTTCCTCACACCCACCCAAAGATCTGATGTGTTCCCTAGTCAAGAGAGCATATTCACAACTATGTTACTGTCAGCCATAGCGATGATAGAGTGATGTGGGTTTAGTGAATCGTCGCTACGTTCAGCTTATAGACACCAAATGTCTGGTGTTCTCTTTGGCTTCATTTCTTGTTGCTCCACTTGTACTAGCCAAGTCCCATAATATGGTGCTAAACATCCTTTCGAAAGATCTAATGAGAACAGACATTAGTTCCTTGCTCTTAATGTGAACCCTTCCCTGATCTATCTCTAAGTCCTTCCTATTTCTCATTTTCCTGACTCAATAAAACTAGCCTTTGGTTTTAAACTTGGAGGAAAGAATCATGCCACGTGTTGACATGGCAGTAGGTGCCAATGTTTATTAAACTAGCAGCAGTGATTTGGTTTGAGTGGGTATGTACAGAAAATATAAGAAATCCCCCCAGTCAAACCAAGGAGTCAGTGGTAAGTTAGAGCAGATTCAAAGGAAGGGTGGAAGGTATTTCATTTCCTTATTTTTGTAATAGTCTTTTCTGTTAGTAGCTTTTCTTGTTACCTTCGAACTCTCATTTCCTCTATTAACAAATTCCCTATTTTGGCGAAGTTCATATTTGTTTTGTCTGTGTACGGGGTACCATATTCCAGTGTGCTACAATGCTGCTTTCGAACTTACCACCCATGGGCTCTACACATATTTTCAAACCTTTTTTTTTTTCCTCAGTCCAAGAATAACTGTTTTTCCCCTTCCTACTGGTGTGCACGTGCTAATTTGGTGCTTTTTCAGATTTCAGAAACACTTTCACTGGAAAGAGTTTGGGTTGAAGGAGGGATCTGTATGGCACTGTTTGGGCTTCATTGGCAGCTTTCATATTTGGAGCTGCTTTCCCGATGAGCAAGTAAACTGCTGTTTGTAGCACTCGTTATTTACTGATGGTCACTTTTATTACTTTAACAGAGTGGACTTTCAAAAAGCACAGCATACCATCCAGATTAAACTGCTTGTTGGGTAGGATGGTTACAAAGCTGAGTGAATTCTTTTTAAAGGAATTTTAAGGCTAAGTAAGCATGCCTTCTGGCTGCTTGTTGCCCATGCAAGCACATCTCTGGGGCTGTCAAGTGGTACGAGTCTGAGATAGCTATGGAGCAAAACTCCTTTTTAGATACTGGGGTGGTTTAAATCATGTAGGGATTTACGAAGCAGAAGGTAAAGCAAAATGTAAACATGCAGCAAAAAATGGATTTGCTAGTTTGAAATAAATCTTTGTTGTTATCTAAGATAGTACTGTCCATTAAAATATTTTTACTGAGTTTTTACTGGTTTGAATTGGATTTTTTTATGTTGAACATCCAATCAGTTCTTTCATTTATGTGTACAGTAAAATATTTTCTTATCTTTTCATCCCTAGAATGTATTTTTCTTGCTCTGCAAGTTAGCATTTGAAGCTTAACTCTAAACCATTTGAAATGAGAGTTTGCTACAGAAATTTCATGTGACAGCTTAATTAACTCTGGATTCTTGACCTTTAAAGTGCTAGAAACATTTAATAACCAGCCACTGGATATAAAGTAATATGCTTGCTGTTTTACTAGCTTGCATGCAAGGCAGTCTGAAGCAAAGTCCAAGGGTCACCAACATAGAGAAGGAAACAGAAGGAAGTCAGTCTGGACTATGTATTTCAAAAGGTTTTATGTCTGTGTCACGCAGCGTGTAGGTATGAGTGAAGGCTACCAGATTGCAAGTAAGGTATTCTCATGCAAGGAGCAGGCTGTGATTTCCCTAAAATCTTCTGTGATCTGGGGACTACAAGGTGGAAGGGTAATTTAGCACAGTTACTGTGCTGCCGAGTCTTACATGAGCAAATTATTGATCTGTGTGGACTTGAGAGCGGTGAAACCCTGAGCTGGAAGCTGCTATCTCAGCTTGGGACACAGTGCAATCCACTCTGTGAGTTGCAAGGAGGCTGCCACCATCCCAGACGTCGGGAGGATGGCTGAAGCTGACCACCCGGCACCATCATCGGCTGAGTAGGTACCAAGGGCTTTGATGGGCAACTGCAGGCCACGATTGCTCCCATGTGCAGAGGTCTGGAGCCGCCAGGGGGGATAAGTTCACAAGATGACATGATAGTTTCGCAAAGTTGTTTAGGCAGGGGCGGTTATGTGGGGCTTCAGGTTTTTCCAAGCCTGGAGTTTCCAGTACAGCAGCCAGAGAGGCTGCTGGAAGCCAGATTACAATCTGAACCCTGAGCAAGGCGGCTGTCTGCAGGCATTCCCGCTGATTTCAGTACAGATGTGTTGCAAGGGTGCTGGGGTGAGCGAGGGGATAGGAATCTGGCCCCCACTGTCTGTGCCAGCACTCCTGCGCCCGCTTGGGTGCTCTACACTGGTGGGGCAGCATGTGGGTGAGTGTGGTGTATAGCCTTTGGGCTGGCTCACTGTCTGGGTTGGTGGAAGAAAACGTGGAGAGCTTTAGCTCCTACCAGCCTGGTAGCTTCACCTGAAACTGCCAGCACTGCTACTGTCGCAGGCAGTGGCCCGTAACTTCTGTTTTCAGAAGGCAAGCTGGGCGTGGCTGGGAGTGAGTGGGCTGGGGCCTGACCAAAGACCCCAGGCTTGCTCCTGAGCTCCATCACCTTGTTTACAGTGGGAATTTCAGCTTTTGCATTCCTTTCTTGTTGTTTTGAGGGGAATAGTCTGTGATCACGCAGTGATTACAGAGTGAGTGTGCCTGTCGGTGGAACAGGGCCTGATCCTGCCAGGTACTGGGGCTCCCTAAAGAACAAGGCGTGAGGGAGGCTTTCCTGCAGGCTTTGTCAGTGGGCATGGGTGGGTTGATCTGTGGTGGCTTTCTTCTCTCATTCCCCTCTACATTTTTAAAAATCTGACACAGGTTGGGTGAGGGAGGCTTCTGCCTTTGCTTGCGCCACTTTCTCCGAGCAGTGACGCACGCATTTGCTCGTTTTTGCCACATAAGTGGGCGGTTTATATGCTGGGAGGGAATGATTCATCAATTAGCTGCAGCCTATGCCTTTATTGCCCTAATGATGTGAGAGCAGGATTCAGTGTACAGCTTTCTGCCTGGCCTTCAAACAAGGTTGTCGAGGAGTTATATTTTCACTTTTTGGCTGTGGGGTAGCCAAGCTGTGGCCAGGGAGAAAAGCTCACCCAGTGAATAAAATGGGGGCAACTGCAGGGAGATGTAATGGCTTGCTGCCTGCTAAGGGAAACCATGAACGTCCTGCATTCTGCAGAGCTGTATCACTTGGCTTCAAGTTCTTGGAGGCTTTTCTGTAACCAAGACAAATGAGTGCTAGATGACAGTCTTTGCAACAGGGAAAGATCAAGCGTAGCTCTCTGCCTGGGGGAAATGGTGAGAGGCATGGGGCCAGGGGGGTTGTTCTGTGCCTGCCTGTGCTTCTACTTGCCTGGCAACACTAACAATGCAACTTGAGGGTGTGCTGAGCTAGGAAAGAAGAGGAGGAAAATTGAGGTGCAGGAAACCACACAGGGAAATGCTTAACAAGCAAATTGTTTGTTTATTTAAAATGATAGTATGTGAGCAAGAACTCTTTTGAAAGCACCCAAACAGGCCAATTCTTCCTCTCATTTTCCAAGTCAAGAGGACTCCCGGGTGGCATGCGATGAGCTAGGTCTCATTGCAGACAAGCTGAGAACTACTGTTGGAGCAGTGCTGAGGGAAGGCATCTGAAGCGCAGAGGAAAAGTCATGCTCTGCTCATAGCATTACTTGTTAGAAATCTTTGGCAATCTGTGGTTGATGAGACCAGCTTGTCTTATTAGCCACACTTGGCAATTATATTTACAGAGGCTAGTAAAACTAAATATTTTTCTTAGTGGCTGGAGCGGCATCCTGAGGGGCCCTGTCCTTTCTTATACAACCCATTTTTTCCTGCATGAATTGCGACATGGCTTTGGCTTTAGTTCCCAAAATCTAGTATTAAAATGCGATGGGATTGGACAATGATTTGCCCAAGTTGGCTCTAATGTGAAAATCGCAGGCTCCAGATTGGGAGCAGAGCTTGAACATTTGTGGTTCAAGTTAGATTTTCGAAGCTGCAACTGGAAATTCTCATGAATTTTGCTGCACAGTTTATGTCCTTTTTGGTTTTGCTTTGTTTCTAAGCTTTTATCTTGGTGGTAGAATTAGAAACTGAGAAGAATTTTTCTTAGACTGGAATCTTTATAGGCACGGCATAGATGCATTTTTCTTCAGAGAGGAAGTACCTCTAAAAGAAACACCAGCTTAAGTAATCCACCTGGCTCTCCCATTCCCTGCATCTGCCACAGGATGACATGGGGCATGTTACACCTGCAAGGACATCTGTGTATGAAGGGATGGGTTTTTTACGTGCATATACTCTGACTCTTACTTGGCAAAGAGAGAAGTAAGGAGCTAGTGTTATCTTCTGAATATCTGGATACTTCAAATTCAGGATTGGACGGGTTGTTGCTCATTCCAGCAATGCCACTGAAGTTGTTATCAAGTTGTATCCCGCTGTTACCTATCAAAATGTGTGTTGGTCTCACCCTGTGCATACCTCCTGTAACAGATACCATGTCAGAAAATATTCACCTCGGGCAAAAGAATTGTGAAAGAGGTTTGCCAAAGGCTGATCATGGGTCTTGAGAAGATACCATAAGCATTTATGAGGCCCTGTGCTCTGTCAGCACACCCACTAGTGAACACCTGCCATCTCAGCTATCTGATCCCCAAGCCTATGCCCAGCTTCAAGTGTTTTGAAGCATGGAGTGCTATTGATGTGCCCTGGGCAGATTTCTGCTTTGGAAGATGATGTTGAATGCCCAGCATTGGGTGGGCCTCAACGCACACCTTGCTGTAACTTTGCTCTTAGCACTTAACATGTACTCTGACTATTTTACTCTATTATAATTTTCAAAGTCACCTGTGGTTTCCATGCTAGAAACTTTGCAGTCTGACTCTTCTAGAAATTCTCAGCTCCTCTAAAATATATTACCACGTGTTAAAACTTTTTCTACTTTGTGCAATTTTACTTCATACCAGCTGTGATCTGAACAGCTTATAAGATTAAGGGATGTGATTAATGTTTGTCACATTGGTTGTTTTCCTCATCTTCTTCACATGAAAGAATATAGTTAGTAAAATATCCTGTTTCGATGGGGATTTTTTTAAGCTTTAGAGACTCATTTCTTTACACTAACTAAATAGCAGGTTGTGATACGCTTGGTATTTAGAAGGCCTGGCAAGTGGAGATCCACCACTGGTGATTCTGGAAATGAATGCGCATCAGCAAAAATAGTGTGCTCAGTCTTTTCCACAACCTGTGGTCATCCAAGCTGTGCTGTTTGCACTGATATGCCATTATAGGAGTCTGCCAGAAAATCAAACTATTATGTGTTGAAGTGACTAAGGTGTGAAACCTCAACTCATGCTAGTGAAGGAAACTTGTAATATCAGCAGAGCTACGCTGAGTTGAAATAATTGGCAGTTTTTAACTTTTTTTTCAATAAATTCAGATTCTTCGTGCTTTGAAATAAGAATTATACTTTATAAAACGACATTTGTCAGTGAAGTTTTCTTTTAAACTATCCTATCCCCAATCCATAATAGATGTAGCCTTTGTGTTTCTCACGTTAAATTTAGCTTTGTGTCCCTTGGTGGCTTAGTTTTGTATACTTGCTTCATAAAATGTCTTCCCCTTTGTTATTTCCTGCTCTTCTGTTCTCTGTGGAGTTTGAGGGAGGCTGTCTCTATTGGTCTTGTTGTTTCACTCGAGGAGGTGTCTGTTCTCGTAGACAATGGAGAGATGGTGATTTCATTAGAATAATTTTAGAAAGGAGAGGTTTCTTGCATACAGTAGTATTTTCTTTCCCATTTTATATTCTTTGTGGTCAAGGAAAGTTGTTTTTTCAGACTAGTGTTAAGAGCTGAGACAGCTGTATATACACACTGGAATACTCTGTTATTACATTTATTTTAATGCAGGGAACAGCAATTGCAACTCATTTTATCTATGACACAGACACACACTGCAATTTCTCCAGCTTACAAATGAATTGTCACCTCAGGAGTATTTTTCAAGTGAATTATCGTAGGTTGAACAAAACAAATACAGATATCACACAATTTTTAACATTTACTGACTCCCAGGAATAATTGTTTGCTATTTCACTTTTAATCTCTCGCCTAAGACAGATCTTGAACCCGTTACATTCAGCAAGGACTCGAGGGGTTCAAAAGTAGTTTTCCAATTGGAGCAACTCTCATTTTTAAAGGAGCAAATAGATATTAATGTTTGGACAATGAATTTAAACCAGTTGACAGAATTGGATTAATTGCTGGCTAGGCTAACTTTTATAAATGCATCTCCAAGGTTGTGAATTGCATTTCAAGAAATGTTTTTTCCTTTCTCTCCTTTACCTGCTAGGAGCAGTTCTGAACGGAGGAAGGAGAAATCGAGAGATGCAGCAAGATGCCGAAGAAGCAAAGAGACCGAAGTATTCTATGAACTGGCTCACGAACTGCCCCTGCCCCACAATGTCAGTTCCCACCTGGACAAGGCATCCATAATGCGTCTGGCAATCAGTTTCTTACGCACTCACAAGCTTCTGTCTTCAGGTAAGGTCTGGCTAAAAGAAGTTGTCAGTGCTAGTTGGTATCAGCCTGGTAAGAATGTACACGGTCCTCTCTGAGTACAAGGTCCTAAAGTGAGAACAGGACACAACTGCTTGTGAACTCCAAGAACAATTGAATATGGTTTGTTAAAGTTATTTACAAGGTTTTGAGCTTTTAGGAGTTTAATCAGAACTCAGACATATACTTTAAGCTTCCATGCTGAAATGGGTAAATCTGGGTTTGGCATGGTAAGCATGTGTGTGCCACTCTGTTCAAAAGGCAGCTGGGAAGTTCTGAAGGTCCAATACTTCATTTTAAAGGGCTAATTTTGCTGTACACTGTTAATAAGTAGTAGGTTGTCTATACATGGCAGAGTGAGATAACAAAAGCAAACATCTTTTAAATCATTGACATGAATGGATTCTATTTAATCAGTATTGCTTATTTTGGACTAACGTGAAATGTGAGTCAGCATCATTTTCTTAGCTTGTGTAAAAACTGATAAAATGAACAATATTCTTGTTTTGCATCTATAGTTGCATAATCACCTTGATAGAAATCTGTGGTTTTAGTAGCCTGTAGAATCAATGAAAACAACTGTTGTTTCTTGGGGGGCTTTCACACAGTGACTTCTACATGCCAGGAATATATTAAAAAGAAATGGTGAACTATTTGTGAAAGGTTAAGCCAAAATTTCATCTTTTACTTCATTAATGGCAAAACTCCCAATAAGGTCACGATTGCACTTCCTCTCTTTAGAAAAGTTGAGTCACACCATAACAACAGCTTTAATAAATGCCATTAGGAAGTATCTCATTTTCTGGAAAAGTATGCTATTGGTTTGTTCTTACTAGTCTGAATGATACAACAGATTCTGTTCTACGTCTGCATGCCCTCTAATATTTGTATATTTTGAGGGCTCTACTAAGACTATTTTATGAAATATGGGCTTTTTATCTTAGCGTATAGAATCTGATTTTAACATCTACTTCTGTAAAAAGAAAAGAAAAGTTTATTTGCTGAACAGCATTTGGAAATCATCTTTGACATCTTCATGTAATTAATGTATAATTGAAGTTGCATAAATTAGGTAATGTTCTTAAAATGCCGTACCTCAAGTCAATTTGTTAGTAGCTTTCTCATAAAAGCACAGCTTCAGCTTTACAAACGTTTATATGAGATGAGCTAGAGGCTGGCACAGAATAGGAAAAATGAACTTCTACAGGACTGTAACAGATAATATAATGTTTGTGTCTGTGAAAGTTGAAACAAAATCGTCTGATGCTGTCATCATGAGAAAAAGGTATTTGACGGCCCAGAAACTGCTAAGTTTAAAGTGAACTTTTCAGATCCACTTACATTACTTGACAGAGAAAAAGTTCAACAGATAAAATATCTGGTTTAGTGCTTCTTTAGTGTTAAGGCTTAGGCTCGTATTATTTGATAGTGACAACAACTCTATATTTATATAATATTCATACATTTGCAGACTTGTGTTGTTTTTCTGTGACAGTGCTTGAAAACCAATGTGATTTGTGTAGCTGATTTACATTTTCTTGAAGTGTCGCCATGACCCAGCAGTTAGAGGGGAATCTTCAAATGAAACGTTACAATGGTGACAGGCTGTGTTTTAATAATATTCCAGACTATTTCTGTGTTAGTTATTTACTTAGCCTTCAATCTGACCTTCTTCCCCATTAAAATACTGGTTTGGCTTACGTCTTCTCATTAAAAGTTGTGTTGTTAGCCTAACGTAGATTTGTCCATGGCTGTATCTTTAGGCACTGGAGGTGCAGATCAGGATTTCAAAATCTTTAAATGTTTCTGTGTGGAGGAATTGAAGTTAGTCTAAAGGGACTGATTTTCTGGAAGAGTTGGGTATTATTTTCTGACATGAGGAATACATGGAAATGAAAGAACTCAAGCCGGGAGACCACTGGTTGCTTGTAAAGACCTCATCTGCTACTCATATTCCTCTGGGTTTGGCTAATGCTTTAATTACTCAAGCTAAACAAGAAGGCTGAAAATTTGTTTAGCTCTAAATATTTGAAAGATAAAATTTATCAGGCTTTGGAATACAGTGGTATCAGAGAGAGAACTTTATCAGAATAATGACTTCAGAGCACTATTTCATTTGATTACTGTGCAGTGTACGCTTGCTGAAATTCCTGAGATTCACAGATGTATAATACTATTCCAGCCAAAGAAAATTTCTATCAGTTTGAGAACTGTTTCTTCCCCTCAGGAGACAAAGCTGTAAAATCAAATATAGGCATTTCTAAGCAGGCTTCTGGCAGCTGAACTTTGTTGGAAGACTGCTGCCTTTCAGGCCTCATTACCACTGTGGTACAGTAGTTAGTTAACGCAGCTAGTGTTGGAAAGATGTTGCTTTTCTGATCTGCTCCTGTGAGAGCAGAATCAAAGTCTTTGTGGGCTGCTGAGCAATGTCAGTCCTCGTCAGAATCCTGACTTCCACTCAAAGGCTGTCTAATTTAATTCAGAACTACAGGTTTTTGACACGGTTTTTGACTCCCATACAAAGAGATTTGCTGCTCATCACATTCTGACAAGAGCATGGAGAAAAATGGAAATGACTTGCGAGATGCCTCTTGGTTTTGCTCTAGACTCTCTCCAAGCCCCAAACAAAGCTGCCCACTTCTTGACAGTCATGTTCAGCAGACTGGAATTTGACATTAGCTCTGCATTGCACCTACGGAGCCTAACTCTAGTGATGGGGAGCGAGGGGCTTCTTCCATTGTCTCTGACAGGTGAATTGGGAAAGGGAGAGGTGAGGAACTGGAGCGTGCATGAGAGACAAACGCCTGCCCAGCCCCCAGACCTCTTTGCTTTGTGTTGTCTTCATGGAACAGTTCTGATTATTTGGGCTACACACTTAGTGTAAACTGGAGTTAAGTGGGAGTATATGTTATGTCATTAATTAGGACATTAAAATAACATTTACTGCATTTATATATATACACTGTCACTAAAATAAGCCTTCGGTGCAGCTTGGTAAATACTTCAGAAGTTAGAGAAAAAAGCACTGCTTCATCAGTGTTTTTGTTCTTTATTATGAATTCTATCAAAAGCTACTGGCACAAGAAATCTTATCTTATATTGCTGTTTGTGGGCATGCTCCTCAAATGAGGACACATCTCATTTCGCAGCAATTTTGTTGTGAATGAGGCAAGCAAGGGCCTTCCCAGGAGCGCATCCTCATCTTTCTGCAAGATCAGCAAGAATGGCTTGGGTTGAAAGGGACCCTAAATCCCCCCAGTTCCAACCCCCTGCTATGGGCAGGGTTGCCACCCACCAGATCAGGCTGCCCAGGTACCCATCCAGCCTGGCCTTGAACACTTCCAGGGATGGGGCATCCTCATGCTCCAGGTGGGGTTTCAGAGATGGCCTCAGGCAGCGTGCCAGCCTCACTCCCGTGGCACTGTGTGCCTGATGTCCCGGTGCACCGTTCTCTGGCTTGGAACAGGGCTTTTGGCTTGTGTAACTCAGGCTGTTCGACTGGCTGTGCCTGCATAATGATTATTTATCTGTCGGGAAGCTGAGACCTCGGAAGACCTATGCCCACGTTCTTCCAGCAGGTGAAAGGCAGAGCCTGGAGTCAGAGCAGGCGTTGAGCTCGGCGCTACGTGCTGCTGGAAGGCCCAGCGGCTGGGCTGCGGGCGCGCTTCTCCTGCCGGCATGGCGGGGCCTCCGCCGGGCCCTTGCATCCTATCATAATAGGAAATAGCTGGTTGTATATCTCAGAGTTCAAAAGGGTAAAAAATACCAGGCTTTGCTTTATAAAAGTTGCTTCTTTACTTAGTAACACGTTTCCCTTTGATTTTCACAGTAGGCAATTCTGTGTGGGAATGTTGGAGAGGAAGCCTTTAACATTTAGAAATGCAGGCTGTTAGTCTGACGGCCTGATTGAGATTAGTATCACAGGAAGCAAACTGAAACAATGGCTTTATAATACTGTTTCCATGTTGTGCACACAACAGTACACGGTATAATTGGAATGTTAGGAGAAATATCATTTAATTATGACCTCTTAAATATTTTTCAAGATGTTTTCTAATTCTGTTGGCGTAATACATTTTGCCGTTACTGCATTAGTGTCTTGGGGATAAATTTAGAAGAGATGTTTGTTCATTTCAAGTAAAGGTTTTGATTGCAGAAAGTTGCTACTGAAAGTCGGCTGTTTGATGCTTACCAGTATTGGAGCGTTTGGATTTAGGGTCTTGTGTCCTTTTGCGTAATCAGAAAAACTGCTACCAGTGTTTGTACCGTACTGTTCTCTAGCACAGCTAGTATCTTAGCCTCCTGCTTTTGGGGTATTAATGGATGGCAAAAGAAAAATAACTGTCTTTTGCTAAAGAATAATAAAGCTGTCCCAGCATCATGGTAGTTGCTAAGGCTGCCTCACTCCGTTGCTGTCTGAATATTAGCAAGAGAAGAGAATCCACTTTAGGAAGCCTGTGTGGGGTGCCAATAATTTTAAGTGCTGGACAACGCATGTGATAATGGCATTACTGGAACCAGGACTCCTTGGCACCAGTGAGTGTCCGTGTGCCAGGGCTGCTGACTTTTTGCTTCAGCTAATCAGGCAAGCGCAGCTTTGTCGGCTTGCTTCAATCCCCCGCTAATTGTATGGTCACCCGGGTGCCTTTTCTGCACAGAGACCCCAGCAAAGGAAACTGGGTGGGAGTCGCTCCTGTGCAGGCAGACGGCAGAAGAAATGGGGAGGGAACAGGGAAGCAGACGGGAAGTTGTTTGGGAGAAGGGAGGCCGCGAGGAAGCCAGTGTGAAGTTGTTTCAAGGGAGGGAGACAACAGAGCCGGAAAGCCAGCGGGGAGCAGAAGGGAAAAAATAGTTTTTCTCTGTGCTTTTAAGAGAGAGCACAGACTGCAGGGAGAAATGATGTGGGCATTGTTTTTGTATGTCTGGACAAGCTGCATCTAATCTCAGACCATTGTGGCATAAAACAGTGCTTTAAAAATAGCTTGTCCACTTGTTTGCTTTCATTAAGTTGGAAAGAAGTAGTTCTGTGCCAGCCATGCTGGTAGGGTTGAGTGGAGCTGGACATCGAGTGCCTCGGCTGCCTGAAGTGGCATCCGTTGTTGGGGAAGGTGGGCTCAGAGCGCCCAGGTGGGATGCTGCCATTCCAGCTCTGATGGCTGCAGGACTCAGAGCACCTTCCTCAGAGCAGCAGCTAAGCGATTGGGCTGGCTACAAACTGCGAGGAAATGGCAAAGCACCATGAACCTAAGTGTTTTCTTTATCAAAGTCGCTTGTGCTCTTAGAGATAAGAGCCCTTCAGGAAGCTTCAAGTTTAAGAGTAGCTTCTTCTTGATGTGTATAAACTGAAAGCCTTTATTGGGCATATTGAAAATATACCCTTGAACAGGATATACTATCCTGTCAAGACAGGAAAAAAAGAAAAAAGAAAAATCAGTTGCTTTCCTTTGATGCAAAAAAGAAAGAAAGAAAGAAAGAAACTGGGAAGAGACAGGTCTGTCCCAAAGTTGCTCTCTCCAAAGCTGGATGGAGTTGCTCTTACATCCTCCCTAACTTCTGCTTACTGGCATCAGGGTTTCTACAACGCTCTAAAGGAGTTGCAGCTATAGCCTTGGGTCTGCTCTGCACAATGTCTGAGCAACTCTTTTGGTGCTTGTTGGATCCAGGATGAGAGACAAAACTTTGACAATTCCATAGGGGTGATGATGTTACCCCTGCAGAAGCCCTTTTTAATATTTTGTACCTCTGAACTGACCAAAAAAAAAAAAAAAAAAAGGCAACTCTGGGTCAGATCAAAGCTGCTGAAGGGAGCAGAGGCTGTTTGCTAGGAGTCTGATTGTGCCTGAGCAGTTATTTCTTGTAAGGAGAGCCTGGATTTTGAGCCCTCAGACTCGTTCCAGGAGGTTGGACTGAAGGAAATGAGCAAGCATCTACGGAAAAAGTGTTCTTAAACTTGGGAACAGAGCACATCCTGACAGTGGGAATTAATCAAAGGCTGTTTACATGAGCTATTTTTAGCATAAAAGGTTATCGTAAACACTGCAATAAGCATTTGCCATTACAGTTCTAAGTTTCTTCTTGTTGAATGCGTTCTGCTTTGGTCGTTAAGAATTCTCTTCAAAATAGAGCTGATTAAAAATACTTCTCAAAATTTGACACAGACTGAGAAATAGATCGAAAAAGTGTTCTATCAGAATTTGGTACGGGCTAAGAAACGCTGCCCTGTGGCAATGTGAACGCATTGTACGGGGACTGGGGCTACGGCTGCTGTGTTCCTGGCTCTGCTGTAGCCACCCTGGGGATGCCACCCCTCTGACTTACTGCAAGATCTGCCCATCTCAGGCAGACAGGGTTCCTCCCTCCTTTGTAGCTGCATGTGAACAACCTTGGCCGGGGTCCATGAATGGAACGACAATATGAACAATTAGATTACAATTCCTCATTCTGCTGAATGTGCTATTAATTTATAGTTAAACTGGAATATTTGCAGTCCACTCTCCCTTCTGCATTGTCGTGGTGTCTGAACTGAGATACTCCTGTTATTAGAGGGGAAATGGAAAAGGCCACAGGAGAAAAAAAGTGCATCCTTATTGCAAAATTAATTTAGCGGCTCTTTTAAATAACAGTAATGACAACAGGGTACATTGGATCCACAGTTACCTTTCTTTAAAACTGAATTACCTGAAGCTGGAATGTCTTAATGCTAATGCTCCAGTTCAGCCCTGACATAATGAAGCAAATTTAAAGCAAAGTGAAAGACAACAGGGATTTCTAGGACCAGCTTGAAATAGCAGTGGCTTTATGTGTTGTTCTGCTGCAAAACAGATTCATTCTAAAGCAGGCCGGATTTTTGCTGGTAGGAGTAACTGAATTGTTTCCATGTGCCAATCTCCTGATGTGTGTATGTGCTCTGTGTGTTAGCAGCTAGCAATTTTCACAGGAGGCAGGGAACAAGCTGTAACGCTGTGACTGTAGCCATATGAGGGATTTTTATGTATTAATTGTATTAATGTAATTACACTGCTAAGCCACCTGGTGCAGGGCCTACGAGGGGCACCGCAGCCATGCCAGCCCACCTCTTCGCTGCAGAGCGGGGATTTCAGTTAGTGGGACTCTGTGTTTGCAGCCACCACAGGGAACCTGGGCAGGGGGAAGGGTGAGCACCCCTGGGGCACCTCCCCGTACCCAGGCTTCCTCTAGGGAGGCAGCTGGGGGATGCCCGCGGGGCTGGCAAGGAGGAGACAGCAGCAGTGGCACACTCGGCTGTGTGTTCCTCTCCATGGTCCCCGGATGTCCTTGTCACCCACCTTCATGTGCCTGGCAGTGCCTGTGGTTTCCCTGTCCGAGGTGATCCAGAGCATGCCCTGTGCAGTGCTCGGGGACTCAGAACGCATTGGTGGTGCTTTGAGGTTACGGGACGGGGGCACAGCAGCACAAACCTCTCCCCTCCCTCCTCCCAGTCCACATCACAGATGCCTCCAGCTGGACGAAGGTAATTCTAATGATAAAGTTAAATTCTGAGCCAACAAATCCCTGTAACCACGTGCTTTAAAGCTGACGGTGTCTTTAAGTGCTTTGCTGGACTAGGACCTTAGGGTTTGAACCTGCAGCCCTGATGTGAGTGATCCTAAGTCCTCCCTGTGTGTTTGTACAAGTAATATAATTTATATACATGGAAAAGCAAACTTAATCACCTGATAATACAAGTAAAGTGTTTGTCTTTCACTGTTGGAGGCATTTAAGAATACAAATGCTTTGAATAGCCTTCCTGCCTTTGAATAGTGATGTTTTGTTAATGCAAACTTAATGAGCTGGAAAAAAAAAAATGGAAAGGAGGGTCTGGGGTTAGAGCTGAAAAGTCATTTTTTTTTTTCTCCGAACCCACACTTGGCTGATTGTCTTGGGCTACAGCCATGATCCCTGCTGAATAAACCATTTGTTTGCATCCGGAAAAGTAAAAAAAAAAAAAAAAAAAGACCCTTGACATTCTTTACACAGCAGAAACAAGCTCAGGAGCAGATGGTCACTTACCTTTTTTTTTCCCACCTAAATGTCATTATGGTCAAAGTGCATATTCAAATATATGATTGTGTATTTTCTGTATTTTAAATGCTGGCCCTGATGTAATTTCCTGAAGTCAGTTACTTTGTACTGAGGAGGAATTGGACCCTGCACATGTCATTAAATTTGCAGCGCAGAGACACAAAGTGATGCGTGCCTGGCCCGTGCTGGCCATCCCCAGTGTTTCCTCTTCCCTGCTACCAAACAGCAGCGCTGTGAAGTGAAGGACAATAAACTAAGTGCTCCGATGGCTCTGGGACTGGGTCAGCTCCTTCCCCTGCTTGCACGATGGGCAGCTGCCAGAGAGTGCTGCAGAGGGATGCAGAAGCAGCAGGTGATGTTGTTTTGCCACCACTCATCTGCTCCAAACAAGGGCTGCTGGGCTCCGCGCTGCAAGTGCTCATCCCTCTGCATTTGCTCCTGGTCTAGCCTTGGGTGTTAGTGGATGGAGTTGCAGGAGGTGTATAGCTCTGATTCATCCTTCACCCGTAGCCGTTTAATACTTAAAAGCAAAAATCAAGTTAGTTTGGCTCAGCTTCTTCCCTATCATAAAAAAAAAAAATGAAAAAGTAACTAAAAGAGTCACTGCTAATAATGTACTTTCGAAAGCAAAACCCCATTTTGGCTTCTGGACCTGTCTGAAATGAGTATTTTCACAAGAAAAAAATGATGACTGTGCTGTTTCAGGGTGGAAAAGAACAAAAATGAAATACTTTTCTCAAGTGCGCTAACAAAATCTGTGTGTTGAAACTGGAACATTTAACCAACAAAGAAAAACAACTTCTCTAAGAAACTGGTCTGAGTCTCCCTGTTCTTGCCAATCAGGCTGGTGCAATGAGGATGGAGCCCCCGGGCAGCAAAACCCCGCTGGGCTCAGCCTGGGCCCTTCCTACAGAGAAGTTTTTCAATACCAGTCATGTCAGACAAATGTCTTCTGCAGGCTTGTTGTTCAGGGGGCTGAACCAGTGTGAGTTGGGAGAAGGTAAGAGTGCTGCATGGCCAGTTGGATGACTGGCTTAAAGCAGAGCAGGCTTTGGGAAGAAGAGTGTCTCTCTCCCCTCCTCTCCTGCAGCCGTGCCTATTGCAGCCCATCTCAGCAGGTGGAGCACACACAGCAAGGGCGTAGCAGCGCCAACAGCCATCTCTACAGCAAAGCCAAAAACGCAACAGGAGAATGAGTAACCAAAATAAAAACAGAACAAAACAAGGGTGTCCTAAATATTCCAGTACGGCCTTAGATTTCACACAACAATAGCACAATCTCCGTCAGAAATGGTAAGATGCGCTGGCTTTGTGAACACTGCACAGGCAAACATGGGATGCATGTGGGATCTGAAGCTTTTTCCCCCGTGGGTCAGGAGGGAGCGTAGGTGGCTAACAAAGCATTTCAGAGTTGAGTGAAGTTTTGACTCATACAGATGAAAAAGCAGGTATTGATGGGATGGATCTGTTTTTTTTTTTTTTACAGGAATTTTGAGATTCGTTAGATGAGGAAATCCCTGAAAGGATTTCAAGGAACTGTTTTTCTACTTTTTCTCCTAGAGGTAGTCTTACCAGACATCTCCATTCTGAGTGGAGAGGTCTGTAAGCACACTTCGCAGGAAACAAATGAACAAATTTACTTGTCTTGTGTAAGATTTGCCCTATACTTGACACTTGCCGGAAGACATAAAGGCAATGTGTCCAAAAGGATGAGCATGCAGAACCTGCACTTGCTGTCTGAGTATTGCTGGTGTTATCCACTGAAAACGCGTCCTACAGAAAAGTAAATGGAGTCAATTGCGGATCTGTTGCATCTGTCGAAAGGTTTGGAAAGTGCCTCCCGCTGCCTTTCCTGTAATAAGGAGATGGCTTTCTCCTCAAAAGAAAAGAAAAAAAAAAAGGCTCTACCAAATAGGATTTACGGAAAAGAAATTCAAAGAGCAGAAAAATATTTTGTTGGGTTTGTTATTAGATGTGATTGTGCTAAAAAAAGGCTGGCTAGGGTGCTGAAGGTTCTAGGTGTGTTTTTTTTCTTTTTTTCTCAGTATGTGCTGACAATGAGAATGAACTAGAGGCAGACCAGCAGATGGACAACTTGTACCTGAAAGCTTTGGAGGGATTTATTGCCGTGGTGACACAGGATGGAGACATGATTTTTTTGTCAGAGAATGTCAACAAATACATGGGTCTCACCCAGGTAACTTGTTCCCTAACACTTCTCTGTCTTTGTAATACAATTCCTAGAAGCTAGACATATGCCTAAATGCAGAAAAACAAGTGTGTGTTACTGGAAAAAAAAAAAAAAAGTCTTGTTTGTCAGACAGATGCCCCGAAAACCAGACAGCAGTGTTTCTGTTGGGTTTTTTTTTGTTTTTTTTTCTCATCTCACTCAATTTCTATCCAAGTTATAGTGTCTTTGGAAGCTGGAAATGAGCCCAGAGCTGCTCTTAATGCATTTAGTTATGGTGACCATTTTCTTCTAGACAGGTGGTGTTTGAAAGCGTATAGATGAGCAACTGAAATTCTCATCAAGAAAAGATGATTCCTAAGAAATTATCTTCTGGTTTGTTTGATTCGCGTTGTATTATTTTCTGCAGGTTAAGTTGCTTTTATTTGGATAAGTATCATTTTTATTTCTAAACAGGTGGAATTAACTGGACACAGCATTTTTGACTTCACTCATCCATGTGACCATGAAGAAATTCGAGAGAATCTGAGTCTGAAAACTGGTAATAATGAAAACAGAAAAGAGTTTGCTTTTTAAATAACCAAATGAAGTAATTGGCTCATAGTAGAGATCTGTTAGTCATGGTAAAGGGAATTTTTGTTCCTGGAGTAATCACTAACTGTTACTCAGTGCTTTACAGTTTTGTTTTATTTTGCCAAATATTGCTGAAATCTGGCAGCCCTCAGAGCTGTTTGTTTAGTGTTGTCCTTTCATCAAGTTAAAGCAAGTATAATGTTTTCACTTGTAACACTTTGCAAAGATTTATGTGCTGCAAGCTAAAACATAAGTTTTAATGCACAAAGTCCCATTTAAGTTTCACTTAATATCTGCAAGCTGCTCTCCAGTGGTCCGTGCATCTTTGATGTTCTTTGCAGCTAAATTACCTGAGAATTAGTCTATTATTTCTGTTGAATCCTTTGTGCTTATAAGTAGGAGAAATCAAGAAGCAAAACTGAGAAAAATCATTTGCCATTTTCCTTTTGTAGGTCCAGGCTTTGGAAAGAAAAACAAAGAGATGTCAACTGAGCGTGACTTCTTCATGAGGATGAAATGCACCGTTACCAACAGAGGCAGAACTGTTAACCTCAAATCTGCCACGTGGAAGGTACCGCATTTTAGCCATAATAAGTGGGTTTTTTTTTTGTTTTGTTTTTTGTTTTTCATTTCTTTTTCTTAATATATGTATGTTTAAGAAGACATTTTGGGTTGTAGAGCATGTACATTCTGAGTTTGTTTCTGATTCATAATTCATTATTTCAGGTTTTGCACTGCACTGGACAAGTTAAAGTGTATAACACTTGCCCTCCTCACGCTTTGTGTGGGTATAAAGAGCCTCTTCTCACCTGCCTTATAATAATGTGTGAACCCATTCAGCATCCTTCAAACATTGATATTCCCCTGGACAGCAAGACCTTCATGAGCCGCCACAGCATGGACATGAAATTTACCTACTGTGATGACAGGTAAACCCCGCTGATTTCTCCTTTTCATGGATGTTTCTATTTTCTTGAATGAAATAAGCTGTCAGTTCCTCCAAGCTGCCCTCCTGTGTAGATCTGGTAAGCAAGGACTAAAAGAAAGCACAGTCTGTTACCAAGACAGCTATTCAGTAGCTCACTTAACCCATCTCAAATCTCAATTTAGACAGAATGGTACTCCTGCTGTATTTCCTTCCCCTGCTGAGTGAGGAATTAAAGTTGCTGACAAAAGATGAGACAATTTAGAGCCATAAGCATTAGCTTCTCAAGTGTTAAACTGAAGAGTACAGAGGATTTCTGTTATGTTTTTAGGGAATGCCTCTAGGGACGTGCCTTAGGGACCTCAGTCAAGGACTGTCTGATGGTCGGTTTGGCCCAGGCTGTTACTATCAGTTAGCCGAAAAGTAGTTTATGCTCTAGATTAACTAAGAACTGCTAAGGCACCCAGACCTCTGAAAGGGTCGCAAGCCTCCTGCTCATTGCAAAGCAGTTACCTTTTGCTGTTTATCTGTCTGCACATTTTAGGGGTGAAATGGAGAGGATGATCTTGGATCAATTAGGGGGCTGTGTCCTCCGCTCTCCACACTGTTGAGTGAAAGAATGGAGATCCCCTTAGTCTATACCTGTCTATTTTCACCAGGAGCTCCATGGCATTTCACACCATCTCTCTCCTCTCCCTGCCTACATATTACAGTAACCATTCTTCCCTGCCTGTGAGTGAACCAGAGGTCTCTTCCCGTGAAGATTCCTCCTGTTCCTTGCTTTCACGGAAAGTCCTGACTGTACTACTGCGGGTTATTTTTTCTTCCGTTTGCCTTTTTTTAATGTCTATAAGATCATCCTCACCTTGAGCACTGTGTGCGGTTTTGGGCACCACAGTATAAGAATTACATAAAGCCATTAGAAAGCATCCAAAGGAGGGCTATGGAGATGGTGGAGGGTCTGGAGGGCAAGGTGTGGGGAGCAGCTGAGGTCCCTTGGTTTGTTCAGCCCAGAGCAGAGGAGGCTGAGGGGAGGCCTCATGGCGGCCTACAGCTTCCTCACGAGGGGAGCGGAGGGGCAGCGCTGAGCTCTGCTCTCTGGTGACAGCGACAGTGACAGGACCCGAGTGTTTGGACAATGCTCTCAGACACAGGGTTTGTGTTTTGGGTGGTTCTGTGTGTAGCCAGGAGTTGGACTCAACGATCCCTGAATTTAATTTGAATTTTTCTGATGGCTTTGTCTAAGTGACGGTGCTCTCATGTGGAGATGTTTGCAACCACTGAGATCTGTAGGGTTGTCAGTGGGATTACACATATGCTGTAATCTTATGTAAGAACTCACAGGATTGAGATCTTGGTTATTTTCTTGGTCCTTCAAAGGCTTTTTAAGAGTTGTTCCAGCAAGATCATTATTTTAAATAGTATGATGAAGCATCCATATAAACCAGCTGGTTTAGCAGCTATGGATAAAAGCAAGATTACAAGTGTGAAACTCATGACCGACCTTATTCTGACCTCTGTGAGAATTTAGCAGCAAATCTGTTGTCATTAGAAGTGTGCTGTGGTGTAACCGCAGTAAAAAAAATACTTTTTTTTTTTTCTTTAATGCCTTCAGCATGAGAGTATTCAGGTATCAATAGGATTTTGCTGCTGGGGGAAAAAAATCTGATCAAGACAGTAGTAAAAATCAGTGTACCTCAGAATTACTGGGGCCATTATCTTGCTCAGTGGCAGGTTAGAGGAGAGTAGCAGAAGATTTTGCTGTGTTGCAGCATTCACATATCTCTACCAGACTTCATGCATGGAAATTATAAATGCAAATTTGAGGGACTGATTATTTCCTATTGAAGATGCATATGATTGTTTTAAAAAGAGTGAGAAATGATGCCCTGTCTTAAGTAGTGGGAGTTGAATTACAGGGAAAACCTTTCACATAGCAGTGCAATGCAACAGCTTCCTCTGGATGATTTAACTTGTACGGAATTTCAGAGATTTCTCTTTAAAATGAAGCAACAAAACAGCACATCTTTTGTGAGATAGTTTAGGTTGGATGTTTCATTCATGTTTTACTAAAGTTGTGATAAAGCTATAAAAAGACAGGCAGGGAGGGAAATAAACCTCACGCACCTTTCAGGTTCTTCTCAGCCAATTCTTCTGGCTCTCTTCCCTCCCGGAGGGATGTTGGTTTCTCTCCAACAGGCGACACATCGGCAGACACATAAAAATGCAAAACACTCAGCTGTTCTTATCAAATTCAGTGCTGCTAGACAAATGGTATTGAAGGAGCAGCTTATGCCAGGAATGTAAATCCAGGCTGAGGAGCGAGGGAGGAAAAGCAGCATGTGCCAGTCGGATGCCTAAACCCCGCTCAGTGTACTCGGCCGTTCTGCAGCAACGCAGCAGGGCTCACACAGATGATTTCACCGCAAGAGATTGCATCTTCGGAGCTCAGGGCTGATGTCCTGGAGGGCAGCGTGCGTCCTCGAGCAGTCTGAGAACTCCCTTTGCAGTTCAGCTAGGGTGAAGGAATCCACTCTCCGGGCTGCGTCCACAGAGCACAGAATTTTTATTTTTTGAAGCATTTAGATAGAGAGCAGGCCTTTGCTCCATATCAATTTAGTTCAAGAAACTCTAGGATTTGTGGGGATGTATTGTAATGAATAGTGGCCCTACTTGACCTTACTCATGGAAGCATCCATGTTGTGTGTGAAGCTCAAGTACATAGAAAAGATAGCTGCACAGATCTGAAATTTATCTGTGCAGAGAATTAGGATGGCATCTGTCATCTCCATAGGAAAGCTCGTAGTCTGTGTGTGACCAAGGAACATGCTGACTGCCTTTCAACAGTTTGTAACAAAAACTAGGAGGCTGATATGAAGCACCTTGATTACCGACGGTTTTCCTCAGGAGGGTACAGGGACAGATGAGACATGAAGTGGGTAAGCCACGGAGTGAGGAAGACTGGCCTTCCCTCATCTGAAATGCGTGAGACAGCCTATGGATTTAACCTTCCAAAATGAAGTGTGTGTTTTTGTGGGCCCACGGCTTGCCTGTGGCTAGGTGGGATGTATTCATATTCTTGAAACAACTTTAGCAAGGTGATGGACCCATAGAGAAAGGGGTTTTGAGATACAAAATATTAAAAAATTGTCCATAATTGAAATTCTTGTTTTGTTAAATGCTTGCTTCAGCCATTCCTGGAGAATGATTTAAAAACATTCCCTTGCTCCACTTATCTTGGCTAAGTGGTTTACAGGAAGGATTATTTTAGCTGTAATACGGAAATGCTGATCAGTGGCACAATTCAGTAATCCAAGTGAGGACTTAGTTCAGCTGCACGAGGCTTTGTGTCAGGGACAATCTCCAATGAGGGTGTTTTAGTCAGAAAAAGGCAAGTCTTTGTATGAAAGAAATTCTGTTACTTTGGTAGCAGAGCTGATGCTCAGCGTATCTTCCTGTGCAGGGCCGCTGGGACAATGGGGAGATAGAAATGACTGCAGTATGTTCCGCTGGTGGGGAAATCCACAAAACAAAACAGAAAACTGTATCTGCATTTGATAGAAAACCCCTCAACTACCTCAGGTGCCTGTGGATACAGAGGAAACTCATTCACTGTGTCTTAGAGGGGTTGGGGACTTTGAAAGCACAGCGGGTGATGTGGCATTGTGGGTGATGTTGGCTTTCCACCTGCATCCCCACGAGCTCTGTGGGTGCTGCAGTGGAGAGGGGGAGCACTGTTTGCCTAATGGCTGTGGATGGAACAGCGACAGACAAGGAAGCAAATCTGTCCTGCACAGTGAGAGGGGGCTGGGTGTGCAGGGGGCGATTCTGGAGGCTGTCACAAAGCTGTTCCCTGGCACCCCGCTACACTGGAAAGCATACGTTGTCCGGTACTTTGAAGGCATGCTTGCTTTGGGGGACTGTATGTTCCTGGTTACAAGAAACCCAATCAGTTTCGCTCTTTTTGCTTTTTCTTGATTGGAACTTCGAAATGGAAGAGTTGAAAGGGGAGCAATGGAGGATGCACAGTGCTTCAAAGCAGGACTGTGCAGGAAGATGCAATTGCAGTACTGTTGGTCCCAATCAGACTTCTTCCAGGATGAGCGTACATGTGGAATCCAGTCTGTGCCCAGCTGAGAGGACACCAGATTGCATTGTGCTTCCAGTTGGGTCTGTGTAAAACAGAAATATGCAAGCATGGGACCTTATAAGAGGTTTTAAGTTGCTTTGCCATTTGACCTATATTTGGAGAATATTTTCAAATTGGGTGAGAAAGCAAATAAGCATTTGAAAGGACTTCCTGTCCCTCCTCCATCCCTGCTCGGGGGGAATGCAGCAGGGACAGGAGAGCAGGGATAGCTGAAGCCAAAGATTTGCATTTGGCAAAACTGGCTCTTGTGTTTTTTTTTTTTTTCTTAAATATGTCATAGAACAGAAATAACAACATTTGTTAATAAGTAAACTTTGTTTTAGATAAACCAAGGGAGGAGGAGAGACAGAGTCCTGTTGCAGTTCTCAGCATACCAGTGTCGTTTTTTGCCTAGCAGGGCAGATACACCCAGCGCCAGCTCTGCCTCTGAGGAGCGGGCAGGGGTCCCAGCTTTGTGCATCTGGTTGGCCAGGGTTAGAGCAGAACGTGACACCACGAGCAGTCTCTGCATCTTGCTGCCTTCTGTGACTGCACTGTCTGGGGTTGCGTGGAGCCACCTTACAAGAGGGACCGTGGGCACTTAGCAGGAGTGCCACACCACAGCGCTCACCCAGCTTTACCCCAGAGGCAGTGGCTGTTTGGGCTCATTCTCGTTCTGTTTGGGCTGCAACTCATTCTGCCTTAAGTATAACTTTGTTTGTTTGTTTGTTCCCAGCAAGACCAATTTAACTTCAATAACTTGGTAACAGTTGGAATACAGAAAGGCTTTGTTAAGGGATCCACACCCTCACACACACAGAGGCCCCGCAAGGGCTGACGAATACACACCCAGCTATTTTTTGTGAGCAGTAAACATTGCAGTAGGCTTGCACAAAGAGCCTGGCTTCTCAGTCCTGTTAGCTGTTACCATACTATTTTAACTCAAGGAATGGTATACAATAAAAACCTTTGTGCTCCTGTAAAGAGACAGAAAGGCACTGAAGCCCGATTAAAACACAAAACAGAAAACACCTGAAATAGCTCATCTCTTAGGGCATGCAGCCTTTGAAGCAGTGAGCTTTGTTGGCGTTTTTCTGTGTCTCAAAGAGAACAGGAAGGCCAAAGTTGTACCTTTCTAGGTATAGGATTCAGATCATTTGTTTCCCCATTGTTCTCCTTAAGCACAAAAGCTTGCCTTTACATCCCAAGAAACGGTTGCATTAAGATTACAGAATCATGAAGGTAGAACAACAGCCCTAAGGTCATCTAGTCTAACTGCTGGCCCATCCCCACCATGCCCGCTAACCGCATCCCTCAGTGCCACATCCACACATCTCTTGAACAGCTCCAGGGACGGTGACTCCACCACCTCCCTGGGCAGCCTGTTCCAGTGCCCAGCCACTCTTTCTGAGAAGAATTTTTTCATAACATCCAATCTGAAAGATAAACTGAAATAGTGCTCAAAGAGCATTTAAATAGCACTGGTTGGGACAGACCCATGCTGGAGGGCTGCTGCCCATCCCTTAGTGTGTTCTCTGAGATTTTGACCTTGCTACGTCTTGGTGATGTGTTTAGCTTAGAAAACTAAAGTGTCAATTTGGCAAGATTAGGATTCCTCCAAAGCTGTTTGTGCTTCAGAGAAGGCTGATTAGCAGGAGAATGAACAGTCTTTCAGCCCAGCAGTCTTCAACAACAATTGGTATTCTTCTTCTAACTAACACCAGTGAAGCTTTCATAGATGGAAAGAAAACACATAGCCTAACATGGCACGAAAGCCATCCAAAACCACCATACAGTTTGTTTTCCAATTTTGTCATTCCACAGCTTGCACAAAAAGCAATCTTCTGTTCAGTGTCTAAGTTAAAGTAGAAGTTTTGTTCTCCAGACTCAGGTTTTGTCAATGACCCATTGGTCCCACAGAGCATATAAATTTCTGTGGCTTCTTTACTTTGGTACTCCTCGTAGCTCCGTAGGATGCTTTTTCCTTTGCGCTTACTCCTCTGCATGTTCATTTGGCATTTTGTATTGCTGAGAGGTTCCTGTGGAAAGTGTGCAGAGTTTGGAGGCTGCACTTCAATGGTCAAACTCAGTGCTCTAGCAATGTAAGCGCAGAGGCTGCTACAGCCCTTGCTGTGTTTCAGCCCCAGTGCTGCTCAGGCTACTGCCAGCCTTCTTCCACAAATGCCTTGGAGAGGCACAGGACACAGGTGTGGCGGACACAGGGGAGGCTGCTGGCCCCAGATCCTGAGCGCTGAAGCTTATTGGAGTCAGCAGCACCAGAGGAGGAGCATGTGGTCTGCCAGCTCTTGCACCAGAGAGCAATGCTGTTACCAATTCTTGGACAGAGGATGCTTGCTATAAAATAGTTGTACTGAAAAGTGTATCTAGGAAACATTGTCAGCCAGCTTTAGTTTTTTGGGCTGGAAGAAAGACAATTTTAAAATATCATTTTACTCCCAGGAGCGTTAAAGAGAAATATAATGAAGCTGAGTGGTGGTAACAGAATAATCAGAATCATAGAATGGCCTGGGTTGCAAGGGACCCCAAAGAATAGATCAGTTAGCAAGGGCAGAGAGGCTGTTTAGCCTTTGTATTACTCTTCATGTCTTGGTATTACTCATTTACTCTTGCCTGGTGTTTCGCTGTTACCTGGTGTGGGTTTATAGTTTGGTCAGTCTTGTGGGGTTTGTGAGTATCTTATTTTTATCTTCATGTATACTTTTTGTTGGTTGTAGTACAAAACCCACATGCCACTCACCAACTTTAATCCAAAACAAAATCTGATCTAATTAAATTTGATGTCATCTCAGCAGGATCATGCCACAAGTCCTTCTGTGCCTTGGATTGACAAGAAGGGTAACATTATAGTGAGGATCCTTGTTACAGGCTGATCAGTAAGGGGTAATTTGAGAGGGGAATTACAGGACTGGAGTAGACAATGTTGGCATAGAGATTGCAATTCATATACGAGAAGAGTTAGGAGTCCCTTAGCTTGCTCTAATGCATATTTTTTTGCTTGCTATCTCCATTCCGTTGTTGACACCCATTATGGTTGTGATGCGGTTTTGGATTTGCATTGGTGCTGCGGGGTGCGTGATGCTTCTTTCATCACTTTTATTTCCTTTTCCTTCTTTGCATGCAATCCCTACTTTCTTGTGAGCTCCAAAAGAGTGGAATAAGGTTAAATCCTGACCATTCTGAATTTTAAAATCCTTCCCCTTTTGCTGAGCTCCAAACTAATCTGATAGCTTTATGATACTGTGCCATTGTATAACCAAAGGCCACAGCTTGTTTTTAAAGGCTGCATATTTACACTGGTCCTGGAAGAAGCCTCTGGCCACTTACTGACTACATAAAGGCAAGCAGCAAAGGTATCTTGGGAGCCTTAACTTTATTAGGGCTCCTTCTGTATTCAGTATGTTCTCCGGATGTTTCAGCTCTTGTGACCCACTTGTTATCAGAACTCTTGTTTTTATTAAAAAGAAAAAGCATCTGTGGTTTCAGAGAAAAGTTATAGATCAGACTGTGTTACACTTTAAAAGATCAGAAACTTGCCAGTGAAGAGTGTCAAAAAAAAAAAAAAAAATCTTTGAGACCTGATTCAGGAATTTCCCCTCTGTTGGTCTGGCTGTCAGCATAAATAAAGCTACAGATGTAAACAGACGACTAAGTTTTCTGGGGGAATCCAATAAAATCAGCAACAGTCTTTGCTTAGCTGAACCACTGTAAGCTCGGCTCCATCAGGACAGAGAGCAGTTTTCAGCATGACAAACCAAGGTGTCCCGGGGGTACGAGCTTCTGTGGAGGCGAGGGAAAAGCTGACTCAACACCTTGGCTTTCCAACTGTACACAAAATAGCTGCATCTTATTCGTCTTCCTCGCTGGAGGGGGATCCAGGTGACTGCCATGCTCTTGTTCCGTTTGTTTTACGGTATTTACATGTCTGTCTTGTAAAGACATGCTTTTGTCTGCAGGGCTGGGCCACGGCTGTCCTTCCAGGCAGCACCTAAAAGTGGGGGGGTGCGTCCTGGAAGGAGCAGCGTGGTCATGCCACTCATCAAATGCGGTGGCAGATAAATCCTTACCAAGGGGAGTTTAGTTATGAGGCGTAAAAATTGGCAGGGATGTGCTGTAAGATGTGACCATCCCTTTCCAGACTTCCTGGCTTTTAAGGTTTGTTGCAGCCAGGCAGTCGGTTTGCAGTTGTTTTGATACTGCTCTGTAGCATTCTGGGTGATTATTCAGTTTCAAAGCTAGGGGAAGGCATCCAAGAGTGTTGTTGCTGACTTGAAGAACAGCAGTGCTTCCTTATTTTCCAGGAGATGTGATACCTTTGGTTTTGAATGCATATAGAGGATTTTTTATCGTTATTGTTTTTTACTGTGTGAATTTTCTGTAATGTTGTGTGTGATGGTTTTAATTCAAATTTAATGTAGGAAAAGAGAACCCTTTTCCTCCACCCCCTCATTAGAGAAAATCATCTACACAGTTTGTTGACCTATTTTCATTTTTTCAGGAACTTGTGACAAACCCTGCCTTGCCCAAGTACTCGGAAAAGCTCTGAAAAAAGTCTAGTTTTTCAGATCATAGCTTTCTTTGTGTAAAATGCTGCTTAGCTTGTGGATTAGTCACCCAAGTAACCTAATCCACATGGTAAAGTTCTCACATAATTGAGAAACACTAAGTAGAAGGGCTGATTTTTTTTTTTTTTAACTGCCCTTAATTTTTCACCTTGCTTTTTCATTTTATTAAATGTAATACCCAAAATAGCGAGTTAACGCTTTTAGATAAGTTTTTAAATCCATGTACTTTCAAACCTGATGGTGCCAACCCCTGTTCCCTTGCACGCGTTTATTTTTGAATGGTGGTAGTGGGAGTTTCTGTGGGTCGCAGACAGCCTGAGAACTTTGTCAGCAACGATTTCCCTTTTGTGAGCTTCTATAAGAAATACTGTGCAGTGGGCCTGGGAAAATTTGCAAAACACATAATGACTCCCCTAGGAATTTTTATTAGAGTAGTAGTAACAGGCAATTATTCTGAACATGAAAATTTTTAAGAACATGATTGGAAATCCTCTCCAGCTTCTACTGCGTTGGGAAGTTTGGGATTTCTAATGTTGTCGTTTAAATTCTTTTAGTCTAAGGCCAAGAACTGAGAGCTGCGATGTACTGTCAGGTGATGTGAATTTTAAACGTTTGGCTTTTCTTAACCTAGAATAACAGAATTGATTGGATACCACCCAGAGGAGCTGCTGGGCCGTTCAGCGTATGAGTTCTACCATGCCTTGGACTCGGAGAACATGACCAAGAGTCATCAGAACTGTAAGTCACACTCTGAGTTTTCTTCACAGTTTGCACATAAAGCACAGCCTGCAGATACCTCAATCAGCAGTTGAAAATGTAAGTGCACCTTGTGTGTGAGGATGGGTATTTCTGTGTGTGTATTCTCTGAGAAAAGAAGAAATCCTTTCTCTGCAGAAAGTTTACATGTTATCACGTTTGTCTTGCTGAAAACTGCTGCTCTCTTTCCACCGGGTTTGATTTTTGCCATACTTAAAACTAAATTTGGATTGTAGCTAGAGAGCATCTTTCTCTAAGAGGTAATTCAAAGATGAGCTGAACATATGAAAAGCTGAGTTAGGCAATACTAGTGTGGTGAGAAGTGGTATTACTGTTCTGTGTACTGTTGTGCTCAGCAACAAGGGCAGCTGTAAAGGGTAATTGGAAGAGCTTATTCCAGCTATGCATTTTTGAATGTCTTTCTTCTACCACATAAAAACTCCACCATCCAGATGTGCAAGGAGACTTTCTAAAAGGGATATTCATTATACAGATAACGTATACTGCCAGGGACAGCTTCTTATTGTTATGCCTTTGTAAACTGTCGTTCTTGGTTGGTTTTAATGTAAAATACCTGAATCATGTTGGGAGCAAAGATGAGAGCCGTGATCTTTTCCCTCTATTGAACAGTCCATACAACTATGCTTCCCCTCTCTCTCTCACAGAAAGTGTCTCGACTCAAATCTGCAGTCTCTGTCCTTAAAGGTGGCACAATGGCTGGAGGCAGCATGGTGCCCTAATGTACAAATTATGCTTCCTACCTCTGGCATTGCAACCGCCGAGCTAGTAGTGCATGGGAATCACTAAGACTTCTGCTGCTGCTATTTTTGTAAAAACAAGGCAAAGCTTCTAGACTGGAGCACACAAGTTGAAAACAAAAACACAAACCACCTTGTAGTTACTACGATCAAGGTCTCTGTGGCTCAGGAAAGACTAGGACTTACATCATGTTTGTAGGAAATTACTCACCAAATGCACTTAGAGAAAGTATTTTCTGTACATCTTGGAGAAAAGCAGCAGTAAAGAATAGCTGTCTGACCATAAGGGGAAGAAAAGGGAATATGTGTTAGCTGTTAGCTGTAATGGCAAGGATTCCGGACAGCTTTGAGTTGAATGTTATTTGAAAGAATGTTTGGCAGTGATTAAAGTTCTGTGCTGGTGTTGGTATGAACCAACTTGTTTTCAGAGCTGCTAAAAAAAAGAAAAAAGAAAAAAATCACACCATTCTTACAGATAATTGTCTGGGAATATATGTGTTAAAGTTGTTTCCTTGAAAATGTGTTCATGCTTCTAACGGTGAAAAGGAATTAGTGATATTTATAGAGAGTATGCGTGTAGCCTTTGCTGGGTTAAGAGTCATCCTGCAAGAAATTGGTGGCTGTGCTTTACGCTTGGTTTAGAGTTGCTGAGTTGCATTTCTAAGAATGGGACAATGCTAGAGAGGATATGAAATGAGAGTTGGCAAATTCTTTGGTAGCTGGAGAGAGAACCCGTGTTGACTATCGCTGTCTAATTAGATAGTACCATTGAATCTCAACCTGTCCATATAGAGATATCTGGAGAGCACCCTCAATACAGCAATTGGATTCATCTCACAGAGGGCACAAGTTTATGTTTAGATGCCCTTTGTGTCTACTGAAAGGATCGTGTTCTACAGGTTTCTGCTGTCAGACATGGGGATTGGTCAAGATGCTGAATGAAGTCAAAGGTCTAGAGGGGTGACTTATACTAACAAAGTGCTGAAAGCACGATGCACTACAAAGATACAAAATACTGAAGATCAAACTCATCCTAGTGTATGTGCTGCCATACAGGATTACCATGGATGATCTCTGCTGCTGAAAGCACTGGACAACACTCCATGCTGTGATGAACTGATAAATACTGTTGCCCATAGCAGAATTGTCAGTCAGGCTTCTTAGCAGCTCAGAGAGTGGCCACAAAGACAAAGTAGGAAATGCCTAGGTTTCTTAATGTGTGCCATTATTACTGAGATGTTGTCTAGTGCAAGGGGTTACCAAGCAAGCACATACCTTATGCAGAACTTAACAGTTTCTTCCTGGCCATGTGTGTTTGTGCATGGAAATACCCACCTCGTAGCTTATATAAAGAGACACAACTCCGAACACAGAATTAAACATGGCATTAATGTTCAGCACCCTTGTATGTATTAAACTGTCTTTTTTTAATTAGAAACATACAACAGAATAGTCATCAATTCTGACAGTGCCAACCATTTGGCATTGTAGAGATGCAAGGAAACAGAAGGAGACTGAAGCTTAGAGAGGCTGAAAAATCTCGGATGAGTCTACTAGATAGAAGCAGAACTCCTTCCCTTTTCTTTCTTTCAATTTAGTGGTAAATCATGCTCATTGCAGTTTTATTGTACTGCAGTTTTTTTTTTTTCCAGTGCCGAGCTTTTTCAATAACAACCTTTAATTTAAGCAAGGCACAATAGTGTTTGTTTTCTTAATGGGAAGTATAGTTGCGTACACAGTATGAAAGTCTCAATTAGTCACCATCAAATGGAAGATTAGAAAGTGTTTGGCAGTATTTAGCATACCCGGTTTCTTACATGCTATGCAAGCAAGATGAAAATCTCTGTTTTGTTACATAAACCTGCACAAATTATTGACTGCAGAGCTATATTTCCCAGTTCAGTGATTAATAGTCTATAATCATTTCCATTTACATTTTGGTCTTGTTGTCGTTAAAGCCAATGAGAAATTTGCTGTTGACTTCAGTGGGGAGCTGAGCGTCACCATCAGGGCCACGTCACTTGGTAATACAGCCAGAGGTTCGACGGGCCTCTCAACTGAATCCTATTTCTCAAACGTTTCTCAGCAATTAAAAGAACAAACTTTGGGTTCAGTTAAATTCATCCCTGCCTTCCCCTTTCTCTCCCCAAAGATAAGGTATATAATATGAACGTGTTTCATTGAGATGTTAATGATTCTATTAAGATACAGGCATGCATGTATATATCTATATAAAATGTGTTATTTTAAAAGAAAAAAAAAAAAGAAAAGAAAACAAAGCAAGAAGTTCATCTGTGAAGCCAGGACCTTAAATGCAGTGTTGGTAACAAAGCCAGCAGTTCCGAGCGTATTAGTAATTTTTGAGATTACCCCAAGGAGGGATTCTGCTGTACTTTATTATATCAGAACATGACATGCTTTGAATAATAATAATAAAAAAGATTAAAGCAGTAAAAAGCTTCTTTGTAATGGAGCAGGCGCCTACACGGTGACTCTTATTGATGAGCTGATGATTAGGAAGCAGCGTAATTATGTTTCACAAGCAGAGCAGAACAGCTCAGTCACTAAAACGCTTTGAAACGAAAGCCTTTTGATTTTATTCTGCCAGAAGTATTTAATCAATAAAGGTAATGCTCTGCTTTGTCTAAATAAATTAAATGAAGGATGATTAAATACTCCTAGGAAGAAAACAAACAAACTTCAGAGATAGAAGGATAAACGCAGTAACAATTATCTGCAAAACAGTTGTTGTGTTTCACAGGCTTGGATTGTGCGTTTGTATGGTGGCAGTGTAGGAGAGGCTGGCAGTCAATGGTTTCTGTGGAGTGGCCACATTCACGAGGAATTATTCTGCACAAAGAATGCAGAATTAAGTTGCAGTCCTATTGAGTCAAATTGCTTTGTTTTTGGGACATTAGTTCGATGGCCTACTGTCCTCACACATAAAAGTTGTTTAAAAGGAAAGATTGCCCAAGTGTTTGAAGGTCTGGTTTGCCAGTTCCCATTTTGGTGCTCAGTGCAGTTACATCTGCGTGCAACCAAATACGAACTTGTTTGTACTGCTTGCATACTGCAGCCTTAATTTTGCTCCTGTTGATCAGCGATACTATCCTCCAGCTGACAGCTGTAAATTGCATGACAAAATCCCTTGCTTTTAAGAAAGGAAGGTGTACAGCAGGCAGACGTCATAAAGCTGTACATTTCAGATGTCCAGAGCTCCACACTGAAATCTCATTCTCTTCAAATATTACAAAGTACTTTGGGGAGCCTTCACCTTCCAAACATCTATGTGAAACTTTAATCCTGGATTGTACTCTCATCAGTTCACGGCTTGAGAAACACGGGCCAGTTCAAACAAAGCAGTTGGAGCTAACTTAACATTATTTGATTTTTCACGAGTCTCCATTTCTTCTCATCTGCTAATTTCGAGCTATTACAGAGGACAAAAACACTTCAAACTAGAGAAATAAAATAGTTCAACTGTGCTTTGTTTATTAGGTAAAAGAATTCCATTTTGCTTTCTTAATGTTGGTACCGTTTTAAGAGTGTTGTTATATTTCTTCAGCTACTTAAGATGAATGTTGTGCTAGTGACACTTTTACTTAATTTGGGTTGTTGATATCTCCAGCTCCTGACTCTAAGGCACAGGAGAAAGATAGGCATGGTTTTAAACCACAAGAGTTACTTTATTGTGGGGATTGATTTTAAGTCATCTGACTCTTGGGATTGTCCAACACCTAAATAGGGGACACTATTGAACAACTTCCTAAATCAATTTACTTTCCTAAAGATCAGTTTGGGAACGTAAACTGACAGTAGTTCTACTAGTACAGGAACTTTCAAAAAGATACGCAGAGGACTTTATTTTGGGGGCAATTAGGATCTTGTATTAAATTCAAAAAATCCCACACATTGATCTAAATACTCAGACTGTCTAAAGAACTCAAATGTCCAGCATCCTGAGTGGAGACCTCAGCTCAACAGCTCCTTTTCTATTGAAAATGGCTGATTTTTTTTTCCAGAAGTTCAGCATCATTGGCAACCCCGTCCACGGCCAGGGCGTTGAAACTAGATGGTCTTGAAGGTCCCTTCCCACCTAAGCTATTCTATGGTCATTGCTTACAAATGTTTTACTGCAGTTTTGCATAGTGAAAACTTGAGAGCAGGTTTGTTTAGACAAGTGTTACGTATTGTGCATTCTTACCTTTGCTACTACAATATTTATATCTCTCTGCTCCCATTTCTCAGTGTGTACAAAAGGTCAAGTAGTGACTGGCCAGTACCGTATGCTTGCCAAGCATGGTGGATACGTGTGGCTGGAGACTCAAGGGACCGTCATTTACAACACACGCAACCTACAGCCTCAGTGCATCATCTGTGTCAACTATGTGCTGAGGTAAGCTGTGCAGAACAGAAAAAACACTTCTGAATCCATGTGCTGGAAAAAGTGCAAGGATCAGAGGTATTTTTGAAGAGTCTGTTTATCCAGTGCTGCTATGCTGAAATCAGTTTAGTCACATTTGTTCAATCTTGTTTACTGATGTTAGACATTGATGAAGAATGTGGCATGCCCATTCCCATTCGAGCTGTTGAATTGCACCATAGTCTTTTTCTTCTACAGAGCAATTGCTCTGCTGGTGAAGCAGAACATAACGTCTACGCTAATTTTGTTGTGCAACACAACTACTAAATAATTTTATTTTTCTAGAGCTGTGATAGAAAGAGAAAATTCAGTAGTAATTATATCTGGTGTTGCTACAAAAAACCATTTTCCTCCTCAAAAACTGGAACCACAAATTAGTCTCTGTCTTAAACTCACGTATTTTGGGTTCTCGATGGCGCCTAAATACTTGTTTGAGTGATAGTCTGGGTCACTGTAGCCCTGACGACATCCCTTTAAAAACCAGAGCAATAGAGCCCCAAGTATTCCCACAGAAGTCCTGACCACACTCTACGTCATCTGAGATTGTGGTGCTCAGCAGTGCAGCAGTGCTGGAACTGTGACTTGCCTGTCAAAAGCCTGGCCTTCAACTGAGGGAGATCAAAAGACTGTTAGAGCTGATCTTTAGGGGCTCTGTAATACCTGTCTTACCACGTCTTTTTCCTTTAGAGTGTAAAATGCCTAAATCTTTTCTTCTTGCTAGCGAAATTGAGAAGAACGATGTTGTGTTCTCCATGGACCAAACGGAATCGCTCTTCAAGCCTCACCTGCTGCCAATGGGCACTGCTTTTGAGAACGGGATCCCAGGGAGTGAGAAGAGTGATTTATTGTTTACTAAGCTAAAAGAAGAACCAGAGGAACTTGCACAGCTGGCACCAACACCTGGAGATGCCATTATTTCCCTGGATTTTGGTTAGTATTTGAGTAAATAAGTTTTGTGCAACAAAGAATCAAGTATGAGCCTACATTTAGAAACTTAATAGACCAGGTCTGTTTGCTGCGTGTTTAAGTCAGGAGTAACAGCCAGAGGAGCCCATGTGCTCACAACAGTGGAAAGTTTCTGTGAATGGGAGCAGAATCAGGCTTTCTCGCTGACTAAACAAGATACAGTAGGTCTTTGCCAACTTATTGTTATGGCAACTAGCAGCGGGGTTTACTTTTCATGAATAGCTGTAATTATATCATAACAAGGCACAAGCTAAAAGCATCCATTAATATTGCTAGAACTCAATCCAGGGACACAGAAGTTTGAGGAAGCCCCTGCCTTTACCAGTGCTGTTTTGACACCAAGCAAACCGTGGCCAGTAGAAGTGAAAAGCCGTGCTGCTCAAGGTGAAACGCTGACGATACCGTCCTTTACAATGCCTCAGATGGCTCCTGGCAGCAGTACTCCAAGTGCAAGCAGCAACAGCAGCTGTTCCACGGTAAGAAAAGCTTTAAAAAAAAATGCAAAACTGATGTTTTCTGTGCAAGTCCCATCAAAATATGAAGATGACATTTTCACGTTAGCAGTCTTGTCTCAAGGCTTGTAACAAGGCCCAGCACATCTGTATCACTACTGTACTGGGTATTGTCAGCCCGTGCTCGTTTTGTGTGTCGGAAGGCATTGACAGCAAAAATATCAAATGGGAACTATATCTTGCCTTTGTATTGCAGTCCTCATTTTCTTTCAGCTCTCTCAGTAATTATGGTTTCTAATGGTCTGTTATGGTCTATGAACCAGCTACTAGATGAACTTGCTACCACCTTTCATGGAGCTAGCCTTAAATGAAACACCAGTGTTAAGTGGTCTGGTCGTTAGCAAAGTTCCCCTCAGGCCAATCCTCTTTGTGTTCATTCACTAGAAGCTGTAGTCTTAGTCCAGAAGGTTTGTTTAACTCAGGCTTTTGACAGCAGCTCCATAGTGTTCACCACTGAAAGAATGAATGTGCTTTCAGGGCATTGCCCTCAAGAGCTGGAGCCACTCCTAGCAGGACTTTACTAGATGATGTCCAGTTGTGATAAAATCATTGAGGGTAGTGCAAAGTGTTTTCTTTTTTGACAAAATAATGTCATAGTATACATCTCAAGTGTTAGTCTGATGTGCCAAAAAACATTTAAACTAACAGACAACTAAGCTCCCATATTGGGTCCCTCTGTTAATCACAATGGCTCTCCAATTTTGTAGTGACAAGTAATCTTGTATTGGAGAAAAGGATGTGACAGAAACGTAGTTTTTGGTTCTGAAGACACTATATATGCAGTCTTGTCATTTGTTCTTGGTAATAGAGATCATTTTACTTTTTTTTATAGCACAATATAAGCTCTGTGATGCTAAGCCAGCACCATAGTTGTCTCACTGCTTATAGCAAATTCTTATTTCTGTGCAGCCAAACAGCCCAGAGGATTACTACAGTTCTGTGGATGAAGATCTTAAGATTGAGGTGATTGAAAAACTCTTTGCCATGGACACAGAATCAAAAAGTCAGTGCAACTCCCAGGTAAGAAACTAATATCTCTTCCAAACCCATGAAAATCAGTCCTATGTTAGCAGAGGATAGTACAGATGCATGCTGTATGTGCACCTAGAGTGTCATAACATGCAAATTGCATCTGCACATGTACATCAGAACTTTGATGCTCAAGCATATGCTTTGAAAAGCTGAGGTGTACATTTGTATCCCTAACTGTATGAAGCAAATGCCTTTGGGGGTGCCACTGTGGTGGCAGTGCTGAGAAAACAGAAGCAGCAGAGAGCTTCAGAATGGGGAAGCTTCTCCTGATTGGATAAGGGATATAAGCAGCAGCATAGTTTTTTCTTCATCTGGCCTGATGACTAGTGAGTAAACATCCTTTCTAGAACAATATAAATAAACAAATTCTTGCAAAACCTCAAAATGAGGAACGTTGTCAGTTAACCCCACAAGGCAGCTAGACCCACACAGCCACATACTCGCTCCCCCCAGTAGGATGAGCAAGAGAATTGCAAGGGTAAAAGTGTGAAAACTCATGGGTTGAGATAAAGACAGCTTAGTACGCAAAACCAAAAGCTGTACGTGCAAGCCAAGTAAAATAAGGAATTAATTCACTGCTGCTCATTGGCAGGCAGATGTTCAGCCATTTCCAGGAAAGCAGGGCTCCCTCACAAGTTACAGTTTCTTGGGAAGACAAACACTGTAACTCTGAATGTCTCCCAGCTCCTCCTCTTTTTCCCCTGCTCTTGCTGCTTAGCATGATGTCATGTGGTATGGGACATCCTTTTGGTCATTTAGGGTCAGCTGTCCTGGCTGTGCCCCCTCCCAGCTTCCTGTGCACCACCAGCCTACCCCACTGGTGCAGCAAGGTGAGAAATGGAGAAAGCCTTGACTCCTTGTAAGCCCTACTGAGCAATAGCTAAAACAGTGATGTCCAAACATAACACTATATGAGCTACTGTGAAGAAAATCAACTCTATCCTAGCCAAAATTGGTACAATACATATGCCATTCACAGAAATAAGATGTTTCTTTAAATACATTGAACCACTTCCATTTACATAAATTTGACAAATGGTGATCTTTTAGCTTTACATTTCCCGACTAGAATTTCATATCACAATGCCACAACTGTTACTAACCTTTAGGTTCTTCATGAACTTCTTCCATTTTTGTGCAGACTGACTTCAATGAACTGGACCTTGAAACTTTGGCTCCTTACATTCCTATGGATGGAGAAGATTTCCAGCTCAGCCCAATCTGCCAGGAAGAACATCCTCTCTCTGAAAGTGCACAAAATACCCAGCAGAGTCTAAGTAGCATGAGTACCATCTTCCAACCCCTTGCTTCTGCTTCACAGAATCAGTTCCTCCCGGAGAAATATTGTCCACAGCTATCAAATAAAAACAGTAACCCTGGTCGTGGGTCCCTCTCATCTGTGTTCTTCAACAATATGAGTAGGTCATCACTGCCACCGTACCGCAACCAAGCCAGCACTCCGCTGTCTTCAATGGGTGGAAGACCAAACACCCAGTGGCCACCTGATCCTCCATTAGAATATGTTCCTGCTAAATGGAGACTCATGGATAAATACTCAGGAACCCTATCAAATTCCCCCTCAGGACCCCCAATACATTCTCCCAGTATGCCCATATATAAAAAAAGGTAAGAGCTTTTGTATTCTATGTATTTACTCAGAAAATATTTGGGGGAAAGTGGTGGGTCATAATCTGGAAAGTTTCTTTATCTTGATTCAGCTGGAATAACTTGTTTTAACAGGCATCAGAGTCCAGTTCTGGGGAAGTTAGTGACAATCAGTCTAGTGGAAGAACCAATGGGCTAATTTTTCATTATTTGTAAGGATGGGTGGGTACCTTGATGGTCAGGTAAAAATTACCCAAGTAATTTTGCAAAGCCTGCTTTACCTTTTTAGAACTTTTCTAAATTCCTCAAAGCTTACTGGTCTAGCAGTAATTTAGGACCCGTGCTTACTTCCTGATCTTGCAGATATTTTTTGCACAACAGTGGGGAGTGGGAGGGATGACAGTACATTGATTGCTGGCATATGAAATTACTACATCTAAAAGTACAGGGTTTTTTTCTGCAGCCCATTCTCACCTCAGTCACTTTCCTACATATGCTAACAGCATGGGATGAGGTGTAGCTCAGAAGCCATAGTCCTGGAAGCTTCATTTCATATCATTTTCTCTGTAGCTCTTGGGTAGCATGCAGCGTGGGTCTTCACTATTTGTCATGCTAAATCAGGGAGGAATAAAATAGGAATGGTTATTGTAAACCGTGGAGCTGTGCAGTTTACCTGCAGTTTGCTTTCAGGGCTTTTCTAGTTGCTGGCAAAAATACCAGCACCTGAACATACATTTTAGAAGAGAGTTTTTCCCCAAACAGCAACCCGTGTGTTCATATTTAGTATGCAAAGCAAGGAGACAAGCATAGCTTTCAGAATCCTATGCTTAAAAATCTCATGACTCTGGCACAGTAATTTTTATGTCTGTCTGGAGATCTGTAGAGGCTGTTTATGCTGGTCTTTCATTAGTCTTTGATCCCCAAAGTAAAGTGTTTCCAAAGCTTATGGGATGACTGACAAAAGGAAGCAGAAGCATTCAACGTCCAGTGTCAAAGACACCTTAAAGGAAATAAATGAAAGAAGAATCTGTATAAATGAACAAGATGGTTAAGATTTGCTTTCTTGCTCACCCAGAGATCTTTCCTCAACAGGTCACTGGATGCTTTTGGCCAACGAGGCATAGATATAAACCCAGCAAGAATTGCTTTGTCTAATAGTTTGAAACTGAAGCGACAACTGGATTATGAAGAACAAGCATTGCAACAACAGCTGAGCGGGGTAATCATAAGAAAATGCATCCCCTTCAAACTTTTGGACACACCACGATCAGTGTAATCAATCATTCATTTTGCTTTTCTCCAAACTCTAGGGAGATCCATCTGTCATTAACCCATCTCACTTAATGTGGAAGAGAATGAAATTTCTCAAAGCAGAAAACTGTTCCTTACTCTCAGAAAAGAAGTCTCTCAGCACAAGTGTTCTTACTGGTAAGAGAAAAGAAATCGATTTTCAATGTTAAGTGCTGAAACAAAACGTTAAGTCACTTTGAATAGAAGTAGAAACTATTTCAAAAGGAGATGTCAATAAGCTCTGTTTAAAAAAAAAATAAAAAGCTAAAATTGAAGATCAAGTTGTATCTGTAGTTGTTGAACAATTTATGGTACATGTGATAGCTACCAAGTAGATTGTAACAGGGATCAGTTTAATAGAGGTAGGTTTACCTAATGCTGATCCAGTATGCGGACATTTCATAGACAGAATTGACACTTTCTCTCTACAGCATTGTTCTTCATTATTCGAATGTATCTGGAGTACAATACCACTCCCAGCTCGAGCTGTTTCTGGACTTCCTTTGCTACAAGATTTAGATATTCCTACACTGTGTGATCATCACCCTGAGGATCAATTTGCTTTGAATTAGTATTAGCTACTGTAACTATTACAATGGCTTGATTTAACTTTTGGGTTTTCTCATATGTAAATCAGATGAGTTTGTCTGTAACTCGAGAGGTCTGAGCAAACCGATGAATCAACTGCAGCAACAGCAGCATCAACAACCCACCTGTGGCAGTCCTGGGGAGAATCTGAAAGCAGGAGCATTTCCCCTTCCATTTTACAGTTCCCACTATCAGGACTGTGCTGTCCAGTCAGCTCATAAAGTGTCAGGTAAGAGCTGTCAAATGCAGAAATTGAAAAATGTTGGCACTTAGTTCCACTGCTGATTCCACGAAAATAAAAACTTTTAAGGAGAAAGAGAAAAGCAAGAGGATCATAAACCAAGAGCACAAAATGAAAAGTTAATTTGGTCATTTAATGTGAAACTTTAACATTTACATTTGTGATATATGAGAAAAAATGATTTTTTGCCCTTGATTTCAATTGAACTTAGTTCCTTTGTACCGTGGTGGTCCAGTCATCCTCCCACATATTCTCATCTTTTGATGGAATTGATTAAACTGCACTAAACAACTTCAGTGCAGCATTGGTGCCTGAGGTTTGTAGGTTACAGTCTGTAACATATGCCTTCTAAAAGTTAAAATCAGTGATGAAAGGGGATAGGTGTAGATGGAGTGAGGCTGTCAATTTAGTAACTATGTTGTTTACTGCATAGCTTTCCTCATATTCCTCAGAACAATCTGAATTGAGGGTGGAAGAGATGCAAAGGTTTGCTCTGAAACCTGTGACTGTTGGTAGTTTGAGGCATATTGACATAAGTACAGTGTGAAATTATAACTGGTGTAAACAGAAGAGGGAAGAGAGGAAAGATGTCCTCTCTCTCTCTCTCTCTCTCTCTCTCTCTCTCTTTTTTCTCCCTCTGGTCTCAGCGCCGTGGCTTGCTTACTCTATTTCAGATGTGACAAGTCGTCTGTTGGGGCCTTCCTTTGAACCGTATTTGCTGCCGGAGTTGACGAGATATGACTGTGAGGTTAACGTCCCCGTTTTGGGCAGCTCCACGCTTCTGCAGGGCAGTGAACTGCTCAGAGCCCTGGACCAGGCAACCTGAGCAATCCTGCACTATTCCTTGGCCTATACTGTTCAAAACAGCTTCAGTTTTTAAATATATTTTTGCAAGTAGACAATTTCTAATACCAATACACTTTTACAGGATTTTACGTAGATATTGAACCTGTCCACGTTACCAAATAGTGGCCTTTTGAAGTTACTCATTTTATTATACATATTAAAGAAATACATCTACTGTATTTTCTCTATTGCAATTAAAGTGTTGTTTAGAGAGTTTGATTACCCTCCCTTTATCTCAGTACCTGTAATTTATACTCTCAAATTTCCTTCGATTTTCATGCTAGTAAAAAAACTGTGGTATAAATGTCTCATCACGTGATGCTTTGGCTGCAGTACTGCAAAGATTTATTTTTATTGCCAAAGATGTATGAAACAAATTTGATCTCCAACCACAGTTTTTTGTACATCTGCCAAATTTTAATCCTTTGAGTCTTTCTATTTTCCAGCATATATTGTATTGTAACTTTAATAACTTTTGGAAAAGCATACTAAAGAAAAATCCCAGCCTTCTGACTCCCTCCCCTTCACTTTTATACACTTTGTTGAAAGAAATGTGAATGGTAAACTGCAGTGTTTGTGGGTATCTGTGAAGGTTGCACATTGTGAGCTTTTTTCCTCAGAAGCAAGGCACATTCTCAACTGACTTAATCTGGCTTAGCTCTAGAGACGAGAGTCCTACAGATTTATCCCAGTGGAGGATTTAGACCTGTGTTTTTGTTTGTGTTGGGGTTTCTTGTTTTATTTTTCTTTGTTGTTCCCTTCATTTTTACACAAAACAGAATTTATTATTATTTCTCTTTGGGGCAGTTGTTAATCATCTCTTGGTACTTTTGCTATATTTAGGACAACAAATTTAAGAGCTGTTTCTGCTAGAACTAATAGTTTCTTAGGATGTTGCTGACACTTCAGGAATCTGACCAATGGCCAGTACTAACACCTCTTCATAATGCTAGCTTTTCTCATGTTGTATGGCTGTATAATTTCAGTATAATTTCAATATTTTTTTAATAAAACTAAAAGTAGTATTTTCCAGCATATTATGCTAACTCAGTTGTAAGTAGACAAAAAGAATTAAGAATGGTGTCGTGAGATGAATTACTGGCAGACGGGTTTTTCCTCATTTTAATTTACCGTATGTTTTAATCAAGAGCTGAAATGTTGCTAAACCCAGCCAGACACTTTCAGAGCTCTTTTTCAACTATCATCCATTGTCATGCACATACTTTAAAAAATAAGGCTTTGAGTGCCAAAGGTTGAAAATTAGAGCGTACTTAAAAAGCAAAAATACTAAACTAATAAAAAGCAGGTGGGCAGAGTTCTGGCTTTGAGATGCATGCAAATTGAGATATTTATTGAAATATGTCCCTCTTCTTTCCTCCACTGGTACAAGGCATTGTGGCTTCACTGGAGAAAATGGAGCAGTGGCCATGTACAAAAGGTGTAAAATCAGGCCCAGAAACTTAGAACAAATGTAATTGTTATTTGGTGTCCAGTTCCACTGAAGCCCGTTCTATAGATTTGCTTTCTATCATGCACTGACACTTGCACAGAGGGAGCCTTGAGTTCATTGAGCACTTCGGAGGTTGCTGTGTTGAGTCTTAGCCAAACACGCTGTGCACTCTTAGAAAAGTGAAAAATCTTTTGTTCATATTGGTACACAATGTAAAAAAAGAAAATAGTCCCTATTGCAGGCAGATCTTTCAGGAGTTAGGTTTTTTGCCCTTTTTTTTTTTTTTTTAAATACCAAAAATAAGCTACTCGAAGTGAATTTATTCCTATATGGAAAAAGTATATTATAAGCATCAAAATGTAATGAAAATTGGCAAGCCAGGTTTGATATTTTCAGTGGCAAGGATTTAAAGGCTTCAAGAAGTAAAGACACTTGAATATTGCTTTTTTCTGTTTCTTATTTGTGTAGTTTCAGCATTAAAAATGTTATACCCTAACAGTTTACTAAAACACTCTGAAAAAATATTCCATGTCTTAATATTAATCATACTTTTATCATAATTATTTCATAATCTATATTGCTGAATTCTTATTGACAATATTATAACTGTATGGGAACTTTAACTTGATAAGGAAATGTATTTTGACACTGATACCTTATTAAAGTATACTGATTCTAAATTCTTTGTGACTCATTTGCTATGAATTTGTCATTTATTGTATCATTGTAAAGCAAAAGTATTTATTAAATTATTTATAGAAAATAAAGGTTTGCATTGATCTTTAAAAAAGGTGGACAGTACAGGCCTTTGTCAGCTCACTTCCCAGCTCTCAACTATGGGTAACTTTAGTTTACTCTTCGTTTTTTAGCGTACCTTACACCTTTCCTCATACGGAATGTTAATACCCTGCAGACCACGCTTCTGAAACTTTTCCTGTTATGTGGACTTCTGCTTCAATTTCAAAAGCATATGTCTGACTCAGAGAAAAAGGTCCCTGCCATAAAACTACTATAGAAAAAACTACGATTTGACAAAACAAGTACGTACCTAGGGACGTGGTCTTTTGTTCTGGAGGCTGAATTGCTGCAGTATCAGTCTCTGTGGCAGTAACATAAGCTCCTGTATGCGCTGGCAGTGCTGATGTGTCCACGGGCATGGCTGTCCCCGGTGGATCCAGGCTGCTGCTTCAGCCTATCCCATACTGCAACGCTGCTGTTAAATGCTCCCATCCTTTTCCATATAGGAATTGCCATTCCTGCCAGGACAATGACGCTGATCGTGCTGTAGGGAAATAGACACGTGAAAACCATCAGTTTCAGACATGACTGGGCTACATGGCAGCTGGTGGTGCTTAACCTTTCCGATAGCTCCTGGTGAGTATCTCAAACAACAGTAGCTCCTCTGCATCATCTGTCTAAGTGGGTTATCATCACCTTGTTTTCTAGACGTGATGCCAGGCACAGAAAGTAACTCCTTGCTTCTAGATCTGCTGAAATCACAGGGGTGCACAGAATAGCCACCGGTGAAGAGGAAATGCGGCTGTGCATGGTTACCTGCCTTTCAGAGCATCCCACTGCTCTTCAGGGCGCTTCCACAAAGACCAGCTCAGCGTGTCACACCCTTAGCCAAGGGAGGGTTTCAAAACAAAACCAAAAAACTATTGCTTCAGATGTTTTTCCCCTTATGTTTAGCCATAGCTATATAGCCAATATTGAGCTAGCTAAGCTCTGACATAACAATGTATGCACCAAGAAGACTCCACTCCTCACACAAAACATAATACTTAGATGGCATCAATTGCTGAGCTTTGGTCTGCTGAACAGGGGGGTTAGTGTAGCTTTTTAAAAACTTTGTTTTCTCTAGTAGGCCAATAAGTGTGCTTAAAATTAAATGTACGGCAGCTGTCACCATAAATGCGCTGCTTCTTGGCATCTGAGCTTGCACATGGACAAAATGGATCACAGTTGTTATTCAGCACTACTTTCTGCTGAAAATCAGGCAGTTGTTTTGCTAATCTCCCATGATTTGGTTTGCTCTCAAGCTGATTTTCAAGTCTATCATCTTTGTAAAACAATCAAGCCAATATTTTTCCCAGACTGCACCAAGATTCATGCTGTTTGTCAAGCAAACGCTTACCACAAAATACTATAGCGATCCTCAACATCCTGGTGTACCTTGTGATTCTAATAAAGCTGCAAAGAAGCCCAGAGACCTCAGAGCAAATTCCAACCATCCTTTCAGCCGAGACACCAGTTCCTAAGCAATACTGAGATCCCTGGACATGAGGTAATCCATCACATTTGCTTGCAACAGTGCGCAGCTTAACAACGCAGCCTCACACACAACTGCTCTTGTTCTAGGTGGTGACGGTTACTTCTCCTTGAGGAGCTTTATAAAGCTACTCACGTACATGCCAAAGTAACAGAAGTAGAAATATTCACCTACATTTAAATAAACAATTGTTTTCTTCCTTCCCTCACGTCTCTTGTTATAGGCTTCCCAAGAGACAAAAAAATTCTGAGAAAGAAAATCCTTAACAATATTTTCTTAGGACAACAAAATCTGTCACTCCCACAGCTCCGCTCCCTGCGCACAGCACAGCAGCTGCCTCCTGCCCTCCTGGGGCCGCACGTGAGCCCCATGCCCTCACCCTGGCGCGGGCCTGCTGCTTCCGAGGAAGCTGGGCATGGGGCCCTGTTCCCCAGGCTCTGCTCAGTGCTGCTTTGCCTCGTCAGCTGAAGGAACAGTAGCACCATTGGAAGCTCCAGTGATTTGTTCATCCCCCATTTTCAGGGCATTTGCATTAAAAATGGCTTCAAATAAATAAAACGAGAAAAAAAAGCTACTCAGCTCAGAAGATCCCCTCTCAGTCTTCTCTTCTCCAGGCAGAACAGCCCCAGGTCTCTCAACCTTTCCTCGTAAGGGAGATGCTCCAGGCCCACCATCATCATCGTGGCCCTTCACTGGACTCCCTTTGGGCTCTCCCTGTCTTTTTTGAACTGGGGAGCCCAGAACTGGACACAGTATTCCAGATGTGGCCTAAATCATATTCCTAAATTCCTTCATCTTAACCCCTGTGGCTGGAAGGACCACTCAGACTTGGATCGCATTTGAAAAACCCAACTCCATTTAGCTTTATTAAAAAGAAAGAAAAAGAAGCACCCCCTCAAACTCTGCAGTTGAAAGGCGTTTAGTTCTTGGAGTTGTAGACAGAGCTATGAAAGACAGATCAGAAAACCATCAGCTTCTGCGGTTGTCGATCTCAGATCATAGTGGAAATGTCCAAACCCCATTCCCACTCCAGCCATTGGGTGTGACAGAGCTCAGCCCTTGCCCTGGCATGAAAGCAGATTTAATGCTCCAGGTGTCAGGAGGCTGGCGTGTCCCCTGAGAGCTGCAACAACACTGCCAGATAGCTTCAAACACTTTCTTCAGCTGTCAGATGGCTTCTCCCTCCCATTTGCTATTCAGGCAAGTGACAGTGGTAGTATGAATGAAAAAGATTCTTCTGGCTCACAGACAGACCCTCTTTCATCATCCTGAGACTTCGCGTCAAGCAAAATCCTAACAATAAATATCAGAAGTGCACACACTTTCTTCCACAGTTTTGGAAACGAGAGCAGGATTAAGCAATTTCCCCAAATGCCCAGCCTCTGTCTATAAAGCCAGAACAATTTCTTAACCATAAGATGCGCAGTATCTTTTTGTTTCTCTTAGTCCTCTGAAGCACTGCAGAGCTACAATCAGCAGGAAGAGAACCTGGATTTGTGGCTCCGCAGACAAGTAATTTGTATTCAGGACAAAAATTAAACCTCGCATAAGAGATCTCTGCGTACTCAGAGCACTTCCAGACCCCACTACATGCTGGATGGACACCAACACCCTTGCTTAGGGTGTGATCTCTGAGTCCAGCTGAATCCCCTCCTATTTTCAGCCCCAGGCAATCCTTATGCACTCACCCCCGATTTTGGCCAGGCAGAACCTGGACAACTGCTGGCTGCACTGGAGGAAGGTGATGCACAAGGATCTCTCTGTGCTGGTATAACCCCTAAGTCAGAAAAAGTGAAGGCTAGAACTCCCACATGTAAACTAAAACCGACTCATACATCAGCCAGAGAGCACGACAATAAAGTGATCACAACGCCAATCCAGCAGAGTTTTCCTGAGTAAATCTCTTTCTAAAGACATTGACAGGAGTGCATTTTCCCCATTATATTTACGCAACTGAATTTCATTTAGAATTCTCAGTATTAAAAAAAAAAAAAAAACCATCAGTTTGAAAGTCTTGTTCTCTTTTACCCAAGATGCTCGTAACAGCCAAATTTGAGGTGGAAAGAGAAAGCACAAATCCTAAACGGTCAGAATGGCCAGAAGCCCAGACCAAAGCCCACAGCTCCGGGGCACTATTTTGAAGCAGAACTTGCATTAACTTCTAAGTCGCAAACCACAGAAGTTGCAGCATACAATGAGCCTTATGATCAACAGAAACATATTTCTTTTTAATTCACCCCTCCTCCACACAGCAGCTCCACGGCATTATCACTCGGGATCAAATGAAGCATAAAATGGATGTCGTCACCACTCAATTTTAGATAAGTCACGTGACATCTCCTGGCTTTTTTCCTGGAAGGGCACGCAGTTCTAATTGTGTCTACCCCTGTACTGCTAGCTAGCACGGGCAGTACTGAGCCTTAACTACAACCCCCAAAACTCCTTGGGAGTTAACAGAAAGCAAAACAAAGGGAGTTCCCTGGGAAAACTGGTTGCTCTCCATTGTTTGGACTGCAACTACAAACATAAATACGAGCTTTCCAACGCTTTGCTCAACTACCTTTATGCTCGGATTTATCAGCCTGTTTACACCTTTTAACGCAGTTGTTCACAGGTTCAGTTTCTTTAAACTTCAGTAAGTTGTTGGTATCATAATCTTTAGGGCCATTCTGATCACTGCCAGCTTCTCAGAGATAAAGGAGACAGCAACACTGACTATTTTAATTTCTGGTCAACCTCCCTCTCCCTGCTCAAAACCTCTCTTCCGCAGAAAAGATTCTGTTTAATGATAGCCAACACTTTGAACAATTATGTACTGGTTTTGCTCTTATCTAACACCTCTCTGCCTTCCCCAGATCCACAGTGACCAGTACCTTAGGCTATGCAAAGCCACCCAAACATTCTGAAAAGCAGACAAAAATGTGGCTTTTGCAACCATCAATTATATCTTAATATACTGAATAAACACTTGTGCTTTCGTTTTTAGAGTGACTTCCCCACCTCAGCCCATGCAAGCTCTCTCTCCCCCCATGCAAAACCCAGAAGAAGGCATCTTTAGAAAAACAGAAAGTCACTAAAATACTCATCTGGCTAACCAGCAGAGGAACCAGGAACCAATGAATACCTGGAACTCACTTAAAATCATTTGAAAGACAGGGAACAGCCAAGTCAACAGAGCTCTCATTCTTCCTTTTGGAACATAGTCCCTACTGGGCAGAGTTTATTTCTGCTGGGGTTTTGTATTAGAAGCACAAACACATACACACTGCTAAATAAGAGTTTGTTCATCCAGGATTTCTTCTGTCCTGCTCAGTGCATAAATTCCACTAACGTGTGCTGGAAACAATAAACAGTGAAAAGTGTCTGTGCTCAGTGATCAAGAACCAGAACAGGTTTCAGCTGCAGCCTGCTGGGCCGTGCCTGCTCAAAACGTGTGTCCTGAAACCTTCTCATAGCAGGTCCTCCTTAAAGCCTACCAGGAGAATGCTTTCCCTGGTGGGTATGGGCGGCGTGTGTCCCAAACGAGCCACCCTGGAGCGCAGGAAGTGCTCCCGCCTGCTGCTGCTGAGCCATTCCCAGTGATATTTCCAAGAAAACAGAGAAGTAAGTGAACCCCTCCCTCCTCTTCCCTTTTCCCCACATCATGCCTCCCTTCCAGGGAACTCTCTCAATGCGTATTTTGAGTCCTATAGGCAGAACTCTGTCCTGACTCACGCTGAGGAAATATGTCACACGTGCTTATGAAACCCACACCATGGCCTGATGCCCAGCCGCACCATGGCCACCTAGGAGCCCCACAGTGCAGCTGTCCTGCAGGCTGGGCAGGAACCGTGCTGTCCGGGGGCATTCCTGGCCCAAGGCTGCAGGGCAGCCATGCCAGCGAGCACTGCTCTTCCACAAGCTGTTCCTTTCTTTGCTATCTCCAGGACAGGTCACCTATACGAAACCCATTTACCTAAGTTCAGCATAGATAATGCACAGTCCCTTTCTAGAGGGAACAAGAGGGTAACTGAGCCTGGTGATGGGTTGCTTCCGAGGCTCAAGGAGTTACTTTGTGGATGTGCACTACCGAGCAACAGTATGTGTGGCAGAAGGTGCTTAATTGGAAATTGTCCCTGAAAACTCTCCAAAAAAAATCACACTTTCCACTTTCACACTAGACCCCAAGTTTCACTGCCCAAATGGCAACAGCATCATGCACCCAGCACACTTCTGTTTGTGTCCTACCCTGCTTCTCCCAGAGAGATGAGCCACAATGGCAGCAGCTTGCTGGGACCTAAAGCAGCATTGCAGGGCCCCTCCAGCACACTGTGCTCACCAGCCAGCCCCCGTGCAGAAGCTAGCGCTCTCCCTCTCACACATTAGCTCATTTCACAGCAGTCACACACTGACCTGCTTTACTGTAACCCACAGCCTTGCCCTTCATTTCCTAAGCAAGATACTGAATTCTTCACCAAGATACTGAATTCTCCTCCTAACTGAGCATCACCAGCTTGCTTTTTCACAACACCTGATCGCATTTCGAAGTCCTTTACCAGATGCTCTTATTGGAAGTGAAGACCATGCAATTGCAAAAGGAGTTCTGGGATCTTATTTGTACCACTGTGAGTCATCTCTAGAAGAAGTATTGCAGCAACACCAAAACCTGCATTCAAAGTATACACATATTTTTTAATTGTGCTAAGGAACTGAAAGATCGACAGCCTGCACAGCACACGATGCGGTTTGACAGCAGGAGATACCTGTAGCACTAAATCAGTCCATACCCAAGCAATACAGTCTTGTAGGATTAAGCTCTATTAAGAAAACTACGCATTCAAAGACTTACTTTAAAGACCGTGTGCTGTAGCTCTACAGCTAAATATAGAGCCTGTGGTGCACCTGCGCCTCACAGTAACCAAACTAATGGCGAGAGATTGAACGTGTCCTCCTCTAGGATCTCTCTGAAGATCCAATCAAACAGGTATCTGTGTAACAACCAAGCAAACAGAACAGAGCGCATCTGAAGGCAGAAGTAAGCAGGATACAAAGAGGCCTTTTTGAAAATAATGCGGCCTGTCCTCTCCATTTTTAACATGGAAAACAAGCAGACTTTCATCCATTTCCACCCAATCAAAACACGTTCCTGCTCGTTTCTTTCTACTGAAATTTGTCATTTCTTCACACTTTTCAGCACTATTAAAGAAACAAAGCACCCTACTGATTCGTTTGGATTTCTTAGCTTCCTGATGTCTCTACCCTTACAAGCTGCAATAATGTAATTTACAGGCTTTTAAAATGAGCTACTTTGAAAACTTAACTTTTTGAACAGTTCAGAGAAGATGGATGTCACACTTTCATTTTCAAGAAGCAGTTTGCGTAGATTTTAGTACAATCACTTCATGTCTATGTCATGTTTCATTTTCATGCTCCACTTTACAAGCCCGCTAATCAGAGTAATGAGGTTGAATGTGAAGAAATCTCTTTGTTTCAAGCTGAACAGCCTCTGAAACCGCACTTATAATGGCCTTTCTCTGCTAATTCAATTCCTATTTGCAAGCAATAGCAAAAAAAAAAAAATGGCATTACCAAATTTTTCTTCTCAACTTTAAAGGAAGAAAGCCATCTTACTACAACCATCCCTCGTAACTGAGGGTTGCATATCGATGTAAGAGTCACAGTGCCTTCCACTCTGCAAACATGTTTAAATTAAAATCCAGTCTTGTGAACTGTTTTAATAGGGCTTCAAATACGTTCCATATGTTCCAAACTGGTGGCCTAAGATGGTCCAGCGAGCAAATGCCTGTCTGCAGGCAGCAGGGAGCTTGTGCTGGCTGACTCAGCTCCCACATTAAAGAGTTCGTTCCCCCCATGTCCGTGCACTGTGTTTCTAGGACCTGGACACATACTAAAGCCTTCCTGGTTCATTAACCCATCTGAAGTATGAGCCACATGTGTGTGGATAACCTACCAGAGGAGACAGAAGCAGGAGATGGAAATTCCCACTCTGGGATTCATTACAGAGCTGCCACAAGCTATAATACAAATATGCCTTTGCTCGGAGCTTTTTGTCACGAGTCAATAGGACCACAAAGAAACTTGCAAAGAGACTTACAAAGGAATACACACCATCATGAGACTGGGCCACAAAAGGCAGCACTGTCAATTCTCAAGAATCTTTTTTTTTTTTTTTTTTTTTTTTTTTTTAAATACAACAACAATCGGAGAAAGGCTTGTTTCTTATCCTCTAAACACCTAGAACAGCAGCTCAGAATGTCTGTTGAGCGAGTGACAAGTACACTGCAGAACGTGGGGCCACAGAGGACTCCATCCCTACCAACAAGGTTACTGTGGGTGTCACTGGAGATGCTCAGTGTGTATATATGAGGTTCAAACGGGGTTCGGAGGAGTTGCTGAAAGGTGCTGGATACACTCCCACAAGGACATGGAGATGGGGAGGGGGGTAAGGTTAACTCTTAGCCTGCAGCACGATGATCTCTCATCAAGTGGTGTAATGGCTTGAATCTAAGAAAAGGATGGCTCCCATTCAAAACATAATGAATCTACAGAGAAAATTCAGGCAATGCATTTCCTTCCAAAGCCATAAGTCAAACATGAGAAATACAAAAGAAACTTACTCCTTCACATGTCACCTATAACTTACTGAGAGGAAAGTCAGCAGGGCTGTAGAGTTTTAGAGGTACCAAGTCACTAAGCCTCCTGTCCCCAGCCGATTCATGGAGATCAGGTACAGATTTATTGTGCTAGGGGCCAACATCACCTCTGCATCAGCCCAGCCTGGTTAAGCTTCACCACTTTCCTAAGGAAAAGGATGAGGATTGCTGGTGAGGAGGGACAGGCTGTTCCCCTCCCGTCTTTCCCACTCTCCTGGAGCAAAGACACCCCGACCTGTAGCAGCACCCTCCACATCAGGTGGCTGTGGGGATAGATTTTGGAAGATCAGGGCAGAGCATGCACTGGGTCACACGATTGGTCTCAAGGCCATCATTACAGCACATGCAGTTGGCTGATAGCCAGAACCTACATCCACCCACAGAAAATAGATATTTGAAAGTCCTTTTGTGTTTCTTTCCTTCACAAACCTGAAGCAATCATCAGTAGGGCTGTGGAAGGTAAATCATTGAGAACTGGGAGTATCTGAAGAACTGTGTACAGAAGAAGCAATTCAGCTTTCAACTGTCTCAAGTGATCCTCTGATGTGTAATTAGAAATAAAGAACAAACAAAAATCCTGATCCTTTCACGAATACTTCATAGGTGTACAGTGGTTATTTTAAACAGGAGCTTGTTTCCAGGGTGGCAGACTGCCTTCACACAGGAGCTGAGGAAAAGCAAACTAATCTGTTACAGAAATAAAGCAAAAAGTGTCAGATTTCTTCCAAAACAGAGACATTTTTGACAAAATATGCTGAAGCCAAGAAACTGATTAGTAAGCTTAAATGGGTTGACCGACTAATGACAGACAGCGATCCTCCACAAACAGCCTCAAGACACAGGTGTCATTAAAACCAATGATGTGCAGCTTTACTAAAGTCTTCAAACACACAGCACTGCCTCCCAGACACGGGAAAAGAATAAAACTGCCTGAGCAGCTTGGCTTTGGCACAGAAAGAGAGAGTTAATTAAGGAATTGGGTTAATCCCAAGCCGTGCTGTGTAAGAAGGCCCATTATACCTGCTGCACAATAGGTAGGATCCATTTACTTTGAGCAATGCTTATGTAAGATGTTAATTCAAGACTGTATCTCATTTAACAAGTACTGCCCTAAGTCCAACTCTCTCCTGACGAGCAAGAGGTAGGGCAGAACGCTGGAAGGGCCGCCACAGGAGGTCACACACTACAGCGCATGGGTGAAGAGCAGGTGAACTCAAGCAAGTTCAAAGGTGGAAGACGAAACATTGCGTAGAGTTACCAGAGATATGGGAGGAGTAATGGAAAAGGATGGCTGCATTCCTCAAGGCAAGGGAGCACAGCCTTTTCCTTACCACTACAACTCCTGATTTCTCTTGTTTCAGGTGCAATCCGGTTTGGGCTCCTCCAGAGGTGTATGACCTGATCTGACCTTCTCTGCGCTGCTTCTGTAGCCCCCACACCATGGTGAAGGGCAGAGCCCTCACCATCCACCTCACAAACAACTCCCTGACACACTCATCTTCCAGTGGGGAACTGGGGCGGAGGGGGGGGGAGGTCCAGGAATCCCATGGCTTTTGCACAGCTGTAAGAGCAAGCCACACAGGACTGTTGAATCAGCAGACACATCACTTCCCTGGCAGATGTGGACGTGGCCTGCAGAGGCCCCGCAGTGCACGGGCACAGCTGGTACGGGGCTGCCCTTGCCACCCCAGCTGTGCAGCCCAGCTGGGTGCTGGGGACTGGCACACACTGGCACAGCACGAAAGGCACAGCAGTGAGGGCCAAAAAACAGCACGGAGAGAGCAGAGAAATGAACAACAGTTCCCCCGCTGTCACACTGCACCTCTTCTTGGATAGCCTATGTGGCAAGAAGCCTCAGGGATTTGTCTTTGCCCCCTATGGCTTTGCAAGCCTGCTGGGTGCAGCATCACCAACCCAAGCTCCCACCCCAAAGGGCTCCAGGGCAACAGTCAGCACATTGATTTCAGCAGGAGGACTAGGAAATGGAGGCCATACCAGCCAAGCCCAAATGGCAGCTTTTCCCTTGTTTTAGCACTGGAGATCTGCAGATCTTCTGAGGGTGCTCAGAAAGGTCCTGAACACAAGTCTCAATGCTACAGTTCATAACTGAGAGGTTGTGTTGCATGGGGAACAGCGGGTTCCCAACCACCAAACAGGGGAAGGAAGGAGGCTCTACAGCCATTTGGACAGGAACCAAAGGTACAGAAGGGGCCATTGACACCAGAAATGGGGACTATATCCCCTTCTTCCTTGCCTCAGTGGTGACTTGAAGCTCTCTAGGGCAGTATTTTTGCTGTCTCTGTTGGTTTTCAAGGTACCTCTGATGATGGAAACCTTGGAGCCATTTGTGGCTCTGTAGAAATTACCATTAATATAAAAAATGTGAAGCAAGAAAGAGGAATTTTATTCACAAGATGACAACACGGAGGAGGTGTTTAAATCAGCCTCTACTTCTAAGCATGTACCACTCACCCTTAATGCCCTCACACTACTGCTGTGCACTTCTTTTTGGCTTAACACATTGCATCTGTATGACATGTGAATCCTTTAGCTCCTTTGTGCTCATCTCTTCCTGCCAATCCCATCTTGCCTGCATCAACCAAAACAGTATTTTACACAAAATAATCAACACGCCTGCTGACTGTAGCGCATCCTAACTAGTGACAAAAGCATCCTGGTACCATAACAACTCTTTTCCCCTGCATTTCCAAGAGAGCCATTCATGTTCTCCCATTTTGACAGAGACACACTCTGCCTTCAGTATTTGTGTCGCTGTAGCTAAGCAATCACTAACAGCTAAATTCCCAAATTCTAATGCTAAATAGTAGCAGGAGTGAGTGCACAAGCATCACATAAGACGTATTAATTTACACAACACAAATAAGACACAACAAGATCCGGGGCAGTTAGTCGAACCCGCTCATAGCAAACCAAAAGACTGACTGTGAATTTAAAAATGTAAATTTTGTCTAGAGCTCTTGCAGATGTTCCTTCACATCTTCACTGGGAATAGCCCAGCTGCTATTCTTGTAGTTTTTAAATACTATCGAGAAACCACCATCCTTCTGAAGGAAGTTCAGCTGCAGAAAATGAGCAAAGACAAAACTAAGTAATGCGCCTCAATTCCATTTCAAAACTAACACACACATTGTTTGGACAAGCAAAACCATTTACAGAACAAATGATCAGCTACAGTGCACCACCAAGAGAGGTCACATCATTGTTATGGTTAGCTTCCATGCTTAACCCTTCCCATCTCACTTGGTCCTCTCTTCTCTGTCCCCAGACAGCATGGCCTGATCTCAGATTTTCTGAATTCAACAGAAACAGGTAAAAGGGTGGAAGACTGTTTCACTGATTTAAACACAGGACAGGAACCTTAAAATTGTCCATTTTACCTAAATTGTAAGTGTTCCAGTTTATAATAGCCTCAGGAAAGCAAGAAATAAGGGTACTATATTATTCTAGAATTTTGAACCATAGCTGCTGTTAAATAAATATTTTAAAATTAGTTCGATAGGCTTTTCAAAATCTTCTGCAGAGTAATGATCAAGAGATATCGTAGTGTATCATTAAGGGCTGCACTTAAAAAAAATAAAATAAAATAAAATAAGAAAAACCAGACACCGAAACTCCCAAACTACCACCTCTCCCCTCAATTGCTTCAGTTCTAAAAGAACGGGCTTTAAAGGAGAATATTTATGAAGCAGGAAATATATAGGGATATACAGTTTATAGATATTTGAGGGGAAAAAAAAATACAAATTTCCCAACATTCACGCTTCAGGCAAAATTTCAGACCTGAAGAAGGATTTTCACATCCCAAAGTTGGTTCTTGGGGAATAGAGCTTAACATAAATGTGTTATGAAACAGAACAATATGGTTTAACTACAATAAAAAAGTAACATCAGAATATTGCCTAATTTTTTCCTCGGTGGGTTTTGTTACATCCTCATCCAACCATTCTTCCTACTTATTCTCGTGAAATATACAGCATTAATTTGTGTACATTTTGCTTCATAATGTTTACAACCTTTCCTCAGCATAAGAAACATTCATTTTTGAGATGTTCTTATTAGTTCCTAAAGGAAACATCAGCGGGTCTGGTCACAGACACAGTCTTCCCAATGGTTAGACAATGTTTATGTTTGTACAGAAACAACATACCATACTAAACTTTCTGAGATGAGTAAGCAGAAAAGAACATCCCACTCAACACAAGCACTGTGCCATGTTTCTTCATTAAAATACAAAAAAAAAAAAACCCACTATGTGACACTAGGTTGAAAATCTCAACTTTATGCTTCTCTAGTAAGCAATGGGTAAAACTACCGTTTTTTCCACTACACAATTTCCCATTAGCAATAGGTTTCTGAAGGACAATAAACCATGTGCAAATGAACACTATCATCCCTCTAGTATCCCTGAAGCAGCTTAGCCCTGAAAATAAGTTTTAAATGGGCTTTACTCAGATGTATATGTATTTTCCCATACTCATTTACCTAAGAAAAGTGAAGTAACAAAGCACACAAATGCTTGTTTGTGTAAGCTAATTCATGTGCAAACATACATGGGTACCAATGGCTGACACTTCAGATCTCATTTGAAGGTACTCAGTGAAAATGTTATGATCTGCTGCAAGTCAGATCTTACAATGAGAGGCTCTGGGTGGGTGCTGGAATTTTAAGCTTCCATGGTGAGAAACTGGTCATGATTACACACCACTGTGATTAACACTGGGCTTCTGAAGGCAGATGTCTGGTATCAAGTGTTTCACACATATAAATGCTGACTGCTCAGTTATGTAAATGCACCCTGAATCTCAGAGTGAATTTAAATAACACTGAATTATATCACATTTAGTTACAGATACACCACACAGTATGCAAACGTCATCAGTTGAACTTTTACAGTTGAAAAAAACTTAAATACACATATTCTTCTCTGTGCTACTCAGTTGCCTTATAGATGCTCAAGAAAACACACATTTCACGGCAAGAGTGAAATGTTTGCCCTTCTCGGGGATAATGTGACACAAAATGACCTCCAGTCTGGAGACTTAATTATCTATGCAAATATAAAATTGAGACATTATGGACTGTGTAGACATGCTTATAGATGCAAAACCATCTCATTCAGAACATTTTCAAGCAAGGCATAAACCCAAAAACTCAAATTGTCTTGTCCATAATGACAAGTGTTAAAAACTGGCATCTGACTCCATTAGAGAGCTCTCAAGATTAAAGTTCTTTCAAAAATTATCCCTGCATGACCCACTTATCTGTGGGAAACTCATAAAATCTTCGCTGTGATGGTGAGTAGTTTTCATCGAGACTGCTCCACAATTGCAGAGATGCCTTCTGTGTTGCTTACAAAGGAGAATCAGAGGAATTACACAAGTACATGAGGGCTCAAGAAATCTCAAACCCAAGATCATCATGCATTTTCCCGCCACTGCACCAGAGGTAAAGTATCTGTGACCTTCCACTGTAACCTTTGATTTCCTTTCCTCACAAAACTTGCTGGTAAAGAAAGCCAAGCACCTGAATTTTTAATACCTATGATAGAAAGAAAGCCTCTAGGTCATATTCCCACAATCCAGAGCTAGACTGTTTGAAACAGATCCAGCTGCCATTCCTAATGGCCCTTCTTGATAAACATAAATCACCAACTAAATATGCCCAGGGGTTATTTTTCTACCCTCTGCAGAGCTACCATCATTTTCAAGTTTCTCCATTCTCCACTACTGATGTATATTTCTACCATCATGATATATTATTGCACCTTCTAGTCAATGTAACTTTCCCCCATTTTCGTGCCCTCTTTCCCCACAAAGATGCCAAGAATCATTCCGTCATGCCATGGAACAGCTAGCTTTGCCAACAGCTGCTGCTCATGAACATCTGGCTTAACCTGTTGCCAGGAGCATAATTATCACTTACAATACTCAACTGCCTGAGATGCTGGCAAGAGTCAAAATTTCTGGTGTGGTGTTTTGGGGTTTTTTTGTTTGTTTTTAATTCATACAAGGGACAGCAAATCTCAGAGAAACTTGAGACTAGAGAAGTCCCTTTCTTCTAGATCTGGGTGGTTACAGCCACCTTCTGAAGGCATGGCCTCATGTGCACTTTGGGCACAGTATTCACAAAGACAGACTGGCTCTCAGAAACTGAAGTTCTTTCTCCTGCCTCACTCCGTTGGCAACGAGAAGCAGACTATTGCACAGGGCTACTCAGAGCCGCCCCTGAGCTGCCCAGAGGAAGGAGCTGCCCATGATTGTGATAGTGCATATAAAGGCCTGATAAAACACACACGGACACAGTGAAAAAAGATGAACGATGTCTTTGTACTCGCTAATGTATTGCTGATCTTGACTATTAGGTTTCACACTTTCATCCTTCACATTCCAGACAAAACCCAGACATGATATCCCTGACACCTCAGATTTTGCATGCCCCATACAGGATCGACTCATGTTTTTTGACATCATGCTAGGAGTGGTATTTCTCCCAAAATCAGAATCTAGGTTTCTTCTCTCTGGAATATGAGAATGTAAACCATTCCCATATAATATTTGAACAAATATTGGTCAGAGAAGGATATCAGTTTTTGGGGGTTTTTTACTATGTTTAATTCAAAGTTAAAATATAAGTTTATATTTAAACTATAGTAACACAGACTTCTGCTTGTAATACAAGTTAAATTTATCCTTTAGACTGGAATGAAGCTCCCAGATAGATCAGAGAAAAAGGCTTCTTTTTTATTATTATTTTTTTAAGACAAAATAAATGGGGATGCGAGAATGACACCTAGATACCAGTTTACAAGAAAACTCCCGTAACTTCTTGCCAGGTGAGATATTTGACCATGCTTATCTATTTAGTGTTTTTTCTAGCTCACCTCATAAATGTTCAGTAGACAACAATAAAGTAAAAAAAAAAAAAANAGATAAATATTTTACCAGGCAATGGCAACAAAATAGCAGCTCAACAGGACCAAGGACATCAGATAATGATCTCTTAAAGGTACTGCTTTCAGTTCTGCCTCTAATTGTGGAATAGCATGGATTCAGTGGAGCACAAAAGTATTTTCTTTTGTCATTTGAACCATAGCAATGTTCAAATATTTTTTATACTTTGGCATCTTATGATACATCTGTTGCTTTTAGCAGTCATGTCTCAATCGTGATTCATGTTCAGTGAACCAGGGGAACTTGACTCATTCCTATGCAGATGGCCACATTCAGGCTCACCAGGTATCCCACACACCTATGAGATCACCTACCCCGGGCTTCTTTTGTCTCCCATACATTGCTTAACCAAACTGCATTGTGCACCCTGTAACAATATACCTTCCCTCTTCCAGGGGGCCAAATGCGCTGGCAGTCTTTCACTGTTCGTATTGACTTTTCTATGTCAGCACAGTGCCTCTGTTAGCAAGAGCCGCAGGATCAGAGCTCAGGGCAATTCAAGCTCCCTGCACTGCATTCAGGCATGCAAGAGCATGAAGTGTGTGCTGGTTTTTTGCCTCCCATCTACCTCCAGAGTGCTGCATTCATTTCAGACAGCTCTGTACACATCACCTTTTGTTTGGATGGCAGAAGACAGAACCACAGCTGCATCTGTCCTTTCTCCATCCTCCAAGGACTGCCTTTTTCTCAAGGACAAAGACTGATATCCCACTGTTGGGATGACCTAAGCTGGGAAGAACAGCAGAGGTACAGAAGTTATATTTTCAGAAAACGTTGCTCAGTGCTCAGACTGTTGTTTGCAGAAGTCACTTGGTAAGAAGGGCAGGATTGACAGAGTGAGGTATACTAGGGAAGGTGAGAGTGTAAAAGAAAATATGGCAAGTGAAAATAAATGCTGGAGTCTGCTACATCGCTACATCACACTCCAGACCCACAATAAAAATAAAATCCCAGCTGTTTTTCTAGGCAGCTGAGTCCTGGATTTCTATTATGCCAGCTGGTGATCAGTGTATCTGTTTCCATTATGCTGACTGGTGATCACAGATCAGTGTCCTCTGTTACAGCCAACTTCAAAACTTCTGTCAAGCTGTTGACAAGGACTCTATCTGTAGGATGTAAGGGCCCTGCTACCCATATACCCAAAATAGTTCCTGAAGAGGGTCTCAACATTTGAATTCCATTATATATATTTCTGTAGCAAAGCAGTATGCCTGTTTTGTCAAAGTTTAATACCATGCCCAGCTTCCCCCTCTTAATGTTATTACTGCCCTAGTAGAAGAGTCACCCAGTTTGATCCACATTTGAGCAGGCATGCAAGCAGTGGGGACAAACATGGCATTTAGAAAGAAGCACAAGGTTTAGGTAGCAAAGTGCCATCGATACAACTTTTGAGCAGGCCATCTGTTTCTTCATTTACGTGATGAGCAGTGTAAGGCTGTAACAAAATGATCAACGATAATTTCTACCTATATCTAAATTCTCTCCTGAAGAAAACCATTTTAAAGCAGTTATAAGAATAAAAGATAATGCTGAAATGCAGATAAATGAAATCAGCAGCCTCCAAGCATTGTCACTAACTATAGAAGGTGGCTTCCTCCTCTCTGGGGAACAGATTTGATGTTGCTGCATCTGTTGTGGCTTTTTTCAATATTGCACTCAGTAGCAGAGAACTAAGTTCTTTTGCAATGCAAAGACCATTTTTTCCCACACCATATTTGCCTGGATATGCCCTATTTCCAGCTCATGACATGATATTCTGATAGCTGTTTCTACTTTTGTTTTCCACTAACAAAAATCACTACTTATGAAAAATCTGCCATTGACAGAAATCTGGCACAAAATGTTTCCTTCTGCCTTTACTAAAACATAGAGACCACAACCTCTGGAATACTTTATCCAATTGACTGTGGTAGCAGATTTGTGATGAGAGACTAAAGCAGAACAAGTTGTAGACATAGCATCGAGTCACCTTTCTGCCCCTTTCTCTACAATTTTTCTTACAGGTAATTATACGTATTTTTTATTGCATAGGAGTGGGAAACCTGGATGGAAGTTTAGCAACTTCAGTGAAGAACAGCACATGGGGTACAGAGACTCCAGATAAGCAAACACGTTACTCTAGTCTCCAGAGATACCAGATAGATTCAGAAGATACATTCAACATCTTTATGGTATGTACCTATGGTGGAAAACACCAGACTGAAGAGGTGCTTAACTAGGCCGAAATGTTAAAATGTAAAAAAGTGGGAAGTGTCAGAAAGAAGCGGCAACATCTACAGATGACACTGAATTTTAGTATTCATCTTTCCTAACTGATTTTACCTCACCACCACCATAACACAGGAAGAAGTAGAGAAGTTACAAACCTAGAGAGAAAAAAAAGCAACCACTATCTTCATTACAATTTCAAAGACACAGACAGGAGCACAAACTGACTAACTGAGCACAATGTTTGAACCGCGGATGCAGGCTTACACAACAAGGTCCATGGGTGTGATGCAGGCCAATTTAGCCATGGACAGGAAGAGGCATGGATAAAGTCACCTTGTCGTGTAGGAAGCCACCTTGGAAAATAAAAATTTTGCTCTTCACATTCCCTTGCCCTGCAGGGGACAAGAAGATGAGCACAGCAAGAAACCTTCTAACCAGATAAGCCACTTATCTTTTTCCATTGGCAGGACAGAGTGATACATCTCATTTGCTACCAAAACAGCGGACCCACTACACAGATATAATGCAGAGGACCTAACTTTTGAGAAACTGGCTTTGCCACAGACAGGCAGATGTACTTCCTAACACGGAAAGGATAGATGCTTGAGGAAAGCTGGTTGGGATTGACCCTTAGGAAGTAAATTTCAAAAGAAATGGTTTTATGCTCAGTCTCAGTCATTGTTACATGCTCTACAAATGTGTTTCGATGATTCAAAATTAGGTACAGTAGCAATACGATACCAGTCATTAGGTAATTGATATCAACTAGAAGTTATGACTGGAAATAAGTAAGAATGGTGTTATGCAGATTGAACCTTCAAACAGTAAGCACCTCAATGCATCAGATCACACCTAAGACCAAATCACCAAACATCTGCTGCCTACAGAGATCCGTGGTGCAGAAAGCCAATAGACTTGCTCTGTATAAATAAAAAATTTGTTTTGTTTGTCTGTTCATTCATGTGAGTCTATACATTGGTTATAGTTCCAACAGAACAAGTAGTACAGAAAAGGGACCCTTCCTGAATAATGTTGAAAGCTATGAATTCTAGTCCAAATATTTATTTATGCTATCTATTTAAAAAGAGGAAGAAATGACTTAGCCTGAAAAGATGAAATAAAAAGATTCCCTTTCATGAGAACTCTAAAGGCAAAGACACCCTAGGCAGTGGGAGAGTAGCCTTATTTTTTCCACAAGCTCTGTTTTGTGGACACTAAGTAGCATGTAGAAAGAATTTGGAAGCTGTGACCTGAAACCTGAAAGAGCACAGAGGTTCATAATGAATGCTGACATCTGCTTAACCTCACACTTCTATTTCTGTTTCTACTACAGCTATGACTGTCACTGATTTTAGTCAGTGTCACAACCTTTCATACTGAATCTAGAACATAGAAAATTTCAACTTCTAGATGTAAATGGAAGAAAAACTGAGGAAAAAAAAAAGAAAAAAGATACAGCAAAAAAAAAATTTACTTTCTGTATTTGGTTATCAGAATGACCTGTCTTTAACCCAAACACTATGGTTAATAGGTTTCCTGTAGCCATCATGTGATTAGACAGCTCTTGCACCTGTTAGCATATTTAGGCATGTATTTTTGTGTTAACGGCCAGTGTCTTTCTAAATAAGCCACGATTACATTTTAAATCGCTTAAGTCAACTTCCTCAAGCAACCACAAAGTGAGAAGTTCTCATGGGAAAAAAAAAAAAAATAGAGAAAAGAAAAAAAGTGCCAGGCATCAGTTTTCTGTTCAAAAAACCTCAATAAAATCTACAAATTATTTATCAGAGGAAAGAAGAAGATACAGAAACTACCTGATCACCTCACAGAAAAATAGAGAGGGAGATAATCAGGTCATCTGTGGGAAAATATCTTAATGTTTTACCTTTGCCTTAAGATGCTCTTGCTTTAACAAGATTATCATAGATAAATTCTTTGCAGGTAAACCTTGTAGCATTAGTCTGGAAGCATTTAGAACAATATAACTAGTTCCTATCCTGGGCAGAGGACGGCAGCAGGTAATGTACTGCTAACTGCTCTGTTACATTCTTGTACCTGGAAAATAGTTGCAGTGAAGAATAAAAAGGGATTTTTTAAGCAATAGCAGAGTGGTTTACTCTATTTCTCATTTTCCTTGTGCCTCATAAACCGTTACCATTAAAGCTATTTTCTTTTTCCAGGTTACGTTTCAAGTCCAGATTCCGTGACCCTAACTTAGGTTACTCCTGGTAACCCATTTTGACCCGGTCTTTCTCTCTGTTCATTTATTTTCCAGGGCACCAGCATGGGAAAAGGCACCCTGAAGAGGCCGAGGTGCACCTCCCGAGCAGTCCTGCTGCCCTCCCCAGACACCTTGGTGGTGCAGCTGCTTCTGGGGGGCTGCAGGGTGGGAGGAAGACCTTTTGGGGCCTCTGGATCACAGTGTTCAGAGACAACTACATCTGACATGGTTTTCACCTTAAAGACTCCTTCTGTTTTCAGTCATGTAAAGGTCTATTGACCTTGGTCAGGCTTTGTGCATATTGTTACACCCACATGCGTGCAAAGCGTGATCATGCAGCATCCTCCCAGCAAGCAGGCAGCCACCGTGACAATGAAAAGGTGCTTTTGTTTGTGGCTATTGGTACAATGACAGGGAGCTTTACTTAAGTGCCTTGTACCAGCATAGTCCATGGTTCACATGCCAGGGTTAATGGGAAAGACATTCTAACATAAAATACTACAGCACCGGCAGTACCAGTTCAACTGTGTTTGAGGGTTACACAAAAAACAGTTCTCTGGAATAGTTAGGGCGGTGCAATTTTTCAGCACGGACAAGATCTGAGATGCAATTGGATTATTGGATTCCAGTTTGCAGTCTGTATTTCCACACAGCTCTCACATGAGCTCTGGCCAGTCACAGCACTGGGTCTGCTTAAGCTGGAGCGAGCATTTCCTCACACAAGATTGCTCTGTGCTAAGCATGCAACCACCACCCAGCATTGCAAGTATTTAAGAATCACGATCTGCACATTTCTTCCAGCTTACTTGTTTATTTGGACAAGAAACCATTTCTGCAAACATTGAGGGTGGAGAGCACATTTGTTTCCAGGGCTGACATTTGCTCAGACTGACAAGAAGGCTGGTGGCTCATGGAGAGTTTGATAGCTAGATGATGCAGGAGTGGAAGTGGAATCTGTTAGCTTTTGCCTTGTCCGACATAACTGGCAGGATAAGCCACAAAGACAAAACTGGGAGTTACCAACATCAGCAGCAGATAAAGCTCTTCAATTTTTGAGCTCAATTGTGTTAACCTTCATAAATGCCTCCTATCTCATCTTCCCATGAAGTCATTCATTTCCGTATGTCATTATTGCCTCTGCAACACGCTAGCGACAACCAAGATGTGGTTGTGTTGCCTTGGGCAACATTGCTTGATTTCTGTTTTTGAAGTTGATGTATCTGCTCTGCCTACTAATTACAGTTTTGTACTTACAGTTCAAAGAATGATATTTAAAAAAAAAAAAAGAGAGCAAGAGTTGAATTGCTAATATGGAAAACTAGCTACATTGTTTTGCCTTAGGTTTCCGTACATCGTTTTGACACGGATGATACCCGCATTTCTCAAACCTTAAGCATATTTGGTGGCCTGGGATTAACCAGCTACAGATTTGGGTTTTCCTGCTTACTCACATTTTGCCTAGCCATTTAGGAAGTTAAAAAGAAAGCCTCAAGCGTGTTAGGTTGTGTGATAGAAGCTGGTCTGCACACGTACAATGGAGCACAGAGATATGAAGTGAAGAGCCCAGTGACACCCTGCCCTGGCTCCTCCCAGGCCCATCACAGGAGACCTCAGAGCTGATTTCTACAAGCCTCAGTGAGCACAGAGGCACAAGTGCAGGCAGGAACCCAAATTAAGGGCTCTAAACAAGGGACTCCCTGCCCAGAACTCTCCCAGGGCTGTCCCAGAAGGGTCTCAGCTCCAACGTGCAAGAGTGAAAACCATCAAAGATGGTTGATGAGCCAACACTATACCACCTTCTATGTGGAGAGAGGTTGCTGCCCAGGGGTATGAGACAGTATGGGAAGCAGGAAGAGAACATTTCAGGATTGCACAAGACATTATGGGATGTTTACAGAAGGCCCCAGAGGTGGAAAAGGGATGGATTTCAGTGATTTGGGAGTGAACAAGCATAAGAAAATAGAAGGGCAAAGGGCTGTAAAATGTTGGTCACATGTAAACAGGTGGCTGATTGGTACATTTGTCTGGCCACATACTGCACCTGATCAGCATTGTCTGTCCCATCTTATTAAATTCATTTCTAACTTTTCTGGAGTGAGGGACTCTATTCTTCATGCATGTACCTGTATGGGGATCCAAGTGCCAGCAACAGGAGTCAGACCATGGAGGAGAGGAATACGTGCCCACAGTGGCAACAACTGGAGTAAGTGCAGGTGTGCAGGGGGTGTATGAGGGCTAGCAAAGAGCAAGCTGGACTGTCTAGGGAGTAAGTAACTGGTCTGGGAGCTAGGGATGACTCTAGCGTCAAGAATACGAGAGCCAAGGGAATCCTGTGGCCAGCTCTGTGCGTATGTGCACGTGCACACAACAGTGAGGCAGTCAGTACCAGTCACCGGATTGGGGCTGCAGCCCCAGGATGCAGCCTTTGGTGCTGTGTTTGTATGAGTGCTCTGTGTGCCTCTGGCATCTGTGCAACTGGTCATGTACATATGTAGTGCGTGCGCTCTGAGTGCATGTGTTTGCTGGATATACACAGTGGGCCTTGCTGCTGGTTGGACCTGGGACCATGCAGATGCAGCAGCCGCACCCCTCTCAGGCCATTGCAATGATCACAGTGAATTTTCTCCCAGCAAGGTGTGTTTTTCTGAATTGTTACTACTCACATAGAAATTGTTGGTACTACTCCATACCGCGTGTTTTATAACATACTCTATTTCCCAAAGAGGAATCTATATACAACCAATCACTGTTTCAGCTTCCTATCCTCTCAAGTCCATTCTCACCTTCAAAAACCAAGAAGTGCAGCAGCTACTATATTAATAAGTCTCTGGAACTCAGATCAAGACAATTTAACTGGGGACAATGTAACTTTACAGTCATGACAAAGAGAACTATTTATTTTCCACAGGAAAGAGCAGATGTATTTGCTGTTCCCGGGCAACTCCCTCACCAGAGATCATGATGGACCTCCCCATCTTCAGTTATTCACTATCAGACCCAGGGGCCGCAGCCATTAAGAGATGAGGAGAACAAGACATTCAACACTAAACACAGAGAAGACTCCGCCTGAGAAGTGCACAGGCTGTATAAACAGGAAAGGAAACACAGGCTGGGAGAGGCAGAAAGCCTTTCCCCAGGTCATGCACCAGGTCCTTGACAAAGCCAGAAATAGAGCTCTGGCTTCCTGAGCCCCTCCGTCCCACAGCCCACCTGGTCTCCCCTGTGGTTAGGTCACAGACAGCACGCTCGTGCAGCAGCACTGCTTTACACGTCAGTGGAGAGCAGAGCAGCAGCAACCTCACAGAAGCTGCTTCTGCACTCTTTTCAGGAACAGCAGTTTCAGCAGAAAGAGTTAGTCTAGGAGGTATTACACAGTAATAACCATACTTTTAAATTCTTTGCTCCCAGTCAGTTGTCTATACTTCTCTGGATACCATTTGAGAGATTTGTTTTTCCCACATAAATTCATAGTTTCTTCTCCCATGTAAGTGGCTATTGTTATCACCACAGAGTTCAGTTTAATGACTGCTAAGAAAAGCTCATTTTTAACATGAATAAAACAAAAAACACAGCACTTGAAGAAATCACTCCACTAGACAAACATCAAACCAAATACATAGCATTATGTATCCCCTTGCCGTTACTTCATCCTGGAAGTGATTCCTAGGTAAGCAGCTGATCTGAAGTAGAAAGAATCATTCCCTAAGTGTTTAGCATGATGATACTTGCAGCCTTCTGAAATGAATGATGAGGTCCCAAGCCTATTTATTCACAAGCAAAAATCATCAGGAAGGGTACAAATCATATCTGAATTTGCTCTCCTGAGCCCTCTTCTGTGAGATGCAGGGCAGCAGTCGGCTTAGATAAGTAATTCACAAAATCAGAATTGCAGGCGGTGGAGTCTCCTTCAAGGTTGGCATCTGCGTCATTCCCAGCAGCATATGTGCTCCCTGCTCTACTGCATGTCTGGTGGCGTTGACACAATACAAGCTAGGTGATTTGGTTTCAGTTTTCTTATTTCTACTACAGCAGAAGGATTTGGAGGAGGGGTTGAACTGTAGCCTACAGAACCTACAAAGGCAGTCTGCTCCTAAGCCTCTGGGTTTCTTCCTCTTCCAGAAGTAGTATATCCAAGCTCAACAAAATCCTTTTCCCTCTCCACCAGGTTCAATCTGATTATATGTGACCGCTGAATAACACACACATAATCTCTCTTGGCAGTAATAACCGGTACCAAAAAGCATAACATTTGTGGCTTGGGCTGGCTGTCTCCAGGGAGAGGAGGCGGCTTCTGTCACCCCATCCCTGCCTGTGTCCTCTCAGCAGGATGCATCTCCCTACAAACAGCAAAGAAACTCATTCAAGAAGTCACTACTTTAAGATGCTCTACTTTTTCACTAAATCTCGTGATTGTCCACAAAATCAGGCTATGTTGCGGCTGAAGAATGAAGGACTGCATGTTTCAATGATGTACATGCAGCCTGGAGAAAACCAAAGTAAATTAATAATGTTACACCTGGGCAGTTAGCTGCACATGCTGGCTATTAGCATGAGGCTGTAAGCCAAGTGCCATTAACCTCCAAGGCATATCGTTATTAAACCATAACACCCAACCTGTCATGTCTCATTGTTTCATTAACACAGTTCTGGAAAACCTCTAATGAAGTCAGGGAAACTGTTGCCTCAAAATTAGCAGAGATGACAAGATTTTGCACGTGGATACTGAGGAGAAGAAAAGGAAGTTTATTACAATAATTTTAAGGGCATTAGAGATAGCACTGATAATTTTGCTTCTGATCTAAAGCCCACTGAAGTCAGCAAACAGGCTCCTACCCTTTTTCTCTGAAATAGTGATTTTATTATTATAAATATGATTCTCCCCCACTCATTTCTTAAATGAAATTAGAAGTTGCCCAGCCCAGAAGAAACCTGTAATGCATGTACCAAAATATTTGCATGGCTGACAAGCTCTGTCTTTGATTCTTCATGAAAGGCATATAATTGTGTTTAATGTAATTTATTTGTCATTAAAGAAATGAGCTTTGATCCCAACATCTTTGCAACAGAGATCCAAGAAACTAAAACTCCAGGTCTATTTTAAAGCATTGTGCATTTAAATTCAGTTTTTATCTTATTAGAAAATTTATTCCCTAGGTGATTATGGAAATATAACAGGGGAAAAAAATGTTATACTTACATAACTTTATTAATGTTTCAAATTATAGCTGGGCTAGTTTTGTTTGTTTTGTTGTTATTCTTGATTTTAAGAAGGGACATTGCCAAATAATTCAAACCAAAATCTGTCACAAAGATTATTGACACCACCACGGAAAGCTTAGATAGCATCAAACCAAGTATGTTTCCAGCATTTGACTCAGTCCCAGTCCCAAATGCCAACTAACATATAAAAAAGAACTCTACAAAGAAAAGGGGAGATTTTAAAAGTTTAATGGAAACACTGTCATGAGAGATTATAGCAACAGTGGTAATTTGTCTGCATTTAAAGAATTTTCTGCAGTGTGAGCATGGCCAACACAGGTTTTGCACTCCTATTCACACAAGATAAACCAGCATAGCTGGTCTTATTATTATTATTTTTTATTGTTTGGGGGGACAGAGGGAGGGGAAGCATTGTCTGTTTTCTTTCTGTCCTTTTTTGGTGCAAAACAATTGCTCCAGAAAGTGATCCGCTGAACAACAACAAACAAACAAAAACCAACATTCTTAATTGAAAAAGTTGTTGTCTCCTCCCCACATCCCCCACCAAACGTCTCCAGGAAACTTTCTGTGGGAGTTGAGACATTCATCTCCCAGAATCTGGCCCCTAGCGAGGAATTATGCATGCCAAGCCAAGAAGAGAAGAAGAACAGCAGAGAAAAAAGAAAAAAAAGCAAAAAACAACAACAACAAAAAAGCAAATTCTACACTGATTGTGAAATCATCCAGATCATCTAATTTCCTGTTACTCAACTGAAATATTTCTTTAAAAAGAAGGAAAATTACTTGGAAGTCATGATTACATTTAAAAAGGAAAACAAATAAAAGAAAAAATAAAGCTTCCAAACCACACTAGTTTGAGTTTCAAACCTTTCTTACCATGTGAAAGTTAGTTATTTTGGTACCAAGAACATCACAACAACACAACCACAACACCTGTGGTGGATGGGATTCTCTCAGTCACATTAATCTCTGTAGCCCAGGTAGTCTGCGTGTGACAGCAGTTTCTGACACCTAGTGCTTGGGGGAAAACAAGGCTAGCACAAGCACACACAACACTTCACAAGATTACTCTTTCAGGGTCAACACAATTCAGCTCTGAGACTCCTGCAGCCCACAGCCCAAACCCTCATGAAGTTCTAGCACCTCTAAGCTCTTCTCAGCCTCTTAGATAATGCTACAAATCAACGCCCTTGCTTAAATTCCAAATTCCCTAAAATTTTTTTCTTCATCCAGACTTCATACAGAAAGCAGCAAAGTCCTATTAATCTCCTTGCCTGTAGCATTAAAATACTATCATCCCTCCTTTCTCAGCGGCATCTTCCCCCAGGAAAAGACGTCCAACATCTATCTGCTGTTAGACAGGATCTGTTCAGTACCTTTGACAACCACTGCCGCTCTGTTCTGACTTTTCTCCAGATCTAATCTGCCTTCTCTGACGTGAAGCAGCTTTTAGCCATTTTCTTTGCTGTTGGCTTTTGACTATTTATTCCATCATTTGAAGCATCAGTGCAATTGATAGCAGCGGAACCAAAGGCTCTTCAAGAAAATCAGTAGTGAGGAGAGTACTGGATTTTGCATTTAACTCTGCAGGGTCTAGCATTCTTTAAAAAACAGAGAAACAGAAAAACCAATTTCTCTAAGTTACCTTGTTTTTCACTGAAGGCAAGTCAGATTTGTTAGCCAACCAACACAAAAAATAATAATAATAAAAATAAACAGTCCTGAAGCAGAATTACTGATATCACTGAATGACTTCTGCCGAGCTAAATTAGATTTTTAAGAGTACAGTGCTAGTATGAATTATTATTCCTAAAAAGATCCTTTTATTCCAACCAGACCGAAATGGGAATTGTCATGCTGTAAAGACAGAGCTAGTTTAGAGTGCCTGCACATTAGAAACAGTTCAGGCTCAGTGAATTTATTGCTAGAATACCCTTGCTAATTTAGCTTTATCTCACAAATGGTCTCATATAACCACCATGGTCCTTAAATGTAAAAACCCACTCTGGAAAGTCTGTTTTTCATTTGTTTTTAAGCAACAGCCAGCACATGTCTTTGAGTGTGTCCCAAGAGGTAAACTTGAGTTTCTTGTCCCCAAATGGAAGGACAGAATTAGCTGCTTCTGCAGGCATTTTCCACTCCTTTCCTTAGATTCATTGTGAGCTCTCCAGGGAGAAGACTACAGAAGTAGATGAGGAAATCATGTGGATAAGGATGTGATGGGGGCAGGAAAATGGAAATATCAGGGTATGAGCTCCACTCCTATCGTCCCATGATGACCACTGTCCGGATCTTATGGGAGGAACCACAGGCTCCTAGCTGCTCTCAGACCTAGCAGTAGCTTAGGAATAACTTAGTCTGTGGAACAGTTGAGTCCAGGCAGAGAAATAAAATACAGCTGCATCAGAACAGCACTGGTAAGCAAAGAGTGTTAGCTCCGAAGGGTGTGGGTTGTGATGCAGGGACAGTTTTGAGTCCTTCAGATCTGACCACAAACAGAGAACGCTGGAAAAGTCAGAAAGCTTTGCTTATAACTGAAGGGTGCAGGTCCAAGCCCTTGCCACAGTCTTCAGGGAACAGTTGTAGCTGTGACGACATTTTAAAAAGCTGCAGGAGTCCAGCCACAGATGTAGAGATGAAGCATTCATAGCATGCATTCTAGTAATTTCTGTTTATACAGCTCAGAAAAAAAGTAACTAAAACTAATTCCTTTTTGTGTGGGAATCTGCTCTGGTTTGACTCAAAGGTCATTTTTAAGTCTGTGTTCATTTACAGCGCTAGACAAATATTTGTCGAATATACAGGCTGCTGGTCTCATTTGAAAGATAAAGGTTATGGGGGAGGAGTGGAAAGGAGGACAGGAAAAAAAAAAAAAAAAAAAGGCAACAAAAAACCCCAGCCAAGGCAGAACACAAAACTGAATGAATCTTAAGGAAAAGCATCCATCAGAGCAGGATGCATTCCTGCTAGCAGAGACTGCCACCTTTTGGGGAACAGCTTGAGAGGCCAAGCAGGAAAGAGAACGCTTTAAATTTCCAGTGTATTTCCAGTTTTGGCTCTGTATTTGCCTGAAAGTCAGCAGAGTCTAATCGTTTTAGCTTCTCAGCTAACTTCCAGCAGAGGAAAAATGAACATTTACAAGAGGAACCCCAAAGGCCACGAGTTTCTTTTACTGTATTTCTTTAAAAGGTGTATTTTTACAGGGTAGCCTGTTCATTTCTGCTGCTGCTGCTACTTTTTTTTGAATCTCTTAGCCACTTTCAGTCAAACTTAACAAAGGAAAGATATCTCAGATAGCAAAATTCCAGCTTTCTTCCTGAGAAATAGAAGTTGAGTTACATTCAAGTTTATGCCTCATTAGGGGAAAGCAAAGGAGGAACATGTTACATATCCTCACCATAGTAGCCAGTTGGGCTGTTGTCACTACAAATACATTTTCCTATTCCAGACTCAGTGCTGAGCACAGACATGCAAAGAAGAGAGAAATTGGGATTATTGTCGTAGGTAGCAAGGAGGGAAATAGATCACAGGTCAATAGGATTCAAACGTCATTGTCACTCTTTTGTCAGCTTGCCTTGCTAATACACAGCAATAGAGCCTACGATGAGGGAGAAAACTGTACACTCTTCACTCTTTGGAAGTGTTTTATGTGGATGGTTTTATATCATCTGCAATATATGATTCTTTTTTACGGATTCTGTCTTAGGATTTATGGATGTCAGACTGAAGACAAAACATCAAAATACTTCATCAGATTAAAAAGAAAAAAAAAGGCTTGATTAATGTAGAAAACTGAGCTACTGTAAAAACATGGCCAGAAGGGGGTATATTTTTATTCCCCCCTTTTCAGTCTATCAGCTCCATTTCAATCCTGTTTTGGCAGGGGCCTCAGGGTTCTGAGATTCTTATAAAGGTCATGACAACAGGTAGGAAAGACAGCCTTGACACTTTTGAGGGGCACAGACTACAGTCAGAGCTCAACCACAATATTCAACAGGAGGGAATGCACAGGAAACCAGATGCAAGTTCCAAGAACATACAGTCAAAGCAGACAGCAAATACATGACAAGTGAAGACCATCTCACAAACACAATCTATAGCTGCACCCTTCACACTGACATTGATTCTCTTTCATTTGCTTTCTTTCACCCAAAACAACAACAAAAACCACAAACCACCTTTCCCAGCATATCTCCCACTCCTCTGAACAGCTGTCACCTATTAGGCTACCTCATCCTCTCCCTCTCTCTTTGTCCCCACATGCATTTATGCAAATATTGGATTTAGATGTAGAGGAACAGTGGAGACTGACATGTTAATAAGCCTGAAAAGAGCTATTGGTGCTGTGAATGAAAAAACTGACACCAAGGTAAGGGGGACAATGAAAGTCACACAAGGTTCAGTGCTGAAAAGGCCAGAGTAAAAAGCTATTTTGACAGTATGAGAAACATTGCTTGTAGAGGACACCTCTTCCATCTTAAATTACTTGAAAAGCAGCAGCAGGAACATGTCAGGCTAAAGAAGGTATTGGAGAAAGAAGGGCTTTGGCCTTGCCACATCAGACCCAACTTCTCAGGGGAGTAGATTTTAAAAGACATCCTGGTCTTCCTGTGCTGCTGCTTTCCCTCTCCAGTGAGAAAAAAAGACAAGAGTAAGATTTGCCTGATAATTGACCTGAAACATGCCAAGACCTCACTTGTTAGAACCCATAGCACTAGTGGTTTCTGTTAGCCACAAGCTACCACAGTATTTTAGGAATGGAAGCCCACATAGAAATTAAAAATTCAAGTCAAATTCTGCAGCAGTAATTCTGGGTTGAATCCAATCAGAATAACGCTTGTTATAATTCTGATGCTAGGAAAGCATCAGGAGAACAACTGATCTTAAAAGATTTGTTCCAGCTTAGCTTAAAGTCTGAAAATTGTCTTTGTGAAGGATGGTCCTAAAACTCTTTCTATTAGAATGGCTACAAACTCAGTATTTCTGAATTAAGGACTGAGGCTGCAATCATTTTCTACCCCCTACAGGCTCCTGAAAGAATATGTTCCTACCACACCACAGAAAAACACATTCTCAAACCTCAATAGATTGTTTGAGAAATAGACGTGCAAAGAAAACAAAAGTTGGGCATTTTCTGGTGTTGATCAACAGAAGGGGGTATTGTTCACTCCACCAGAAGAACACAAGATAACTTATTTCACCCTTGAAAAGCTAGTCTTGTCAGACAGAAATTCAGAATATCCTTTTTAGTTGCACATCTTTGGTGAGCCATGAAGAGTTAGCCAACCAATTTCCTTGATTTCCTGGGTGGAAGCAGGAGGAAGCAGTTTCTCCATTGGAATTAGTGTAGCAGAGCTGACAACAGATACCAATTCAGTGAGCTGAAGAACATTGTTAGGAACATGTGACGCTCAAGGGCTTTTTTAAATCCTTGCCCATCCCAGACACCGAAGCAAAATCAAACCAAGCTGATCCCAAGTTTCCAACAGTCCATTAGGAAGCAACAAATAACATGACGCTACACAAGACAAGAAATAATTTAGCTCCTCACAATTCTCACTTTGAGAAGGCTCACTCAGAGAAAATGTTCCTGAAAATAAGTTACCGTGGTCTTATTGTGCTGCCTACAGCACTGTTCTGGATTGCCTCCCTTTTAGGGCATAGAATTGTTTGAGTTGGAAGCGACCTTTAAAGGTCATCTAGTCCACCTCCCCTGCAATGAGCAGGAACAACTACAGCTCGATCAGGTTGCTCAGAGCCCTGTCCAGCCTGACCTTGAATGTCTCCAGGGACAGAGCATTCACCATGCCTTTTGGCAACCGGTTCCAGTGCTTCACCGCTCTTAAAATAAAAAACTTTTTTCTTATATCCAATCTAGATCTCTCCTATTTTAGTTTGAAACCATTTCCTCTTGCCCTATCTGTCCTATCACCACAGACCCTGCTAAAGTCTGTCTCGTTCTTTCTTATAGCTCCCTCCTGCAAACCTTAGTATCCTCCCTCTGTTGGTTTATTCTTACTGCTAAGGGTGTATTTGTTTGCTCAGAAACATGGATGGGTGCAAGAATGTCTCCTCTGACCTCAGAATATCCTACATAATGGGACCAATAATAATAAAAAAATCGTCTCCCTGGGAAAGTTCCAAAAAAAAGCACCTAACCCCACAGAAACGTTCAAACGCGTTTTCCCCTTAAACAATAGGCTGCTCACCAAAACATAAAGACAGACTTTAGCAGCAGGATAGGAGAACGTTCTGTAAATCAACTGTACCAAGTTAATGTCACCTCAGATCACCTGAAAGGATACATTGTTTTGTTGACAATAATAATAACAATTCCAAAAAAACACAAACCAAAATTGTTTGGTAGATGAATAAACGCTTTCTGTCCTAGAAACCAGAATTAGGTTGGATAAACAAGTCTGCCAGCCTACCAGTCCAGTTAAATCATAACAAATATTTCAGCACCATTTCAGCCAAAGACAACTTTTAGTCTAAATGTATCCTTAGTTATCTGACGGGGGGAAAAAGATGATATTATTTGTATTACATTAAATTCTATGTGACCTAACTGATCACAGACAATTTAAAGTCATAATCTACTTAAATGTAGAATATGACTTCAAATTGTCTGTGATCAGTTAGGAGATACAAGATGCTACATACCAGAACAGGGTAAGATTTCTTATGGCATTAAGGTAGTTAAATGTTAAAACTCCTCCAAAAATTCAGTCATCAGATTTGGTTCTCTAAAACCCTTTGGCTCCTTGGAACTCTGCTTTTGCTACATTTAAGTAACTTTTCTGAAATATTGTCTCCTCTAATCTTCTGCTAGCCTCCTTTGTTTACCAAAGAGGGTTGGAGGAAGAAAAGACAATTGTCTGCCCTGGGGTAAATGCAGCAGTAAATGTTTAGAATTATTTTGAAACTTTCTGGTATTTCTTCCAGACAGGCAAGCAACATTTAAAAAAACCAATACAAGTAAGAGTCAGTTACATAGCACAAGTGTTCACAAGGAAGACTACTAGCGAGAAATCCCTCCAAACCCAGTGCAGCAGCTGATAAGCCCAAGAGAGGGCAGCCTTAGACTAGTGATGATTCAGACAGAGGCATTCATTGTTACATTTGTTTCCTGCCTCATTTTACCCTAAGAAGCTTCGTGCTTAAATAGCACCATCCATCAAAAAAAACCCTGAGTCTAGGTCAACTGCTTAGCCTCCTGCAAGCTTCAAAAGGGAGGAAATACTTATCTTTTTACAGAAAATCTAAGGGACTGCACTCCACACATGGATCTCAGTTCAAGAAAAACGTATATATAGTTAATCACATACTCGTCTTAAATAAATGATTAATTCTACAGTAGGCAACTGCACTTTCCCTTGCTTCTGAGTTCACCAGCAGTAAGGCCGGGGGAGAGGCAATCACACAGATTCTGCAACACCAGATACCAGCACAGGGGAAAATTGCAATTGATATCACATTTTCCTGAGAAGACAAAACTTCTTCCAGGTTGTTTTTTGTTTTTGTTTTAAAGTGACTACCAGACAGCTAGTCTATGCCAACCCTGCTGCCTGTTTTCTCTTCTGAGAAGAGGCTTTACTGCCCAAGTAATTGGAAAGAAAAAACTATACTAGGATCAGAGTCTTCCTTGCCTTTCTTCAGATCCTCAATGAAGACTATCCAGAAAAGTCAGCCCCAAATACAACCTAGTACCTTCTTTCTTGCCAGTGAGCAGACTAGCTTCTGGAAATAGACAAAATTTCCCACTAAATCCCATTGCTTCCAGCCTCTCCATGCTTTTCAGTCATCACTTTAATGCTGGTACCAGCAGCCTATGCACTGCATGATTGATGGTGGTTCCAGGCCCCGGAGAAACCCCACATTTTGTGTGGTTACCCACAGCATTCATTAGGTAACTTGGTTGGAAATAACCCAACTCCTATAAAATATTTATCTCACAACAATGCTGAGGTCAGAGTCACCAGCTGAAGTGAAGGAAACAACACCCAGAGCTCTGGGAACCAGGGGTAGCAGCAAAACAGAGCTGCAAAGTTTTTTAAGAGCACTGGAGGAGCAGTTTAAGAAACTAAGAATGGAGGAATGACTGTAAGCGTGGTTCTACTTTACACCATTTAAGTAACAGCTTCCTGATTTGTATGAGTGTCCTGCTAGTGCTTTTTTGTCCACCTACAGACAACCACACCTAGCCCCTGCAAGACTTATCTGCTGTTGCATTTCAGGTGGCAAAGCCCACATTTGTGTTCACTCCAGCCATTGAAACTGAAGGAATTCTGTTCCTTCAACCTCAGCACCTTAGAGATGCACCTCATCTTTGCTCATCAGCATCAAGAAAGATAGATTTGTGTGAATGCTTGGGAGATAGAAATGGAGAAAAAAACTCAAAGTGGGAGCTAAGCTGGTAAAAGAGGTCATACCTTTCTTCTTTCTAATAAGGCTAATCCACATGGATATCAGGATTTTCAGTGACAAAGTTAGGATGAAGATTGAGAAAAAAACAGCAGTGAAACATTAGGAATAGAATAACAAAAAAGCAAGGGGAAAGATTTCTTAATAGAAACAAAAAGTTCTTAACTAAGATTTAAAGCTATAAAAGAAAGCAAGGACCTATTTTCTTGCTTTACTTGCTAGAGTAATCAAAAAAAAGAAATCCCATTCAAACAAACAAAAAAAATACCCTTCCAGCTTCTGCTGCCAACAGAAGAATGTAATGGGAAACACTCAAATCAAAGTTGCTACCCAGTAGAGATATCTGGAAAGTTTTGTGGCTATAATGAGACTTTACAGCTGTACTATCCCACCAGCCGCCATAGTGGTAATATCCAAGTACTTTTTGCAAGCCAGAACAGCTAACCCAGCCACCACTGAGGTTAACAGAACGATTTTCTCTGGTTTCAATGAAAGTTACCCTCACTGCTACAGCCTGGTCTAGACGCCTGGTAAGGTCCTTGGAAAAAAGCACCAATGCAGTCTAAGTTTTCTTCACAACAAGGCAACTACAAATCTCAAGAAACTGCAACTTTTAAGAAACCAAATGACCATTTCAGCAACACTTACACAAGTTTGTTTATTTCAAGTAGTTTATAAGGAGTGGAATCCATAAGTGCTAAAAAACTACAGTTCCCAAGCTGGAAACAAGAAGAAAGGAACCCCAAAGCACAGGGTTCGTGAACCTAACCATTGCATTGCAAACGTTGTTTTTTTAAAGAAGAGCCAAGAATACAACACTCAGACTTTGCATCTCTGCAAACAGATAAAGTGCCTTGCTTTTAAACATGCAACACATCTCAAAGCTAGCTCTTGCATAACCAAAGCACAGACAAAGGGAAAAGTCAAGAATATTGCTATAATTTATATCAAATGGGTCTTTGAAAATACAAAGAAAGATATTGAAGTGGTCTGGGATTCCAGGTGTGAAGCTTCTCTAATGAGCCCAACCCCACACCTGCCTGTGACTAATTGCATCCCAGGTGCAAGCACTTAACCAATCAGCCCCCACCCACCACCACTGAGCAGAAGGACAAGCCACGTTATACTCAAACAACTGCTCTTTACACCCTAGTTTTGTATATAGGAGAGCCATTGCCATAACTGTAAAACAGAGAGTCCATCTCATTCCACGTAACCTACAAAGCAGTTTATAAACCTGGAGGCGACAGGTAGGACCTAAAACATTGTTCTCTATCACAGCTAACAGTAATTTGAAAAGGGCATTAGAAGACCTGAAAGCCTCTTCTCTCCACAGACCAGAAGCACATGCAGCATACCTGGAACATGGCTGCTCATCACTGCTAACAAGTGTAGTAGTGACCTTTAAACCAGTCCCAAAAGACTTGGAGCAAAAGCACCTAATCCAGGGCAACAGCAACCCATCACACCACAAGCAGAAAGGCATCCAGCTGCCACAGACGATCATGCTGCTCCCTGAAATCAGGCATGCAGGAGCCTCCAGCTCCTCAGCTTTGCTCACACTGCCTTCCCCGGTGTGCCCACCTGGCCGGGCAGGGAGAGCACCTGAGCACACAGGTACCGTCTGCACGTTGCCGCCGCTCGGTGACAACGATTTATTTTTCTGCTGTCCCATCTCTCCCCTCTCATAACTGATTTGCAAATCAGTCTTCTCAAATTACAGGTTTTTACCTGAGCAACACTTATCTCTAACAATGCAAGTCCAGAGGTAAAATTAACTCTTAAGAGCGCGAAAAACCACCCTTAGCATCCCCTCCCCTCAAACAGAAGGCATCACACTCACCCTTGCGTTTCACGGGGGCTCGCCGAGGTTTCTTTGTCCCACGCCGCTGGGGAGAGTCGGTGACTCCCCTCGCCCGACACTCCCATTGCTCACAGCCTGCCCCTAAGAGCAGCCCTATCGCACCCCGGGGGGGCCGGGGCGGGGCGAGGCTCCCGGCGCCGTGTGCGGGTTGGGCTGGTGCTGCCGCGCTCGTCGCGGGGCTGTCCCGGGACCGCCGGATCTCTCAGCCCGGTGAGGGGCTGCTGAGATGGGGCGGGCTGAGAGCTCGGTGACTTCCCTGCTGCAGCAACGTGAGCAAGTGCAGGGCTCTCGCAGCTCCTCAGCTGAACGTCGCTGGTAACGCTCAGTGTAACGTGGTTTTAATTTTGCTCAGCAGAGGCAATGAAAGCGTGCAATCTTACCGATGTGCTTCCCCCCCTTCCGCCTGGGTTTGTCTGACCTGCTGAACTTTGCAGTGTTGGCATTGAGAAGAGTAGATGGTCTTCAAGCACGGTCTTCCTTTCTGCTGCACTGTGTGTCTCCTCTTCCTCTCTTCCCTGCTTTCTACTGCAATGAAAAAAAAAAAAAGAGGAGGAAGGTATTGATCAGGTTCATTAAGCTTGTGTGTAGGTAAGAGCTCACCCTAGGCTCAAAATGTAAATCTGACTTCTGAAGGCACAAATTAACTGAAAGCAACAAAGTAAACTTTTTTCAGCAAAGCTGACCTTGCAGCCTTCAAAAACACCCCAGCTTTGATCTTTAGAGAAAATTCTGGCTAGAAGGTCCCAAAATAAACTTGTTAAACATGAACGAACTTCTGCTTATCTAGCAGAACATGCTAGGTGATGCCTTCCTTTATCTTCAAGGTTTGCCCTTTGATTTGGTCACCCTCAGTAGCGGAGAAGATGCAAATTCAAAGCTGTGAAATGTAGAAATGCAGTCTTGACTGGTAAGTGCTGGTAAGCAAATGCTTTGTTTCGTCAAGTTAGTAAAGCTACCCAGCTTGGGTACTTATAAAACACTAGTTAGCTGCACACCACCCACCACCACCCCCCCACCCCAAAAAAAAAGGAAATTATCACATTATTGTTAGTAGTATTGAATTTGAGGCTCTTCATAGCGGCCTCTGAATCCTTAGACTAGCCTTTTGCTACAAATCTGAAAGTTAAAAAGTTCTTCTTGCCTGCTGTGGGGCTCTTCAAACCAAGCCAGCTGTAAAATACTGCCTACTTTTAGGCTTAAAATAGCTGAAACCACCAAGTTTCCTGTGGTTTTACGTAAAACCATACACTTTGTGCTGAGTGCCTACTGTTATAAAACGTGGGCATAGCCAGACACCTCAAAGGGCGCAGTTGTTACCCAGGTCAAGGGTAAGTGCTGATCAGATTTCAGAAGGACCCACAGCAGCTAGGGAGGAGGCTGGATTTATTTCTTCTTTTCTCCACTGCAGTGCTAGTTCTTATGACTTTATCAATGGATTCATGGTGTCTCAAGTTTTATTGAGCTGAAACACCCAGAGCTGAGCAGACAGACAGAAATTGCCACTGAACAAAATCTAACTCTCCTTCATGTGGGAATAAGTTTAGAAGTATCAAGTGGATGCCCACAATGAATTGTCATTCTGATACGTTGATATCAGAAAAAGGCTATTTTTCCTTAATATTATTATTTTAGGACATGTATGTGTTTGGAGTATGTGCATGTGGCTGGGCAGCTGTCTCAAGACTATTCAATATTACCTCTTATGTGCAGTAAATAAAACACAAAAGACTATTCTTCCTGCCCTTCCCCAAAAAAGTTAACATTGAAGTTAGCATCTGCAAAAGTGAGCATCAAAGAAACATTAAAAATGCTACTTGTACACAGACTCTGCATTCTGGAACTTCGATTCACATTTGTAACTACTTCTAGCTGTCTTTTGCATTAACAGTGCTAAATGCAGACTGATACAATCTCTCCTGTCAGTTAAAATGCAAAAGTCTCCAACAGTGAGAAGTATTCTAAGTCACTTGTCCTATTGCACACCGTATTTATATAAAAGTTATCTACAGGAAGCATTTTCTGACTCAACTGAAAACAAACAGGCTTCTCTCAGCTGTCTGGGTGACATTCTTACGATTTCAGTGAGAAAAATACCAATTTGAAAGCAGCTTATTTATAGTTCTCACTTTTATGTCATTTGGAATGTAAAGTTTAATTGCTGACTTTCATGAAAATCCTAAAGTAGATGAGGGGACCACTTCTGCTGGAAATAGAGGAGCTGTAGCTTAGTAAAGTTTTTATTCACTTATTTTTGATTGTTCTCCTTGTCTAAATCTGTATATTTATGTACATAGAGCAAGCAACCTCACTTTACCTGGTCAAATTTCCTTTTAGGAAGATTGTGTCACAGCTCATTTAAACTTTCTGCAGATTTTTCCATAAATGTAAAGTGGACCTTCCTTATAACCATTCACTTCTTCAGGAATACAGAAGCTGTAGAAATGCAAGACGACTCTGTGCTCTACACTTATTCTGCATTGTCAGAAAACTACCCACTCACTAAATTTGGATCTGAAATACTCTTTTCTCTACTGCCTTGATTCAGACAGCCTTGTACACAAGATTGGTTTTGTGAACACATTGCCACAGTCATGCCCAAGGAAGACAATCTTGACTGATGTCAAACTTGTCATGGATATAGTCCTGAGTAAGGTGAGACTACACACCTCTTTCATCATTTTAAACCCTAACCAGAATGGTTTTTTGGATATTCTGGCTGATTATCAAATACTCTTTAGGCTGTTTTCCTGTTAAGACCACAATGCAAAGAGAAGGCAGATCAAAACAAAAATTTTTTTAATGAAACAGCCAGGCATGTGTATGAGGATATATGGATGAATTATTTTCTAACACCACTGGAAGGGTCATGAGATTGTAGTTACTTGAACTTGAGAAAAAATAAAACACATTCAAAAGCGATTTCTTACTGTATATCAGTTTATTTGTATACATGAATGCCCCTGAATGATGTCAAAGATGTTGGTAAGACAGTACAAAATCAAATGATGTCATTCAGTTCCAGTTTTCTTCAAGAAATCAGTTAGTTTTTTGTCATTAGGCTCTTGTGCATGTAACGATGGCTGAAATCCTGCATGTATGATTGGTGTGGACAATAAAAAGCAGTAAAATCAGGGGGCAGAAAAGTGAACAATATGCTGCCATCTTTAAGAGGATTTTTTCCTATTTTTGTAATCTTGGAAAATCTCTTTGAACATGAAAAAGAACACAAGAGCAAAACAGAACATGTAATGGTTTTGGAAAAAGTAGAAGGCCAAATCCTTTACTGCATAAATAATATGAATAAAGACGAAGCAGTACAAGAACAGGGCATATTGGTTCGGAGGCCGGAGTAGGTCATAGAGTCCTTGGCTAAACTGTGAAAAGAGGAGAAGATGCACATTACATCACAGGACTGTGTTCCACTCACACCCAGTTCATGTGCTTCCCTGAGCACACCTGACCCACTGGTACGCTTAGTTCACATGCTACCCATGAACTGAGACCAAACCAGCTATTCTGTTAAATAATAGATGTTACATTCCCACCCATATCCATAACACAGGTTAAGTTTTCTCCCTCTGAAATAAACGTATTTGACCTCACATTTACTGCAAGAAAGAGTCCGCGAGTACACAGAGCAGTTCATGTGACGTAAGTGTACACTCATGGTAAGACTTTGGTGTATCCATCTCTACATCTGCAGCACAAATTACAGCTTGTGCTTTTTTGCTGCATGGTCATTTTCATACCTTTACACACATTCATCAGCAAGTTTTCAGGCCTTAATAAAAATAATTCAGTAGTTGATTTGTTTAGTTCAGACACATGTCATTTAGACAAATGTATATAGGACCTGATCCTCATCAGTATTTCTCTTAGCTGTCACTGGAAAATTTCAGGGCTTCTATGGAGATTACCAGAGTGCCATTCTTGTACATGATCTGAGATTTTACATAGAACACAAGTGCTATGAATATTGCATAAAACATCCTTCTATTCTGTCCTAATTTAGAGCACAGAACATGCAAGAGAAGACAAACATGCAAGTACCTCTAAAATACTAATGATTTAAGTTCAGATACTCTATTTATTCTCTAACTCAATCCAATGACAAATTGCTCTAAATTAGAGGGGGGAAAGCCCAGACAACCAGGATTTGTAGCTGTCCTATTTCCTAAACTCTGCCAAGTAGAGCAGTCTCTTTTGGACTGGGCTACTCTTAACAGACTAAATACTTCAACACATGATAACTGCAGCTACTTCTGTAAAAAAACAGGCTTGCAAAACTTATTGTGTTACTTAAATAGATTATTTCATCCACATATTTATTCATGCATTTCCTATCTGAATCATCTAATTGTAACCCAGGAAACTGATCCTACTGTAACAGCAGGAAACTTCTACACTAACTAATGTGGCATTCAGATCAAGTCCTCTGTCATTCAGGAAAAAAGAATGAAAAAAAAAAAAGGGTTCCTTTCCTCATAAACTTAATTTGTGAGTTAGTTGTTTTTTAATATGTTTTATAGCAGTGAATGTAATGATAGTTCATGTTCTAGGGAGCAGAACAACTTCTTTCTCCAAAAGTACATGTACAAGCTCTAAGGACCACCTACTCAAGTCTAACTGTAAAAGAAGTCACAGTACTACTCAACACACAAAAGCATAAAACTTTACAAATCGCTTAACACCGAATGCAACTGTTTCAATCTCTGTTGGGTTCAACCCTTTTTCCTACTTACTGTTCTTTTCACTGCCTGTTGATGAATCTGCTCCATTCTCTCTTCATGAAGCCTTTGTTTGTCATTATCCTCATGTTCATATTTCAGTCTAGCCAGCACAAAATCCCACCTCATCCTCTCAAGTTCAATATCAGCATCTGTGACATGCTTGCGGCAATGCTGTTCCAGCTCCTCCATACTGGTGGATACTTCTGACTGCAAAGTATTGGTACTTCCCTTCACACCCAAATGTGCCGTACGACTCTTAGCATCCACGCTCTCAGGTGTATTGTCTGACACAAAAGTTGACGTTGGCATGTCTCTGATGGCTCCCTGCCAGAAATTGGAGTGGGTTGTTAAATTCATGTCCAAGCTGATAGATGCAAATAGAATAGGTTCATCTAAGTTTACATGAGTATATGTTCAAGTGATCATTCACATTTCTGTATAATGATTCACTGGTTCTCTAATATCCATCATTTCTCTAATTTCCATCATTTCTAAATTTGTTCTTAGAACTGGAAAATAAATCTTAGATTGAATACTGTCCGACAAAATATGAAGTATCCCCCAGATCAAAATTTTCTGAATTGAATATTTAAATAATTTTAAAAATGTATTTAATTAGGGCCTGGCTGGCTTAAATCAAACACTGTGGCTCTTTTGACTAAATAGAAAGATCTTACATCTTGTGTATTTGATGTAATCTACAAAAATGTGAGCTGCTGGAGTTCTTCATCTCTCAGAAGTGACTCAAGTATCTCATGATCCTCACTTTCCTCTGCAGACTCAATTTCCTGGCTGATCTACATCTTTCATGATTCATTGTAATTTTACATCCAGAAGAATTGTATTTTCCACTTACCATCTTTACTTGCTGCTGCTTGTTGTTATCATTATTCTGGGCTTCCTGTAAGGCCAGCTGAATATCTTCCAGGTTCTCTTCTAGCTCTTCCATAGCTGTTTGGAATGAATGCTCCGATCCCTCTAGATTGCTGAGTTCTTCCAAATCTCTTTGTATTTCCTGGTCTTCAGCAAACAGAGATCCTGTCTGAACACGAGAGACCTCCAGTGACATCAAGGTATCTCCAGCGATGTTCTGGAACAGAATGGGGATATGTATGTGTTGACAATGAAGCAGGTGACCTGCATGTAACAAAGAGTGACTCTGAGTTGGATGTAGGCAGATACACTTAGGGCATACTGGATCATATACAGAAGTGGCAAGGAACTTAACTTTCATTGAAATCCTGTGGCTTTTCTCGCCTCGGTATGGATGAAAAAAATCACTATACGTAGCTCTGCAAGTACATCTTCTGGAAATCTTCTCTCTAGGCTTTTTAAGATGAGAATTTGTAAGTAATTCCCTTCACAGTCATCAGTGGAGTTGGCTAGAGCCCCCCAGGAAGTAAGCCTAAGTATGTGTCACACTTCTTTAAAATGTATCGTAATATTGTTCTGCAGCTCAAAGGATGGCTTTTCTTTCATGGAAATAAAACTTGGCTAAAAAGTCTACTCTAGACTAAGTGGTTTCTTACTGCGTCCTGCATAAGAGATCACAACTGGTAGGGCCACAGTTAGTCATTAGCTAGAAGTCAATGCTATCCTTTTAACTAACTGGAGCTAGGCAAACATTTCAGAATATGAACTAAATTCAACTTCTTGTTTCCAGGCTCATGGTATTTGCTGCATTTTATGAAAGCAATACAAAGCATTAATTTCACATCCGATAAAAGATTGAGGAAAGACAGGCAATTAATTTCTTATTGAGTTTGAGGAAGAGGAGCAAAAGAGGAAGAAAGTAAGGTGAGCTGAGTACCATGGGAAACTCATGTCCAAAGACAGGTTATCATAAAAAAAAGGGTTACCATAAGGCAGCAGCCTTCTCTTCACGAGTTTTCTGTACAGAAAACTTGAATCCAGCTCTTCTAGTTCAAGGACCAGGACGCTATGACTGCAGGAGATCCTGTTCTTGGCTGACTTCATAACTGCTCTGTTGCCATAACAAACTCAGGGGTTTTGTTGGCAAGGTCACATTTTTGTCACATTCCCTGTTCAAGGCAGCATCCAGGCTCTTTGAGAGGACTGAACATAACTCCTCTATTACAGACCATCCTACGTGGCTACCATTTTCTTCATTATAAATACATCTCTATATCACAGTGAAGCTTTCTGCCAGAATTTGTGGACTCTCAGAACGTCTCTGGGCCCAATCCAGCTAGCTCCTTTCAGGAAGCAGGTTTATTAGATCAGGAGGGATGGCACACAAAAATTCAAGGGACTGAGTGCTAATGAGATCCTCCAGTCTGCTCCATGAGGTGCTGGGTACAGTGAGATGCATTCAAAGTGTTTCTGTACCAATGCACACAGCAAGATGAGAAAGCAAGGGGAGCCAGAAGCCTTAGCTCAGTCCCAGAGCTACAACATCATCAGGATGAATGAAACCTGGTGGGAAGAACCCTGCATCTGGTGTGTGATGGGCCATTCTGGGCCCTTCAGCAGAGACAGGCAGGACAGGGGTGCTGTGTGAGGGAGGGTCTGGGCTGTACAGAGCTCACAGTTGGCAGTGACATGGTTGAGAGCTTCTGGGCAACATGGGACAAGGAAAGAAAGTGGATGTCATTGTGGGAGTTTGCCACAGGCCACCCAGACAAGATGACACCACCAATGAATTATTCTTTAAGGAACTAAGGGACACCTCTAGATCAGCTGCCATTGTCCTTATGGGCAACTCCAACCTGCCAGACATTAAGTGCAAATACCACGCAAAAAGGTCCAGGACATTTCTAAAACACTTTGTCACAGGTTCTAAGGGAGCTGACTAGAAAGAGCAGTGGAGATGAAGTAGTGTCTATTTTTCAGAGATTATTTTTGTTCTAGGAATTTGTTGGTGCTGAACAGAGCTCAGGGTGAGGTGCTGTATACCTTCATTGAAGATTTATTTGGTGCAGTGGAGAACTGTAGCCTGATCCCACTAGCACTGACTGGCCAGTTGTGTAGTTGCAAATCCTGTCCCTCGCTCTCAATGCACTTACATGAGATGGCCAGCCCGTGCTGGCAGAAAAGCCTATTCCCCCCACCTAATCAGCTAACAAGCTGAAGGATTTGGATATTTCCAAATGGACAATTCAAAAAAAATGTGGCAAACAAAATCTATGCATCTGTACCAGAAAAGTCCAAGCACAACTACACTAGCTGTCACACTGGGAGTTCTGCTTTGCATTTCAGTTCTTACTTTTCCTCTTTCTTGAGCTCCCACTGCATCTTGTGCTGCTTTTCCCACTTGAGCTTTCTGAGCTCCTTTCTGTTTCCAGAACTAAGCTTCTAAGCTTTGCCTAGCTGGCCCTTATCAAAGCCTGGTGCAACCCTGCCCCCAGTCCGCCTCTCCCAGAGGGCAGGTGCAAGTGATCTCCCAGTATTCCCAGGGCCAGCCACACCCCTCTATCACATGCTCAATCATCAGTTCACACCCTCATCAACAGTTTCCCTGCACCCCACCCCTTCAACTCACAGGGATAGGATACTTCAGTGTATTCCATCTGGAAGCAATATCAGAACTTCTTTTCCCCTCTTACCCTCCATCATCTTCATTTTTCCTGTTCTTCTCCGTTTTCCTCCATACTCCAACTTTCTCCTTTTCTAAGTTCTTTCCCCTGCCTCATTGCCAGTATCTATTCTTCTGTGTCCAACTCTAGATTCCCAGATCTTCCTAACACATCCCAGAACTGTGCTGCTTGGGACCAGAACATTCCATGAAGGAATCAGTAAAATACATCTTCAGTAAAATACATCTTATCAGTAAAATACATCTTCAAATCCACCTCCAGACACATTACATACTTCTCTTCTAGAAGCTTAGTGTCAGGCCTCCTCATCTACCATCATACTTAGTTTTGTCATCTATATCATCTTCATCACCCATTTCCTGGGCAACAAAAGTCCCAAGGGCTAGCAAGGTCACATTCAGTAGGCATTTCATTTCTATGATGACACACCCTCCTGCCTTTTATCTTCTCTCTTAGTTTCCCCTCACACAGTATCTTATCCTGCTAACCACAGCAATTGTACCAGAAAAGTCCAACTCCACACAACTACACCACTTGTCACACTCAGAACTAGGAACTCTGCTTTATATTTAAGCTTTTGCATTTCTTCTCCCTTGAGCTCCCCCTGTTTCTTGCACTGCTTCTCCTTCTTAGCTCTGCTAAGCTTCTTCCTGCTTTCAGAACTGTCTGTGCTTTGCCTGACTGCTCTTATACAAGCCCGGGGGCAAACCCTTCCAGGTCCACCCCTTCCGGTCACAGGTGCTAATAATCTACCAGTATTCCCCAGGGCAGCTGTGCCCCTCTATCACATGCTCAATCATCAGTTCATGCCATGATCAACAGTTTCCCTACAGCATCCAATAGGCAAGAAACAGCACAAAGGGAAGGAAACTGAGAATGCTTATAGAGATGTACATTTCAGATGATGATTTTAAGCATTATTTCTGGGTAGCATCAGTTGTTTTCTACATAGTTTTGAAGGAGCAAACAGCATGGGAGAAAAAAATCAATTTTTCTGGAATATCAGAACACAAAAATTCCTTGGAGAGTACCATTAAAGCTGAAATCGATACTTAGAACCACAGCAGGCAGGTAGAAACTGAAATAAAACCACTATCCCATACAAGGAAATAAAAAAGTAAAATTTTCCTTTGTACAAGACAGGCTCCTACATCCCAAGGCCAGATGAGTACTGTGGCTGATGTAACCTGGGCTTGTGTGCTACCATTGCAAAGGGACGATTCTTTTCCACTTGCTAACTTCATCTATTTTCTTGTATGTATATATGGGGCAATACGAACACCACTGTACCACTAGATAATGCTTTTGTGTCTTGGAGATCAGATGTCTCCCAGGATTTCTCAAGGGCATAAGAGCAGCTATGAGATCTCCCCTAGCATGCCTCGATAGCGGTTTAGTATTTTTAGTAGCCAAATAAATCACAGAATGGCAGTACCACACTTAGCCTCACTGCACACATTCTACTTCTCAATGTTGTCTCCTTCCAGACTGTCTATTGTGTTGACATAAAAATATACAGGCTTCATGCAACAGGACAGCATGAGGCCCTTGAGGGGATGTTAGCAAAACAGAATATTGCTCATGATAAATAGAGATAGGGCTCAAGCAGCACCTGGGGATATACATGAAACTGAGGTTTAGGTCTGACCTTGCCTTTGGTAACTAGCTGGTGTTACATTTCCTCCAAGGGAGCGTGGCTGCTGCCTGGGAATCTTATGTTGCCCTTTCTTTCTTTCTTTCTATAGTTGGTGCCTAACCATTCTGAGACACCAATGCTTGAAGATGAGAGGTGTAGGGAAATTGTTAGGTCACAGCTTGAACTAGTGATGGATCACCTGGTGAAGGGCTGTGGCTGCCCAGGGAGCACAGGTAAATTGTTTGCACCTGTGCTCCCCTGACGGAAGGGGTGGGTCCTGGGCAGAGCCACCCTGGGCTCATATAAGGGCCAGCCACTGAAGTGAGAGCATCTCTTGGGCCTTGGCTGCTTCTTGGGAAGGTGGGTTGTGTGACTGGAGAGTCCTCTCTCCAGTTGGGTGAGTTAAAGCTCGTGTGGAGCTCTTGTTTGTGTCTGTTGTTAAAGCCTGTAGTATTTTGCCTGGTGTCACAAAGAACCTGTTGGAAGCAATTTCATTTTTTCATTTACGAAACAAGTGGCAATGGTAGTATAAGGAGAAATGAATGAGTTATAGTAATAAGTATTGCCCAAAGCAAATAGCTGGAGGAATATAGAGTATTCTACTAGCAAGTTAAATCCAATAGCTTAAAGTGATCTTGAAAAGGTGGATGTGAAATTTTCTGAAGCAGAAATATGTTTCTAAACAGAATGGAAGAGAGGAGGAGCAGAAGCACAAAACTCAAAAGAAAAAAATAAAAAGCAGTGGAAACACAAGAAGATGAAAGGTGTGCATGAACTGGCATTACTCAGGGGGCAACATCAAATATGCTGAACAGCAAAGCAGAGACATCTCCTGAAATGCAATTTAGAAATAAGTAAAAACTTCTGCTGCTGCTGAGTGGAGGTTTGGCGTGGGGGATTTGAAAGTGCCAGAGGCCAGGCTTTCACCCTAAGAAGCTAACTTCTCTGAATTTGAACTTAAGGTTAGAGAAAGTTCAAGAGCTGCTAATGTCAACAACCAAAAAAGCTCTAGTTTCCCAAAACAGCATGAATGAGGTTTGCTGGAGGCTTTCTATTTTATCTTTTCCCATATAGTTGGCTCTGCTAAACTTCGTCAATGCATCTATATTTCTAATCAAAAAAGAAATGGAGTTCAGAGAAGCAACAGGTTATAGATACATGTAGGAGAGGCAATAGTACAGGCACATGAGAATTAAGCTAGCTCTATTTATGACAGCATGTGAGGCATCTTGGAGATAAAACTGGAAGTCTAAGTACTTCACTTGACAGAAAAATCAGATGATTCTCCTATGAAAGCAGAGCAGTGTAAAAAAATCACTGCAAGGATGAACAGTCCAGGCAAGCATGCACAAAAGTATCCCTGATACCTTAAACTTTAACCCTAAGCCTAAGAGACTTAAGAGTTCTTTATGTGGACATTTTTTCATGTAAGTGATTCCACACCCTGAAGGCCATATCTTGATAGCTTGAATATTTTGCAACTCTGTAAGAAGGATGTGAATACAGCATGTAAGTGTAGGAAAAAAGCCCCTCTGAATACAGTCATTTATAAAAATGATGTGCAACAGAAGAGCATTAGGCTTTACAACTCTTACAGTCAAGTTCAGACTCTATCAGTATCATGGTCTGACAATATTAGTAGCATAGGATGCATTTATCTTAAGGAAAGGAAAAAATAAGGAGATAAATGCAAATCTAGTGACAGATCACAATTCTCAGCTATGCTGACAGCTGCACTGGTGGAGTTTATAAAATAAATGGGTGGCAGTACTGTTCCTGTTTCATCAGGAACAGCTGAAAGCACCTTTATTATTGTAAAGAAAATGGATGTACCAGACACAAAACATTCAAACTGAGTGAATGAAATTGGAGCTTATTAAAAATATAGTGCTTCTTCATTCTGATCATGTGCATGCCTGAGGGACAGAAAGAGTTAGTAAATTCTGAGAAATACCATCTAAATTTCTATTAGCAAGGAATCACTTGTTTACTAGGTTACCTAGTAGGCAAAAACTGGAAAAAAGTAAGTTTTAAGATAGCTCTCAATTATTAACCTGGTGTTTACAGTAATGAATCTAGGTATTACCAGAGCTCTCTGTGGTTCTGAGAGGTATAAGCAGCATGGTTAGATGGAAATAACAAGTGGACCATAAGAGAACTTAGACAATTGGAAAAACAAAACATCTTTACCCTGATTTTTACCCTTTAGAGTAGCAGAAAAGAAATTCAGTCTCTTTTCTTGGCTCTATGCCTAGATCTCTTTGGTATGAATCATACCAAATTGTTAGAGAAATTTCTCTTCTTTATTTTCCCTTTTTATTTCTTGGTACTCAGACACTGCAAGTTCCTGCATTAACTATTAGCTAAGAAATGGAAATGTATGTAAACATTCACCAGCTGTTTCACTCCCCTCAGGTTAGATGTTCCAATGCACTGGATCACAGTGCTGTTTAGAAAAATGAGAGGGGACTGGTGAAATAATTCATTAGACTGCAGCTTTTAGGGTGTCAAAGTAGTCATGCTGGAAATAAGTAGCTGTTTTGTAGGTCATACGCAGTATTGTCATGGGATTTTATATGCCTGGATTTATTTGTGAATTAATGGCATTAATTGACATGCTTGCACCTAGTTTATAGACTTATACCTTGTCTGCTTAATCATTCTTCACTCATACTTTTCCTTCTGAATAGCGTAGAAGTAGGTGAAATTTTTCTAAAAGCAACAAGAGCCATATTTTTCCTACTTTTGTTAACAGACGTTATTACACTACTGATGTGCAGAGGCATTCACAATAGAAATGCAGAGTTTCATTAAGGATAAATATCTTGTAAAAACCTGAGGAACTTTCATTGCTGGGTTCACTGCATTCAGCATATCAAGCACTCAAGTGTTCATGAAGCTTTTGTATCCAAGTGACTTGTTCCAAATTATAAGCCCAAAGTTCTGGTTAGGTTCTGGAGTCTGAGTCAAGGAGTGTCCAATCCTGAAAAATGAATGCAGTCTTTCTGCTGGCTTTGGGCCATCACTATAAAAGATAGCTTCTCCCATTGCTTACACCTACATAAGTTTCACAACTGCCTGCAGATCTGTTGGAATATAGTATCCCTTGAGAGGATGACAATCATCTGACAAAACGTCATTTCTTCCTACATGGATGGTGGTTGGATGGTGTCTCATGTTTGAGGTAGTTCTGCTCTCCTTCAAAGTTTTTGAGTTTAGTGTGTTGCTTGCAATGATAGGAGCACTTTCAATAACAGGCAAATCTCAGGTTTTTGAGTATTCAGGATATATATGTTCAGATAAGATAATTCTCTAAAACTGGTGTATGGTATTTCTGCTTAGAAAACATAGGTTATGCACAGAGAAAGGGAGGAGATGGAAATATAGCTGCTTGGAGAGTCGTCTCCAGTGGTCTGAAAATAGGCAGGTACCATGCATGCTGTTAGCAATCAGACCTGTGAGATGTTGTCATAGAGCGTGATTTGCCATCATTTGGATAGCTGCTCTTGTTCTCCTACCCTAGGAAGCGGCTTACAATGACAGCTGTACTCAGAAGTACCCCCACACTAGTATCACTCAGATTAAATGTCAGTCTAGTTACTCATCCCGCTCTCATAGTGTCTGGTCAGGACTGTCCTGGTATGAGATGAGCATTTGAAATATGTTGCTCAGCTATCAGCAATCCTCCTCCAAAATAGATAGTTACTACTTCAAAGAGGGAAAAATTAAAGTTCTCAAGTCATCAAAACAATAGCTCTTCATGTCTTTTAAAAATCTATCACTTCTAAAACTTTTTAGAATGGTGCTTTTGTTCTAAGTAACCTCACTGAACATCAATGATATGTCCATTTTGATGTAAATATGTGGAAGAGTCCCTTCTCCCTGGACCTTAAAATATAAACCAAAGTCAGATGATTGAATTAAAAGACTAAATTGTTCCTGGCATAGCCTTACTTCTGTAAATGGTGCATGTTACTTATTTACATTAGCTGACCCTTCTCAAAAAGGAAATAGAATCACAGTGACAGCAATGGAAGCCCAACAGTGATTCTTAGTCCAGTGGGTGAAAGCTGATAATTCAGAGGACACACAGAAATAAAAATCTGGGAGTTGATCCTTGGTGTTTTAGAAACGTAAGGCAAAAAAGGCATGAAAATCCTTATAGGACAAATATACAAAAGAAGCAGCAAGTGAAATGCATGAGCTGAATAAAGAGTGCTAACAAGTTGCTTTAAATAGCAATTGCTCATGGAAAACAAAACAGATTAATATTACCAAGACTAAACTCCCTCATGGAGTGGCTCTAGGAACAAAGAACAATAGATGACTCAGAGGAGCAGAAGAGCAAAGAAATATTAACTGAACATAGACACTCTTGATGTCAAAGGCAGTCTCTGTCTTCAATCTGCATTTGTGTGTACTGCATGGGTGAGAAGCCAATGCAGCTCTACCCCAAGGCACGCATCCCCTGGCAGAGCGTAATGCTGCTAACGCCATATCTCTCAGCTTCCCATGAAGGAGCTCTCCTAGCAAGTTAAAGTTAGACTAGTCCTGGGGAGCATTTGTCTTTTGGGGATTTACACTTACTGAAACACTTATCAAGCAATATGGGAATGTCCATTGAGCCTTCCCAGTCTGCTCAAGATCTTCATACTTAGTCCTTAATTTAACTCCTGCTGAGGTTTTCTATCAGCAGAATTCTGTTATCACCCAGGCTATAAGCCTCCTTTTCCCTGAAGGCAAATGCTTACAGATTCTCTGACAGCTAAAATGTCTAGGGAAACTGCCTAAGCGTACACTTTTTCCCAAGAAGTAACTCCCAGAGCTTTCCTTCCAAAACTTCTCTGAGGCACCTAACAGCTGCTGTTCTACTCTTCACTGGGGGAGGTCTCTAGCTGGTAGGCACTTGGCCCTATTCTCCAGCTTGGTGGCTGCTGCTCCAAGCAGTCATACATTTCTTTATGCGGCAACATCATGCAAAAGCAGAAAGGAGAGGAAGGTCCTGTTACAGCCTCTGCAGCAGAATTCAAGATTCTGATATGATGCTGGCCATCATATGCAGTCAAGCCTCCTTTACCCTCCAATTCTAAAGACAACAGAATGGGGAAAAACAGTTTTATGGAACAAAGAAAAGTGCTATATCACCCCCAAAGTGACCTGCTGAAGTTGTCCTTGTTCCCAAACTAATGAGGCAACATAATAACAGTAGGGAAAATGTAACACTCTGACATAAGGCTTGGCAAACCAATTTGGACTGAGTCCAGGAGTCGTGAATGGGCTTGAACAGTCAGATTAACAGCATGAAGAGACTGAGCTATACAGACAAACTTCAAGGAAGTGTCTGTCACTGATACAGTTTCAAATTCCCATCATATTGGGAGATAAAGCATGGGAAACACTGAATTGTCTTACTTTTTTGCCTCCAGTCAAATAATAATTAGACTGCTCTGGGGTGGAAGTGTAGCTGGACAGGAACAGACTATCAGTTTTCTCCATTACTGGGCTTTCTTCAAAAGCACTCTAAATTCAAAAGGGTATTAATGGGGCTGTGTGTATAAATAGTATCCCTAGCTATACTCTATATCACCGCATAATGTTATCAGTATCCAGAACCATGCAAAAACAACATGACCTCATTCACTAGATGAGGGAAGTTCATAAACTTACTCCTAGACATAATTTAGCAAGAAAACTAGATAGGGTTCCCTCCCCCTCTCCTGCTGAAGGTGCATCTCATCTAAAGCATGAAAAGGAAATAGAAACCCATAAAAACAAGTCTTGCTAAGAGAGCAGCATCTGCTGCAGTGCTGGGCCACACGGCCTCCAACTCACCAGGTGAACAGGATATTTGGTGTTTGTAGACAAGCTGAACATGAGTCAGCAGTGTGTCTTTATGGGGATATGAGGGTCAATGGTGTACTGTGTTGTGTTGAAGGCATAGCCAGCAGGTCAAGGGAAGTGCTTATTACCTCTGTTCAGAGCTTTTGAGATCACTTCTGAAGCACTGTACTCAGCTTGAGCTCCACAGCACACCAAAGACACTGGCAAACAAAAGCAGAAGGGTCCCAAGATGCCCAGGAAACAAATCAAATAAGAGATGTGAGGTTGTTTGGCCTAGAGAAGAATAATCTGGGGGGGAATCTACTTGCTATCTTAATGTAATGTGTAGTTGTGAAAAAGACAGAGCTAGGTTTTTCATAGAGGTACACAGGAAAAGGTCAAGAGGTAATGGGTGCAGGCTGCAGCCAGGGTAATTCTGATCAGATACTAGCAAAGCTGCTTCACAGTCAGAATGGTTCTAGAGCTGATTCCCAGAGAAGCCAAACATCCCTTGCAAACACAGGCTCACAGCAACTTGCAGGTGTCAAGAGTAGTTTCAGTCCCTTCTGTGAAAGAGCGCTGAGCACAGCATCCACTCCTCTATGGAGAGTTACCTTCAACCCACTATTTCAAATCAGCTCACTTCTCTGTGTGCCAGCAGCTCCATGCTGACTGGCTGCTTCACTCGTAGTGTTTGCTGCAGGAATTCTGTGCTGGGAGCTGCACTTCTGGGTCAGGATGTGGGAACATGTGGGCTGCTGAGGTGTCAATGAGAGGGGGAGAGAGGTGTGAAAGTTGTGGGTGCAGCAGGTTTGCATGCTGAGCTGAGATGCCAAACTGTGGGAGTGCAGAAACACTGTGGGAGGCTATAAAAGAAGACTGTCTTTTACTGTATATATGCTTTTTTTCTGGAAGGACTCAAACACACCCAAAAACTGTCTCACAAGTCAGATTTGAAAATCCCATGTTTTTCAACAATGTACTGTGGAGAAAGGGGAAGAATAAAGTCCATTTGTTACTGTGAAGAATCAAAGAATCTGAAGAATGTGGAAAATATTAGAATGTCTTTATCAACAGTACTGCACTTTGCAAATATCTCCTTCCATCAGGAAATACTCTTCAGAAATCCTCTCAGCCCATTTGAAATTAGATTAGGCAATGTACCAATAGCTCAGACATTCACCGACAATGCCAAAATACTCCTGCTTGGGCAGCTCAAATAGATGAGGTAGGTTATTAAAGTATGATGAGTTCTACCCTGAAGAAGGAAGGTTACAAGTTCAGAAGAAAAAGATATTAAAACTGAAAAATGATATTCAGACTGCTGAGAATAACTCACTTGACAGGGAACTTCAGTGTTTAGCTACCATCTAAGGGAAGCTTGATCACCCAGCTCTAGCCACAGCCTTTATGCCTGCTGGCCTTTCAAAAAAGACAGACAGCAATGAGACCGTAGGTCCCAGCTAGAATAGGGTAGAAGCGTGTCTCCTCTACATCAGCACACTGACATTGCAGTATTTTCCACAGTTTTCAGTGATGTAGTTACAGGTGAGTCATCTTACCTTCACATTCCTGGCTTTCTGCTACTTTGTACACACATCTCTTGGCTTGCCCCAAATACCTGTAACCAACCCTATAGGCCATCCCACTCCCTATGAGCAGAACAGCCTTCAGAACTGAAATTCTTCTTGCTGAGAATCCCATAGTGAACTTACAGGGGAAATGTTTGGGGGGAAAAATGTTTTTTCCAAAGTAAAATTACTCAATACTGTCTAGATTAACACTGCACCTGGAGCTTAGATCTGCAGGTTGGTTCTGATTTTTGGATGACTCTCTTCTGTCCCATTTAGGGTGCTGGATTTTGCATAGATTACTGTGTGCAATGCTCCAAACAGAGAATATATGAAACAAATATGGCATAAAATTAGTAAAGACACTGAATATTTTTAAGATGAAACTAGGCTATATTTGGACTTGATGCATGTTACTTTAACACACTGGAACCATTTCAGATTACTAAATACAACATCATGATCACAGAAACCAGAGCCCTCTTCTGCTACTTCTTTACTGGGATGGATCTAGAGTCCTGAAGATTTTAGCACAAAACATAGCTGTTAGACTGGCCTCCCTCTTTGATAATCCTCGTATCTACTAGTCCAGCAATTAGACTGCTCACCTGGCAAGATGTGGGAACTTAAATTCATATCCCCACTTCAAATCAGATGAACAATTCAAATTCCACACTTCAATTCTTGGAAAAATGTCACAACCTGAAGCCCCTATCTTCAGCAAATATGAATCCTAAGGGGAAGGAGAGAAGTTACATCTGAAGAAGCAAGACAAACTATTCCTCCTGCTAGTGTTTCCAGATGGCTGGAGGAAACACTAGTCATAGCTTCCAGATGGCTTGGAGTGTCAGGATACTGACCACCAGCTTTGGAATTACAGCACCCACTGGAATGTACAAGTTTTGTCCTTCATGTATGACTCAAATTTGGGGGATGGGTTTCTAGAAGCAATAGGGCATGTAATGACGCTTCCGTGATAATGTGAACGTTTGGCCAGCACAATTTTTTCAAGAACAGCTAATCAGGTCAGATGTTTGGCTCTTTTCTATGAAAAACAAAAGTGCTAAAGTGATTCATTGAGTATTTGTACCAGCTCAGATGAGTTGTTTTTATTCTTAATCTTGCTCGTTTCTTCTACAAGATCCATGTTTGTACAATCTTCATCTTCAGATGAAAACTCATTGTTCATTGGATGATCTGAGACAAAGCTCACAATCAACTGATTTTTGTGCCTTGTTAGGTTTGACTTTAGGTGGTCCAAGATCAACAGAAAGTCTGTGGTGGTCTGGACAATGAATCCTAAACAACTGAATCCATTCTGTTTTTCAGACACATGATCTTCTAAACGAGATCCACAATTGAGCTGACATTCAGATCATTTTTAAAAAAAACAACAGCACTGCTGTATTTAGCTGTCCTATGCAACTTACTGTCAGTCAAAAATGATAACACATGGTGGAGAGGCAAATAAGATTTATTTATAAATATTCTCAGAATGACTCAGTTGAGGTAAGTCATTTTCCTTTACACAAAAATCTACATTCTTTTTCCATAGTAAATTCTGTAGAAACTTATTTCAAATGTTTTTGTTAAATTTACCAGATTCTTTGCCCTTTTTTTATTTTAAGGTAGTGAAGGTTATTCTGCATTTTTTTGCTCTTACAATAGAGTATGACAAGGCCTTCATATATATATATATGTGAATTTATCTAAGCTTTCTTTTATCACTGTTCATGAAGATTTCATACTAATAATTCTTAGTGTCATAGTTAAAAATAGGTATCTTCAATCCTTTATTGTTCTTTGTATTTATCACAAAGTCAATAGGAACTATTTTCAATTGAAATTTTATTTGCCTGGACTCAGTCTGCTAGTGATGCTTTTGAACATTCTAAAAAACATTGCCAATACTTCTTGATTTACAATGAAGAGAAGGAATCAATAGGTCAAAGCCTAATTCAGTGGCCATGGAAGGAAACAAAGATTCTCACCAGAAGTACTTTATGCCGGAGATATGAAGGTGGTTCACTTAACCAATTCTCCTTGTTTTGTCTGTACTACTTGTGAGCTCTGTCCTACTAGTTTAGTTGCTGGAGTGCTGCTGTCTACATAGATGTCGTCATTTTTGATAAGATTTCACATAGTCCTCTTGAAGTAGCTCTAATGTAGGTAGTATCTCAAGGGGATGTTCCTTTGATACACTGTTTTCCTGAGTGTAGAAAGCAGGTGACTTCCTCTTTGTTCAATTCAGGGCAGCAGTCATCTACATTGAGCATTGAGCACTTGTTGTGTACGCTGCACAAAACAATGTTATGCAGACTAAGTGGGTAGCAGCAAATCCACATGATTGTCTCTGCTATTCTGGACACCTCACAATGCCCAGGCTTTAGTACTTGCTGCTTATAAACCTACAGTATAGATTATCTCTTAATTTCATTTGATTTTATTATGTTTGGCCTATAACCTTCATCTATGGACAAAAGAGTTGGCCTCTTTCCTCCTGTAAACTGTCATAATGGCTCCTTCACCTTTCATTCTCAAACGTTCTCCCTTCATTCTCAAATGCTCTGTAATTCATACTTGCTAATGTTTTTTGCTTAACAGTGATTATCCCAGTGCATCCATGGCAGGCTCTGCATTTGCAGATTTCAGTGATGCAATTTTGCAGGAGACAAACTTCCAGAAAAATCAAGTGAGCATTCCAAAAATGTCTCCCAAAAATGGGTTCTGACTAAATAGCTTTGAAGACTGAAGGCCTTTCAGCACCATGCCTTTTGCTGGTACACATTCACTAGACAGAAACCAAAGTTTTGGTGTTTTCATCCTTGCACATCCTAGCTCTTTGGAGTAGATATGTCCTGTAACTTGACAACCTTATTGATATCATTAACATTCATGTTTCAGAATGGGCCTGATAATGTTATCTCACTTGTGCCTTACTACGGTACTGCTTCTACATGCTTCTGCATCAATTAAAGGAATTGCATATACTTTGTCACTGTTCTTTTTGTTATTCTACATTATGACAAAAAGGCAACAGTATCACCACTGATGAGATTCTATCCCTTGAACTGCTCTCTATATGCTGTGTTGTGTTTTTCTGCATAACTGAGGTGTATTTGCTAAAGAGTGAAAACTATTCTATATTTCATACATGTTTTCTTATGTGTATGACATTCCTGTTGTGATGCATGAGACAATCCACATCTACTATAACCCTTCTGTTTCTATGCCAGTACGTAATTATCTCCTAATGAAGGATATGGCTGGCAGCTACCAGTTGTTTTGTTATCCCTTTCTTGATGGTGTGTTTGATTGTCAGTTATTCTCATTTCTATTAAATTTGTTATGATGGTGCTACTGAGCACTTTATCTGCATTCTAAAACAGCTTTGACACAATACTTGAGTAGCTTTCCTGTAGTTCTTTTGTCCTTTCTTTGAGTTTGTCCAACAACTTCAACTGTCAAGTCCAAGCTTTTATCTGTAGCCTAAAATGAGTCTTCAGGTATTAGGCATTTTCTTTCCCTCTGAAAAAGGATAGGCTTTAAGTACTTCAAACACCCTGTAATCAGTTCTTCCTATTTGTCTCTGTATATTACAAGAGAAAACTGCCTGTCTGTCACTAGATATTTTCCCACCTCAGCTTCTGTGAAGATCAATCATAACTGTCCCATCTCTGTTCAGTTCTCAAAGTCTGCAAAAGGGACCTCCCTCTGACATTCTCTGTTCTCTTGATTAAAACTGTTTATAAGAAATGAAGACTCGCCAAGGACGGGGCAAACTATTCAGGTATTTCAAATGTACATTTGTGTTCAGCTACTCAGCTCACAAGGAGTAGAGAGTGTATAAAGGATGCAGTACCTTAGAAACACTTTGAGACTCTCTTAGAAAACTTTTACTATATATCTAACCATAACTCATCAGGTGTTTGATGCTGATCTGTTATTAAGTTCACTAACACTCAAATTTCTTCCCGTTTTTCCTCTTATCATGGATGGCAGCAGCATCTTTCTACTCACTAGGCATAAGCAGGGCACTATATTTTTTCCCGCCCAGACTATCCTATATCTTGGCTGTGTTTAAATCTATCATTCTTTCCTCTACAACTTTGCAAGGACTTGTTTTGCCTGAGAGATGGCCAAAGTGTTCATGGATGGGCTGATAATCTTCTTGCTTGACTACTGCAATCTCCGTTCTTCCAGCTGTTGCCTCCAGCCCTTTTGCCTCTTGCTGCTATGCCAAATGCTATTGCTATTTTCTACTTCTGCTTTTTGCTCACGTCTCCTCTCCATCTCACTTCCTTTTCACTATCTCAATACTTTAAACGTAAGCTTCTTCCTTAAGGCTTTAAAGACTACCAAAAAGTTTCATCATTATGAAAATAAGATCTCCTTTAGTACAAAAATAACAGCTACATGCCCTGTTCTACAAACAAACACCTCTACAAATAACCTGATCTCTCATGATCAATGTGACATGATATGAAAATCCCTATTAAAACCCAGGAAAATTTTAACGGTGTTCTTCAAATTCCATGTCTTTTTTTTTGTCCAGGTCTTTTGGGTAATCGTAAGCGTTTTGGATGGTGAATTAAGACCACTTTGCAGCATGCAGAATGACAAGGAAGAAATTCCACCACGGAAGCCACTAAACAGGGGGCAGGCAGGAAAGAAAATAGGACAGACTGCTTAGTGATCACAGCTTTAAACAACCTTTCAGGTAAATTGCATCCTGACCTGGCTCTACTACAGATTGCTCATGTAATATTGGATAAATGCAATTTCATTGAATTTTCCAGGTTGGAGAGACAAAGGCCCTGTGCAGCCTGATGTGTCCAGCCCTGGTGCAGCCGGGTGGGGGTGGAAGGAAGCACAATGGCATCAGTGAGGTCAGCACAGCCAGGCTGCCACTGGCTCAGGTCACGGCACTGTGCCAAGCCCTCTGCAGGGCTGAAGAAGAGGCTGGAGAAACAGAAGCTGCAATTTATGGGTCCAGCATTAGTTTCTCTTTGTGCCTAACTTCTCAATGGTAAGAGTAATGCTGTGTCTTCTCATGTTTACTCTACTGTTTTAACGTAGACTTTGAAGTATGACAGAACTCAACAACTCTGACAGGGGGGTGTTTGCCTTTCGCGCCTGATTTTCTTTTAATGAAAACTCTTGCCCGGGCTTCCTGCACTTACTTGCTAAACAAACAGGTCTTCAGACAACATCCATCAGCTTACCTCAACTGACATCACTTTGAAAGGGCATGAAGTTAAGCAGGTTTACACATGAGCTGATGAAAGTACCCAACAGGTCTTTCAAGAAAGCTTTATATGCAACTATAGCTAGATACCTCCAGTTACAGTCTGTAAAGTTGTTCCCTTCCAAAAACAAGGAAACCTATAAAGAAACCTATAAAGGTTTAGTCACAAGGATACAGAACTTGGGAGGCAGAAGTCCATGTGATACAGTAGGACTCCGAAGTGAGATAAGCTTCAAATGACTGGGTGGGAGAGAAAACAGTCTAGTTTTCTCTAGCTTTTTTCTCTAGTTTTTTTCTGCTTGTAAGCACAGTTGACCTTCAAAAAAAAAAAAAACTGTAGTTACTCAGACAGAGGTCTGTCATCATTCAGGGCTTAATCTCACATTGATGGTTTGGCATTTGGCGCAGATAACAGGGAAAGACACTTCAAGCAATGGGTAAGGAAAAGGCAGGAACGTTTCTTAATAATGAAGTTTATGATAGTTACAGTAGATAAACTGGTTAACACTGACAAGCTCTACTCCATGTTGCTTAGAGATGCTAAAACATTCAGAAAAATGTGAAAAACACAATATGAGAATGTAAAATATAGGACAATTCCAGTCAAAAAAAAATTTTAAGAAGTTAAAATTGTCATATATTCAGAGGGGAGGACATATCTGACTGGCTTCTGTGAGGCAGATTTCTGCTATGCCAGGACTGTAAATGGAAAGCCTCTGATTAAATCTGCATGCAATTCACTAGAGTTATGCTGATGACAAACTTTGACTTTTATCTCCTTTTCAGTTTCATTGCCAGTGACCCCTCTGCCTTTTCCATCCTGATGTCAGGAATCTGGGTGAAAGGCCCTGATCTCTCCATGGGAATGTGGCACAGTAGATTAGCAAAGCTGTACCCCCTTGACTTCATAGTTCAGAAAAAAGTGTTCATAAACTCCATGTGTTTTCACAGATCTACTGGGAGGAATCAGCTTTAGTTAACCACTGGGGGAAGGGGTGAAGCGGCACAAAGAAACATGATCATTTCTTTCCCTTGGTTATAGGTGATAAATAATGGGGGGGGGTTGTTGTTTTTCTTTTTCCCCCTACAAACCGCACTAGAGGGAAACTCTAAGAAGTCTTCCTGATGGTCTGAACACCAGAAGTCACCAGTCACCGGAAGTAGGAAGTCACAAAATGCACAGGCAGATGATGGCGCAGGGAGAAAATGATCATTTTCAAACCAAATTCACCAGCATTGAGGCTGAGATGGAGACAAAGCAGCTGAACCAAGCACCTCAGTCTGACCTGGAAAAACTGAGGATGAAGATGGAGCTTACCATGCTGAAATGCCAGTATGATGAGAAGCAAAGGAAACGGCAGCATAATGAGAACAAGTGTTCCCTCCAGCTGCCATTATCACCGGGACATGTAAGTCTGCTTAAAAAGCAGGGAGGAAGCGTGGGGAGTTCCAGATGTGTGCTCAGTGTCCACTGGTCCCAAATGTAATCCTGAAGCCTCTCCATGTCTCAATAAAAGTTCATTCAGCAGAGCACAACTGGACATCCTTCTCCCTCTAGCACAGCAGAGCTGAAGGAAGCTTCCTTTTCTAGCACCATCTTCAACTATAAGCTTAATTTGACTAAAGGAGGCAGGTCTCTTCTCCCTTCCTTGCTCCAAACTCTTCCCAGATGCCTGCTTGCTCATCAGTGTCCTCCAACAGGCAGTTTCACTACATAAAAATCTTCCTTTTCTATGTTTCCCTTTCTAGCTAACTTACTGTGTGGTGGTTTGGAGATGCTGCCATACCCTCTGCAGGGAGGAGGCAAGAGGTGCACAGCTCACTTGTTCCTACAGTCTCTCTGGGTTGTTACAGCCAGCCAGTCATCTTCCCAGAATACCTTACTATATCTTAATTGTAACTGCACCCCTGGATCACATACCTCCAAACTTCTTTGGCTGGGGGGCAACATAAGCAGGGCAGAGCTGAGGTTGGAACCTGTGTTACAGAGGCCACTTTTTTTTTTTTTTTTTTCTGAGGCAGGGGAGTACTCAGACAGCTCAGAAATCCCGTGACTGAAAAAGAAACTGAAGAGCAGATTAGAGGACTGAATCCTGGGCAAGGGAAAACAAGCAGTTGTGATGGTTAATAGACACAAGGACAGCTCATAGGAAAAGAATAATGAGACATGGAGCATGATGTAAAAGAAACAGGCCAGATGGCAGTACAGCTGTAGGGAAACTCAGCTAGCTCTGAAATGAGTCTTCAGTTATTCAGACTGCTGGCTGTGGATCCAAGCCACTGACTGCAAAAACAATAAGCTCTAGTTGTCTCAGAAAAGTGGCAGTTTGTTAATGATTATCCAATTGAAAGCAAAATGGAGCAGGTGATGTTAACAAATTATTATGATGTGTCTGATGAAGAGCCATACATGAACATCCACTGTCTCTCTTTCTTCCAGTAGCATAGATTTAGCAGCTACTTTAGAAAGTGGAGATACAAATTAAACCTTAAGTAATGACAGCTAATGACAGCTAATAATCTGTTTTTGTGCAGGACTTTCCACTTGAGATCAGTTTTGGGAATTCTTTTGAAGTTATGCAATACCTTTTTGGATTACTCAGTATGAAAATGGAAAATGAATCTACAAAGTATTCTTTATGGAATACATTAGTAAAAAGTTCAAAGATATGGCAGTATAGAATTTGTGATATGTATTTCATAAATGCTGGTAATCTATCAGTGACAAAGACCAGTGTATGCCATCAAACATTAGCTGAATGGCTTCCCTGACTGAGCAGTGCCATCAGTCTGCAATTCACTGTCACTCTCCCATGCAGTTCTACTGGTTTTCAGTGTATTGTGATAACTGTTGGTGCCAAATGCTTGTCCTTACATGTAATTCAGATCAGCTGTGGTCAGTGCTACAATGTGAGCAGTGCTACAACGGGCAGAAAGAGTACATCAGATTTCCCAGCCTCCTCTATATATCATCTATTTTTGCTGTTTTTCCTACAGTCTGTTGAAAGACCACAGGACATCCATGTGCCCCAAGACCAGACTGCTTTGCTTTTGTACTGCTTCATCCTCACATTCCTTATCAACATAGCAAAGGAAATGCTGTACTTTTCTGTTGAGAAGCATCAGCTGCTTGTTATTGCACTAATTGTGTTATATCTAATTAAAAATATCTAATTAAAAATCCCTAGAATTATGTGCTTGTTATTAGTTGTTCTTTTCCAAAATCAGCCCTCACTGACAGCAATCCAGTGTTCACATGTGAGAACCAAAGGCATGTTACAAGAAGGATCCTTCATGATGTGAGCCACTGCTGATTATTTCTGATACTTCACTTTTGCAGAACCCATCTCATCCTCCTGATGCTCTATCAGCCCTGTAAACTATTTCATTGATAATAAACTATTCCTTTTTTCAAAAGATCATTTAATTGAGTACAGTCAGAGAGTGAATGAATCAACGATGTATTACAACATCTGATCGATTTCTTGGGAGGTAAAAAAATGTCATCTTAAACACTATGTGCAATGCCATCCTTAAAATCCCAAGCAATCCCTGACTTTCCCATGAGAGGTTACTCTAGAATATAACAGATATCATCAGGAACATCAGACATTGCACGTTTCCTTCAACATGCTGCCATGCCTTCTTTTCCAGCTATTACTCTTAAAGTAAACCACCACCGCGGAAATAAAAGACTTTTAACAACTAGTGGCATGAAACTGTATTGTGCTCACTTTCAACGGTGCTGAGCAGATAGATTCAGACCAAATGGATTTCAGTCTGGATGATTGCTAAACAAATAATTGCTAAGCAAAAATGAAAACAAATGGAGAAAGAGAAATTAATAGATCAAGGGAGTGAGGAATAGAACAGGGAAGGAAATACTAGGAAAGATCTGTTTAAAGGATGACTGAAGTTCCAAGGTGAAGCCCTAATGCAGTGCTGGGATCAACCAAATGCAGCAAGAGGTTGTTCTGGGAGCCAAACCAGTTCACTGACACACTCTTCATTATTTTTACACTGATTAGAGCCAACTGAAGGGTACAAAAGGGATGATAGGGCATGGCTGCCTTAAATAGATGAGGACGAGACTTAGGAAGTCAGTTTCAGTCTCATCTTTCTAGTTCAGCCTGTGTTAGACAAAAGCCCCAGTGTGAGCCTAGAAACCATTTAGAAAGAGTATATTCAGACCTCTTTCCAGTTGTAAATCATACTGTTCATTTTTAAAAATTCTCTAAAAGCCTCAGCTTGGCACCATTGTAAACCTATTTAGATTATGCTAGCTTAACCTTTGGCTCGAAATAAGCAAGCAAAAGAAGAAGAAACATATATCAAAATCCCATTCCACACCCCTTAACTCAATTCGGTAAATAAGACTAGCCATAAATCCATAAAATGTTCTCAGCTGGTTCTTTTTTATTAAACTTTATTGCCCATGCAAGTCTGGGTTATCAGCTAGGTTCAAACTAATAAAGAGGAAGAACTTTCACAGAAGTTAGACTGTGAATTAGGAGCATTACGCTTGATTTAGAGTTTGATGCAGACAAAATGGATTTTACATCTGCATTACTGGCTGGGTGCTTTAGCTTTGCAGCTAAGTTGGCATTTTTCAGGAAGAAGCAAGGAAGTTACTGCCACTCTGCAGTTCCAGTCCACTAATTTGCTGCTGCAAGGCGAAAGCTAGATAAGCACTGTTCAAGCTTATCGTCCCTTTGCACCTTCAGCTGCCTCTGTCACTCTACTCATGGGAGTTTTTGTGGCTTCTCATGTCTCTGCAATCTCTGTTTCCACCCTCCCTGTGACGTTCTCCTTCATCCAGTTGTTGATTGTCTACTAAAATCTCTCTCCTGAGAGATATTCTTTATCCTGAGGATAAAGATAATTATATCACAATCTGCAGATCCCTTAAAATCTTAGAAAAAAGAAGAATGTTAGCATGGTTTCCTTGACAACCTCTGGTCTCCCTACACAGGTTAGTTTGTTCTTTTTGGACGAAAAACAAAAACCAACAACAAGATTGTTTGCTTTATTGAGAGAAAAACAATTTCAACAGAAGACCATGTAGTAGATTCCTAACTGCGCTGGAGATCTGGGTCTTGAGCAGATTTCTTAACTGGGCATGAGAAGCAACTCTAGGTGATTGAGAAGACCATGGGTGGCAGTGGGAAAGCTTTGCTATTATTTAAGAGTGCAGAAATATGCTGCCAGCTGTTGGTATGGCCTTACCTCCATCTTAATCCTGCATCATAAACACATTATCACACAGACTTCTCTTGGAACAATTCCAATTACGAAGATTTTTCTTATCACCTCATTGAAAAAAAACTGTATTCTCACACAGAAATAGCGATCAGAGTGCCCTTGTGAAGTTTCATAGATGCATATGCTTTTCAGGGTAGATGACAACCGCATTATTATCTACAATTATAATCAGCAGTACCAATTTTTTGCAGTCCAATCCTACGAATTCTTTGCACATTGCAGCTGAAACGCAACCTACACTGGAATAAAGGATGGGCAGATTGCACTGAGCAGCATATAGCAGCAAGGATTCCTAGACACTTTCAAGACTACAGACATTTGAAGACACAGTAAAAAACAGTAAAAAAAAAAAAAAAAAAAAAAAAAAACAAAAAAAACAACCGTAAAACCCTGAAAAAAAACTTAAAAAACTTAAACATTTTAAACATTTTGCCATAACAGAAAGTCAAATTCATTTCTGGTAAGATCTCCCTGTTGCCAAACAAATGCCTTGGCTCTTGTATGGTGAAGAACCTCTTGTACAGGGAGAGGTACAGACCCTGCTTCCCTTCTCTTTGCAGAGTGAATGACAGAGAGGCCCTGACCAGACTTAAACGCAGAGATTTCTATACCCACCCTGGAAACCGAGGGATGGTAACGAATAGAAAGTGAAACTCAGAACACGTTGATATGATTGCTACTGAAGAAAAAAAACAGGAACTAACCAATTCAGTTGCTCCAAATAGGTCTTCTCAGAGCCCTTTTATTATCACAACCCTGAAGTTCTCCTGAACTGTGACAGTTTTACACTTCTTTCCCAAACACAGATCACTGCACAGCCATTCATGCAGAGCTCAGAGGCCTAGTTGCCAACAGCCATTCATTAAAGGCCAAACTTAGATGCTGCAATAAAGAGCAGCAGGATGAGGGTTAGACACAGGTCATTCTGCACCTTCTTATATTCAAATCTTGGGAGCAGGAAGGATCCTAGACAGGCATGACTCAGAGCAGTTTTCTAGCTTCACTGAGCCACTGGCCTTTGTGGAACTGTCCCGTCCTGCTCCCTGGCTCTAAGAGACATCATATTTGTGGGTGAATAAGGCTTGATTATCTCCACCAGGCAGAGCACATTTTAGGGGGGGAACTCTACTAATTATCTGAATTTTGTAGCTGCAGAGTGGTGGTAGCTGAAGAAGACCCAAGTTTCAGGTTCTACAGTCATCATTAAGGATTCCTTTCAGGACAGGAGACTGGGTCGCTGCTTCTTCGGTGTTAATTCACTCTCTTGGACAATGAGATAGGTGGCAGCTACTGGCACCTGTAGTGGAAGTGAGTGTGGTAACAGGAAAAGGGGATGAAAGCTGCTACAACAAAGTAGAAGAGAAACTAAAAGGCACAGTGCCATGAAGATAGGAAAGAATGAAGCTGCAGATTAAGAGGGACAGGCATGATGATGTTACAGAAAAAAGGGCAAACATGATCATGAGGATTGAAGCAGTCTAATGATTTCCTGTTTTCCAGAACCCACCTTCTATTGAGAGCTTACCTGACACAGGAGGAGAAACCTGTACCTAAAAGCCCTACAGCGGCCAGTTACTAAATCTGTTACACAGTCCGTTTGGGGATCTATTACATATATTTGGAAACGGCAGAAATGGGCTTTATTCTGTTGCCTCCCTGCACTGAGCGTTCTACACTTTCGGGTGAAGACCAGCGAGCTGTTCTGTGGTGAACGCTCTGTGTGTTTCTAAGGACGCTGATACGAGCAAGCAGACCCGTTTGGGGTGATTTAGTGGGCGAGATGCGAAGACTCGTTCTTCCCCTTCCCGGGGCCGTCGGCCAAAGCAGCAGAGCCAAGCACAGGGGGGGCGGGGGCAGAGCGGGGGCATGCAACACAAGCACANTCGGGAGGCGGCAGTGGCCGCGGCGGTCCCCGTAGTGCACAGCCGGCATCCGTGAGGTGCGGGCCATGTGGAAACGGGACCAGACCGAGACTGCATAGGGATGGCAAGCACGGTGTGTGTCCTGAACTGCAACATGGTCAGCTTGGAAGCGACTGAGCAGGAAGGATCCAGGCTATGTGCTGCCCATCTGACTCAACTGGAAACAGAAAATGTGCTCCCCGGTGCTTCCAGCAAAAGGGAGAACTGTGAGAGCCACAGGAGATCCCAGGGACCACGGCTGGGGTGGTACAGGCAGTAGTGGTTTAATGGTGCGGTTTGTGGTCACTGACCGGCAGGTGAACTGCGAATGGCACAACTGCAGAGGGGACTTCAAAGAGAGATAAGGAGAATGGGCAGCCTGGAATGAGAAAGAACGGAGAAAAGCTGGCTAACTCGGCTCTACAAAACAAAGGCTGGGAGCAGATACCATCGCTTAGCAGAAAACCTTGGGTGACTTGAGCCTGAGAAAGGACAAGAGCTATGTAAACTAAAGGTGAAGAGTTTGCACAAAAGCCACCAAGGTGTCAATGGGTCACAGATAGGTTTTGGCTGGAAATCCAGAGATCTTTTTTTTTCTGTAGAGAGGGAGAGTCAGCAACAGCCTTCCTGTGGCATTAAGAGAGGGAAGCACCCCGATGACCTAGCTAGCTAGAGCTTTGCCAGTTGGTGACAGAAACTGTATGCATGTGTGCAGTAGCAGTGGAGCTGGACTCAAGCAGGCTGCCCTTCCAGCCCTGCTTATTAAATGGGCCAGGAGTGTCTGGCCTCCACAGTGGTAAGGCATGCAAGTACGTAAGTACACAAATAGTAACATTTCTAATGTACTTACCCAGGGATCTCCAACAGCTATGCAAACGTGAACGCCAGATACACATCTATCACTCAGGAAAAAAGATGGGCAAGTATTATTAGCTCATGTAGAGCATTGAAGTACAGAGAGGCTGAGTATCTGACATGGATCCATGCCAGGGGTTTTATTTTCAGTGACAGCAAAGCTTCATTGGGGTGAACTAGCGGCAAACTGAAGTTCTGGAGCACAAATGACTGTGTAGAAGGCTCTCCCAGAGCAATGAGCAAGAGCTCTGTACCTGCCTGCTTCTTAGTCCAGTGCTTAAGACTGGATGAGGGCCCAGTCAGAGGTTTTGGGGAGTGTTCTACGTTGCACTGTAATACAGGGTTTTCTTTATATCCTGGGGATAATAGAAGATGATTAGAAGCAGCTATGTCAATAACAGCAGCCTTGAAATGGTTCTGTATTTCACCCGAGGACATCAGAGCAATGGAAGAGTTCTCCCCCTGAGTGAAAGAACAGCGTGACTGAAAAATAGGCCATGTGAATAAGTGGCAGAAGAGAAAGAAAGCCACAGTAACCCTAAATTCTCTTCTAACCACAGTGAATGCAAGTCTTTACATTCAACCACCAGCAAAACAAACGAAAAGCCTGTTGCTTTGCATCAGCCCTCGCTTAGTGGCCCATACTTCCCAGCTGTTTGTCCATGCCCTCAGCACAAGGCTGCAAATACAGGTAGTCTGATGACAGAGCAGACGCTTTGCTAAACTTTCCACAGAAAAAAAATAAAAACTGGGAAAACTCTGTGACAGACTTTTAACAATTTACCAAGAGTAAAGTGGAACTGTATCTGTGCGGCCACATACCTCATAGCAAACGTCTGTTTTCAGAATGGTAATCTGAAGTATGGAAAAAGATGAAGTTTGTCCCTGTTCTCACACCTTCCTTTATGTTCCACACCCCAACCCTCAAGCAAATCTGACGTTAATGAATCCTCTTACCTAGAAACCATCACTCTCCCCTTACATCTGAGTTCAGTAAATATCTGGGTGTACAGTAAATAATATATCTACCCATAACGTATTCTCTGTTTTCACTTTTCCTCTGCAGGTTTTTTTTCCATTCCTTACGTACACGGCTTCTTCCCTTAAGAATTAGAAGAGCCCAGCAGAGCCCAGCACCTTAACTTCCTAGCACTTCCAAAACCTGCAGCACTCAGCTCAGTGGTGAGCTGAACCACGTTTTCTGTGATGCTGAGTAAACCTTGGGTTTTTGTCCCCGTGCTTTCATTGATTTGTACAGGGTTAGTACCTTTGTGTCAGTTTTCCCCTCTGCAGAAATAATAGTTCAGTTTTGTATCGTGATGTATTAGTGCCTCGAGTGACAAGAGGCCATCAATCTCCTGGAGAGAAAAGAATTCCCATGGAGTGGCACCTATTCACATGTGGTTTTCTTACAGGTGAGTTGCTGGGCAGCTTCACTTCATAGTTTTTGATGCTATTTATTTATGTTTCTATGAACAAATCTCTACAGTTCACTCCTTTCCCTGGGAAATGAAAGCAACGTGCTTCCACTGCAGATATCAACATGTTTTTTCTTTGCTATCATTTTTCCTTTCTACAAGGCATTCTTCACGTTGACAAAGCAGAAAAAAAATTGGGTGGACTCTGTACTGTTGATGTTGAGTCATTTTACGCCGTTGCCAACAACCACTAAGTGCAATGGTTGTGTAAACCTCCTCCTGGGACTTTGTAAATGATGTCAAATGCACAGCCATGGAGCATCCCATACTTTGTACTTTCTCACGTATTTTAGGCACATTGGCATTTTAGGAGTCAGTGATCCTTGTGGGTCCCTTTCATCTCAGGATATTCTGTGATTCTACGATAAGCACATACATTAGGCCCGTTTAGGCATTTTGGTACATACAGGATAATTTTCCCATATTTCATATTCATATTTAGGACTGCATCAAATAATTCTGTAAACTCATGTGGGGTCAAAGCTTGTCTTAAATACCTAAGAATGACAGGTACAGAAATCTATTTCTTTAGAATTTATGAGTGCTGGACGAGGCTATAAAATTGCTGTATCGTGGAAAGGCTCAGGATACAGTGAATCTGCAATTTGCGACCACAGCTGGTGTCACATAACTCTCTGAAAAGGGAAAAAAAATCGAAATGAGTCACTGACATTTAACAGTCTTCCTTTTAAATAGGACTGTCATAGAAAATATGTATGGCTGCCATTGCACCCAGTGGTCTGTAAGAGCTGGGGGTGAGTCATGGAAAAATCCCAGTAAAAGAGAAGGAACAAAGAGCAGGAAGTGGCTTTTGAAAATACGGATGTTAAGGGTTCAGGAGATTCAAAGGAGCACACTTTCACCGAGGGAAGTCTTTTGCTATTGTAGAGAACTGTAACAGAAATGCTAAGACTGGTATGAATAGGAATTGTCTGGCTGTGGAAGTACCAGAAGGGATGTGAAGTAGGAAAAGGACTATGGGAATGGTGAGTATTGTTGGTATTTAGATTAGCAAGGGTCACATCTATGTGCAACTTGTCCAAACACCCATGTTGAGAGGACAGAGGGCAGTAAATCCTGATTACTTACAGAGGTGGGACAGGATGGAAAGACTGGTCAGCGTGAGCACCAAAATAATACAGAAAGGCACAATCCCAGCACATGATTACCAATCTGTAAAAAACACAGAGATGAGGAGGACTCAGTAGCTGATGTCCTTGTCTTCTACGTCATCACAAGGAATGTCCACATACTGGACAGACTGCTTCAGCACTTGCACACATGGGGCAGTGCCTGACTGCTCTGCAGGCTGCTTGGACACGCACATCCTGGTGCTTGTAAGGGCTGATCATTCCTAAGTGTGAGTGAATGATATTTGGTGTGTTTCATGTTTTGATTTTACAATAAAATCACCTTCCTCTCCTACAGGCTCTGGCATTGAGATGCCACACTGTTAATACAGGGTTGCAAAGCCTTCTGCACTGAGTATCTCTGAAAGTGTGGACAATATAGCTTTATGGTTTTAAGTGAGCTCCAGATTTAAATATTTGTGTATTTCTTTCTTTGAGTTCACAGTGATTTACATTTCAATAATTTGAAAGAGAAAGTCTGATCATTAATTTACAGCTACTGGTTTAGAGAACTTAAGCAATCCCCATGGGTGATGCCAAGTACTGTACCTCTCCAGTCGCGTAGTAAGAATGAACCCAAATTGAGTTGTGGAGCCTATGTGGTTTTGTTAAAGTTGAGAATGATCTGTGGCCACCAAAATGCTGCAGAATAAACTTTGCTGAGATATTGAGACTTGTTAACTACAAAACAAAATTAAGAGTTGCTCTGTCCATCATCGTGGCTGGAAGTAATAATGACAGAGGCTCTCTTACTCAAACACAGATCATCAGTGCAGGTTTCTCCATTGTGGACATTGGACAGGGTGTTGAAGCCAATAAACCCACCAAATGAATATTTTGATTTTTTTAGCACTGCATAGGAAATATTAGCAGAAATAAAAGCCTGACATCACTCTTGGATAGAGGGGTAAATTAATATATATGTGTGTGTATATACAAAAATATTTATATACCTTGCCATTTTAATCCATCATAAAATGTGCTTGGTTGTTACACTACAGCCTTTGGCATTGAGATGGGTTTTAAAAAGAGATCTGATATATGTCATCTCAACATTTCTCTTTACTGCCTGCTGGACGTCGGATTTGTTAACGTGAATATTACACAGGCTTCAGAACTACAGCAGCTCATCGTGGGCTTTGCTTTTGCCACTAGCTCCTTTACTTGTGTATAGACAAGTCATCTACACCAAAGTTTCAAAATCATCCACCACTGTCAATAGTGCCCTTTATGACCTTTGATCCAAAATAACAAATTCAAATTCAGCTTTACCTAAGCAGAGCTTTGATATTAGCAGAGACTTCATTTTTATGCTGCAGGACAGGTTGGTCGCATTAATCAATTGCATGCTCTTGTATCAGAAAGTAAGAGAACAAACATATCAGGATGAAGATCAGAAAATCTAAAATTAGCAGTCAGCATTAAAGTAATTATTTTGCTGAGAATCTTTTATAAGATGCCCCTGTAACTGGCATATCTCCTTAGGTGGCAAGATAGAGACCTTCTTCCCAGGAGAACCATAGACTCTTCCAGGCAACTTCAAAAATCTGGGGGCTAACCTGTGCCTCAGGCAGTGATGCTGCCCAGCATCATTGCTCTTACACCAGAGCAGAATGACTCAGCACCTCCTGCTGCTTACGAACAGCAAACTGAAATATTGTGCAGAGTCCAGAGGTGATATTTTTTCTGCAGTTGCATTAAAGGAGCCAACAATGGTGAAGATGCTGCAGCAGAAGGAAACTAACAGACAGGGCTCTGAGGTTTCATTCCTTAAAATGCCACAGGCTCCTTCTACAAACCCTCCTCAAATCATTTAAATCGTGTCCAAATATGTTAATTTATAAAACAGATCTTGATTCAAAGCTCATTGACCTTTAGAACAGTAAAATATCAGTATGTTTGGGATTCGCCAAAATTTTTTGAAGAAAAGATAATGTCACTTTAAAAAATACATTGTGCATGTATGTGTGAGATGTTTATGTGGGCTAAAACATTTGAGCTGTTGTATGCAAAATTTAAAATAATGTTCTTTCAGCATTTTTTTTTTTCACTTTCTAGCGTAACTTTCTGTGTTTCAGGAAACCTCTATTTCCATTTCAAAAAGAAACTTGCATTAGAAAGTACATTTAGAAAAAAAAAAAAGAAAAAGAAAAAAGTAATTGGCATATTTCAACCAGCTCATCTAAGAACATTGCAGATTTCACTTGGGTAATTCCTGCGTTGAAATCTGTTTTGGCAACATCAAGCAGCTTTACAGTACAGAGGAGTTGTCTGCTGAGAGTGCCCCCGGTTCCCAGGGCCCCTTCAGGCTATGAAGAACTGGTGCAGTAAATCCACAGGGAAGATCAGAAACACAGTGGGTATACACAAAGCCCTGGATAGTCTGCGATTCACAGGACCTTACGAAGCAGAGCACAAACAATACTAGCCCTGGGGATGCCCTGGCTCACAGTAAGAGTTGTTGCGGCCCCTGCAGGACTCCAGAGTAGGAATACAACAGCAAAGTCAGATAGTTTTGCTTCCATGGCTGCACTCATTCCCCTCCCACCTGAAAGGGCAGGAACTGAGTAACTGAGCATCATATCCACTATATCCTTCTTCAGCACTAGGCTGTGGGAGCCCCATTTATGTTTTTATTTTCATTGTGGCATCTGGATGTTTTATTGCAAATCACAGTCACTAGTCCTGGGATTACACAACAACACTTTCTTTTCAAGCTTTGAGCTCTCATACTTAGGAAAACTCCAGAACAAGACTTGGAGCCCAGAAACCATATGACAACTTGAAGAGCTTTAAGGCTTTTAGTTGCTTAAAAAGAAAATCATTATGAGTTTTAAGCCAGTCATCATTTTGAAATCTGAGTCATGATTTTTGAATATTTGAACATAGCAAGGGTGGGGAAACTATTGTTTTTGTAGCGCTAAAAATGTTGCTGTCCTGAATACAATTTTGGTGCATACATCCTTCTTAGGGAATTACCCTCTGTAAGGGAGAACAAAAAGGAACAAATACAGTGCAGTGGTGCCTGCCCTCTTTTTAAACTGCATTTTGTGTAGTGTATTACAACAACAGCAGTTATCACTGCAGAAGTTGCAACAGTCTCAGGGAGACACTAAGTCTGAAGTGCTATCTTTGTATGAGTTTGCCAAAGTCTTAATTTTTTCATTTTAATATATATTCTTTACAACTCAGTTTTTGCTTTGCTCCCTTCTTCTGTCTTACTGCCTCTGAAGTACTGCAGAGCCTCAGGACCACACCAGGGAGGAGATCACTTCCATATGACATAAGGTGGTTCAATAAATCTTGAGTCATAGCTGACCAAAAATATCCAGTTTCTTTTCTGTGGGTACATCTGCAGACTGCACTCTCAGCACATAACTTCTAAAACTTCATTTCTTCACCTCAACTTGCCTCAGACTTCAGGGACATCTCTTGACTATCACAGAAGTGCTCGATGGGCTGTGTTTTTTGACAAAGATGAAACTGGGGAAGCTCCATAAATGTTGCCAAACTGAGTGTTCCTACCAAAGGCACACACTGTGGTTAAAGCCACTGATTTCTCGCTAGCTCTATGTTATACTTTGAAGTACAGGTTTCATTCTTTGCTTATTATTTTCTGATCAGAAAGGCAGTGACAGTGCTGGATGAGAAGACTGGATAGTTTGAGAGAACTTCAGCAGATGCTAAGGAGTCAAATGGACAAATACCACTGTGAAATCTTAAGAGAATAAAGCCTGGAGGAGTGAGTGCGCCATCTGCTTTCCAAATTTTCTGCAACCACCTAAAAATACTACGACACAAAGATCACGTGAAATATTGAGGGTTGATAATCTTGTTTGTTTTGCCAGGCAACTGGGGCAGAAAATTAGTTAATGATAAGTAGAAGCAAAAATCTCATTAGTGTCTCATCAAAAGTTCCCGAGGACAAGAAGTAACGGTGGCTTCCCACTGTTACTGCCTTCCATCTTACCTATAGATAGATGGTCACTGGACATACCAGCAGGTAATATCCCAAGAAACAGGGACACTCCTGGACATGATAACAGACAGTCTTCGATTTTCCTGTATTTTTTTCTGGCATGTCCCTTTTAGATGGTAGTAATTTTTCAAATTTAGCAGCTACCTGCTACAATTTACAAGGACATAATTTGGCTACTTACTTTGTTGTCCTCAATCACCACTGACTTAAGAATTAGATAAGGACAAATGTCTTCTAAGTAAAAACTACCTGCTTTCTGATGAAAATGGTATTCCCCTAAATATACCGGTTTGAATCTGTTTAAAGGCTTCCAGTACTCAAAAAGCAAAAATCCTTGAATTGGAAATGGAACAAATGAAAGTTGCCAAAGGAACCTCTGGAATAAATTCTATTTTTTTTTCTTTTCAAGAAAGTATTTACACCTCAATCTAAAGATAACTGCAACAGATTTTGAAATTCCAGGATGAGCCATTTCCTCTAAAGCATGGAGCAGGGAATATGTGGAAAACTATCTCCCACATGTCTTTTCCAATAGTCCTATTGGTACCGCTTTGGTTATTTGGGGACCCTAGTCCTTGACCTTTAGTTATCACTTTAGCAACCTTTGCACTGTTCTTTTTTCTCACTGGTTGATTCCAATGAAGTCCATCTGCAAGGCCTATAAAACATCTGAATGCATGTAATGAGTGCGCTTGCCAGTTTGGGGTGCTGAGCTCTGGGAGCTGCATGCAACTCCGAGCCACAGCGTAGTGACTCTGGCTCAGTTTATCATTCACCCTCTTAGCCTATATAGCATGGAAGGCAAATACTGGTTTGATCATTTACAGCCAACCAGAGCAGCAGCATCTCACATAGTGCCTCTGCACTTTCAGGGACACGAGGGTTTATTTACATGATGCAGTGTGCACAGCACATGCCAGAAGAGACACTGTTGAAGGTCTAATTACACAAGCATTGTTCTGATGCATATTTATAAACTGGAAACATAGATGCCTTTTCATTTACTGACATTTCTTATTGGTCATGATTGACAATTATAGTAGGATCGGGGCCTAGGAATCTGTATGTGTCCCTGTCAGGGGAAAATTGGCTTATATACATGAGAAGCTGTCTGCCTTTTGTGAAATTTAAGTGCAAACCCTAATTTGTAGTTTGTATAGTTGGTGTTACACAAGTCGCTAACAGATCTTTGATGTATTGCTTTGTGATATTCACCTTGCTCCTCATGTTCTTTCATTTCAGAATGGGGAGCAGTACTAGCAGCATCAAAAGTAAATGATGGAAAATTGCCTAGGTTTGCAAGGAACCCACTGCAGTATTAGGGAAACACTGGGAGGATAATGACTTTTCTGTTCTTTGATGTGATTAAGCACATACACTCTGGGTTTAAGAGCGTATTGGTAACTCAGATGTTCTGGTATTTGAAGCAGTGGGATATATGTCCAGAAACCACATATCCAGAGATCAGTATTAAGGCTTATTTTAATATGGAAGCCACATAAGATTAAAGGAAATGCTTGCTTTTCTTCTTAGACAGAGAGGGCAAAAATAACACGTGGAGAGCTCAAATTTATGCATTATTTAAGCCCAGTTTTGATGCTGCTTAGTAGAGCCTTGCTGTGGTTGTCTGCATAAAGGTGACCTTAACTTATAGGGAGTACCCCAAGGCATTTAATCTTGCTGCTATTAAGATACACAGGAGAACTGAAAGTGATTCTAAGCACAGATTTATAGCATCAGCAAGAACTTGATTAAATTCTCCAAGAATACTCCACGGTTTCTTGACAAGACCCTCAATCCAAATATTTTATTTAAATATTTCTTATACTCCAGCACTGTGCTTTATAAAAGGTATTTGTATTATTTGCATGTCTTCCACAGGGCTATTTATAAATCTTTCTCCTAATCTAACCCTTTTAATCAAGTTCTGCTTGTTATTAAACCTTTACATCAGGATTATATACTTTGATGCTGATTTTATTTATAAACACTGTTTGTTTACAGTCCTCCCAAACATGACCCAGACTGCAGGAGACTGGCATGCTGGAGTTTTTGCTGGAGCCTGCACACCACCAGATGTACGGCAAACTCCACCACACACACACTGCTTCACAGCAGCTGCTTACACCTACAATGTAGGTTGTACTCCCACTAAGGTCAGTAGCGTCCATTGTTAGCAAATTGCCTCAAATTGTTTAGATTCAACTATATCAATTATGATAATTTAGTGTGACTTCTTCCAAAGGACTGACCAAATACAGTAACAAAGGCATTCCTAGTTAAAACCCACAGCTCTCCTTTGAAATGCAGTTGAACTTCAAGGAAGGTGTCCACTCTTGACAGAGACTACAAACGACAGGGTATCCAGCACACCCAAGAGCTTACTATCCTTCATTGTGAAAAACATGCAGCTCCAGCCTGAACTATAGCCAGATTTCCAGACACCCATGAAAGGCTACAACTCTCACCTTCAATTCTTTGGATTCTTCTTCCCCACCTTACCATGGGATTTACTGCCAGTCTACTGCCTACACAAAGGCAGGCTCTTCTTTTTTATTTTTATTATTTTTACCTCTTATTTTATTCTGACCAGTGCAAATTTTATTCTGACCAGTGATTGTGACACTGAATAAAGACACAGAGTCTGATAGCCCTGGATGGCCTATGGCTCCTGGGTCTGTGGGAGCAGAGAGTGCATTCATGGCTATGAATAGCACGGTATCCAAGCTACCTTTCCAGTTAGCACTGTCCTCTGCTTTTGTGGATCATGAACATCGGGATATGTAGGGTACCAAGTAGAAAGGAAGACTCCACACATGCTCAGTCCCCAACCTTTTTGTATCAGTACAGAGAACAGTCATGGACTAGTCACTAACAGAGACAAGAGAGCAGGATCAGAGCTGCTGCAGGTCTGAGGGACAGTAAAATCCCACACTTAAATACTCATTAAGGAGTTTAAATGATTTAGCTAAAAATACAGCATCACACTGATTAGTTCAACCAGTGCAGCTATGTGTGTATGTGTATGCTCTGTGCTAGTGGCAGGGAGCTCCACCAGCATAAGCAACGTTTAAATGGACCTACAGTTAAACTGGTGCATCATCATCCTTTTAATGAAAACAATACATTTCCTCTGTGTTTGGCTGAGTTTGAGACCACACTGCCTTGTCTGCATCCTCATTTACACCTACCTGAGAAAGGGCACCCCATCAAATCAATAGAGGGGATACTTCTTATCAGACCAAAAATTACCAAGGCGACTTAGCAAAATCAAGGTTAACCTGACTAATGCTTCAGTGTTTTTCCTGCTGTGTTTCTTTTTTTAAAAGGAAATGGCAGGGACTAGAGGTCAGTATGGTTCATCTCAGTCTCTGACTATGGGGGTAACTGCTCATTTGACACGTTTCTCTTTCCATCTGTGCTTCCTAGCTAAGCAAATTCCTCTGTGCAAATAATCTCATCAAATGACACAGGGCCAAATACTAGTCCAGCCTGCACTCTGTATGCAAGGTGCCAGCACTTCTAGGACACTGTATCTGTGGATCCCAGTGAAACAGAAATCCTGTCCAAGAGGCCACATGACTACCATCATCTGACTAAGCACTGTGAAGGTCCTTGCTGCTACCTCCATTACAGCAGCACTGGATTGACTCTGGGAGAACAGCATACCCTGGTGACCTGCCTACCAGAACACTTGCATCCTACCCAGCTTGGTGAGCTATAGTCCCCAAGAGGTGTCAGCCTGACAGAGACAGATCACTCAGAGAATGCAGTATTTCATGGATTCACTCCTTGAAACATGAAAGGGATAGGGCTGACACACACCCATATAAAGAGCTCTGCAACTGCTCTGGGGTTCACTGTTACGAGAAGTATCAAGCTATGGAAAACAAAAGGCAGGAGAGAGTGTAAATGGGTTGAATGTCTATTTGTTTCCTTCTGCCAGATCTCCTGCCAAAAATAAGACCAGCCAAGGTCTAATTTGTTCTTTCCTCATTCAGGATCTCCCACCTGAGGCACAGGCTGCATGGAAGAGTATATGTTCCACAGGCAATTATCTGTAAATAAGCAGAGATCACATTTATGTAAGCATTCCACTTCCTGAGTAGCCCCAATAGCCTGTTCCCAGCAGAGTGCCAGATTGTGCCTGCTGTCTTTCTTTTTCCTCAGGAACAGGTGGTCCTGTAGGTTTTGAAGTAAACAGAGGTCACAATGCCACTCGTGGACACACGACAAGAGCTAGAGTCCCTCACAGTCCGTTTGGTTGTCAACAATGTTCTAATACCTAAAGGAAGCATTATCCTCTGCTTCTTAAGAACAAGCTTATTTGCTCAAACTTTGCTCACATGAGGGATGACTGTTATGCTGTCTGCTTTAGTTATTCTGCACAGCAGGAAATCTGCAGTCTATCACTGAAATTATAGCAACTCCCATATTTGCTGTGTATATGTTATGTAAGCATTACTATTCCGGGCTGTGCTAAATTTAAAAGAGAAATCTATCAGGGACTCCTACCAGCAATTTGGGGACTTAGATGTTCAGGAGGATCTCCTGCTTTGATTAGGCAGATTGTGAGTAGAAAAGCAAAGTTTAGCTGCTTAATTTAATTCCTGGTTCAAGTCATAAGAGAAAATTTTAAAGCTCTAGACAAATTGCCCACGATACTGTCATCTAGTCTACACCACAAATAAAACTTCATTTACAGCAACACATACCACTTACAAGGGGGCACATCCTGAGGCCCTTCTATAATAAATTAAGTTCCCTCCTAAGGTGGCTGGGGAGGGTCTAGTGTCATATAGTTATACCTATGTCATACACTGTGTCATATAAGTCATATAAAAATGTGTGTGGTCTATACTCAAGCCACATGGCCTTACTGGAAACTTGTAAAAATGAGCTTTTGTCACTCTTGAATGTCCATGGCTTAAGTGGGGCTCATACAAAGGCCTTGTACTTTCTTACCTCATAAAATCAGTGAATGCAGCAGAATATGTTAGATTGTTTGATGCTTTCACCCTAGCAACATCCTAATAAATAATAGCAATGATTTGATAACTGCTTCATTTACCAGTATTAAAGGAAGTAAGAAAAAATAAGATAAACACTAAGAAGTAGATTTTCAAATGATTATAGGCACGAAAATGTACAGCATACACCTGAAGTATAGATATTTTGATCAACGCTCATAACACTGTGAATACAGAGTGCTTCTCTGAAAACTTTCCATCCAATGATATGAGATATTTGAGGCCTAAATAACACTTTTATGAGGCTTGGGTGAGAAGATGTATGAACTGAGGGAAGACAGACAACAAACTGGAACTGGCTGTGGCCATGTTATTTCTCCCTCCACCCAGACCATCTCCTTCATCAGATCCAGCTTTGGAGGGTTTAGCAGAGCTGCTCTGTGCCTGGTGCCTGTTGGTGCTGCCCAGCAGCAGAGCAGGCCAGTTTGAAACCAGGGCTAAATCGGCTTTCTGCACCAGACGGAGTCACTCCACCATCACCACCACTTTAGGAATGAGGGAGCTGGTCAGCAGATCATTTTCCTGAACACTCACTTGCAATCCTGTGTTTACCAGAAAACACATTATCGCAACCCAGGCTACAGGTGAAAAGAGGTGCTTGAGAATTTTAATTCATTCTTGGTGAAATATGGAAATTGTATTTTCTTTCAGTCATGTACACATAGAAGGGGTTAGGTGTAGGCTCATTCTAAACAGGACTAATGTTTATGCAACACCACGATATTTTACCTTTTTCAGCAACTGGCGAGAGGCAGTCCTGTCTTGCTGATGTGGTTTCCACCGGGAAGGTGCTTTCCAATGTGCTGGGAAGGAGTGGGGGCTTGGGGTGACATCAAAAAACATCGTTGTCAGGGTGGCAACTGCCTACAGCAGCAGCTCTCCACACAGGCACATACCAAGGGCAGAGAGGCTTTGCAAGGGGGCTGAAACAGTTGCCCCTTCCCTTTCTGCACAGAGAAGCACTTTGAGGCGCTTTTCCTGCTCTCCATACCAGCGAGGGCAATGCCTCAGCAGCCGCCCCGCCCGCCTTCTGGCACCAGCCCGCAGGCACCGCAAGATGGCGCCGTGCCCGGGACGCGGCTTCCAAGATGGCGGCTGCGCGTGAGGCGGACCGCAGGCAGGGAGGCTGGGGCACCTCCTACGATATTGACGGACCTGTTCATTTTTAATACGGGCAGGGTTCCACTCTGCCGTGGAAAGGCTCCCTGCCTGAAAACGCCGGCTGAAAGCATCTCGGAGCAGGGAAAGCTTCAGCAGGGGTGGGTGAGGAGTGCAGGCGTGTAGTCACAGCTGCTACTTTTCAGGCCCCCAGGAAAAGCTCGAGGCCAAATACAACGTGTGGAGAACTGCACTTGCAACTGCAGCGGAGGAACATGGGCTTGACAGACTGTGAAGCCTGGAGGGAGGCTGGAGCAGTGCAGCTGGGAGGTGCTGCACCCCAGGGCCTGCCACCCAGCTTGCTCCCGGCTGCTCCAGCAGCACCTGTCAGGTGCACCCCCTACACAGAAAAAGGAAAGAAACAGCTTATTTTCCGCCCTAGAAGCTCAGAAATTGAAAAAGGACCCAAACAAGCAAAACTGAAATACTCTGGTGATCTCCTCTAGCTCCACAGATCCTAAACCCATCGAGGTGATCTCAAGTCCTGCGAAGGTTAAAAATCATATGAAGGCCTTCAGCAAAGTCGTGTAACAGATCAGCAACAAAGCAAGGCACAAGCAACATGCCAGTGAGCTGCTGGCTGCTTTGGAAACGTTAACACATCAGTTTGAATAATTAAAATAATGGTTGCTGTATCTAGTCAGAGCTTTTTGTGCAAAGGCTTTCAGGGATCTGAAACCAAAACCTGACAGAAACCCTGTTTATCAGAAGTAGAAAATCCCAGCCCATTCCAATATGCTGTCAACGTTAAGACCAACTAGAATCTTACTGATCTGAAGCATTACTACTGCAATTTGTAGATTAGAATAACTGTGACACATGTCGATCCAACGAGAAGATAAGCAATAGAATGCAGAAGGACAGACAGATCAGAGAAGAGTAATTGTATGGAAAAATCTTATTTTTCATCTATTTAATAATATATATAATTATGAAGATAATAGATATAGTAATGAAGTTTCAGGTCTGTATTCTAGGCATAGTTGCAAATTGGAGGTTTATGAGTGAGAAGACTAAAAAATACAAAAATCTCTGCACTTTTAGAACACTTTCCATTGGGATAATTCAACAAGTAATTGCTGTTGTCACTTCATGCATGACATCATGTGTCAGGAGATCAGTGCATATGCTGGGATTTTAATGTAGAACCTTTAACTCTCAGCCAGCCTCAGCTTTGGTCCCTGTGTAACAGTTCCATGATAGAAAATTACCCCCACAGAGCAGATAGCATCTTTGGAAATCCCCAAGGTGAGTTCCCCTTCATGCTGAAGTGTTGTTCATCTGTCAAGAAAGCATCATCTTATTTCTTCTCCCAGAACCCTTTTGGGACCTGCATGATACAAAATTTAGGCAAAAAAAAAAAAA
>WBMW01002292.1:160151-172300 GCA_013396635.1 Penelope pileata
AAAAGGAGGGGTCGCTCATGACCCCTGGAAAATCCCCAGAAAATGAAATGCCATTCCTTGGAAGTCCCTAGTCACTGGGACTCCCGTGAGAGGCAGAAGCTCTGACATGCCTCCTGCAAAATCATCCTGTCAGAGCATCCAGAGTGGTGGCTTTTGGGGCAGAGGCAGGGCAGAGACATCCTCCCCATTGCTGCAGTACCTTCACTCCCACATATCCCTGGAGGACATCAGAGCTTGCAGCAGCTTCATTGTCTGCATAGTAATCCTGTGAACAGATCATTGAGGCATTTCTTCTCTCTGTGGCCCCTCCTGCAGATTTTTCATTGGGAAAGGATGATCTAAGCCCATGTGACTCATGATTCAATATTTTTACCCTAACTGCACTTCCCAGGTGGAAAAAAGAGTTTTGTGTAACTGCCACTGTTGAGAAGCTGCTTAATGGTTTGTACAAAGTATGTATGTGTGTCCAAATTCAGGCTTCTCCTTTAAGTAACTCACAAACTATCCTTCCATAAATGCCTTCTGCTTATTTAAGTACTAGCACTGCCCTCATCGCTGGGGGAGGAGGGGAGAAAGCAGAAATGTGAGGTCATGTTCTAGTCACATGACTGCTGCAGCATCTGTCCTCTGTGATACAATTACTAACCCACAACAGTGCATTTATGGCATTCAAACCTGCGCAGCATCCTGCCATCCTCCTCTGATGCCTGAGCTTTTTCTCTACTTAGGGATCATCTTAAAAGTTGTCTAAGCAAATGAGTATCTTGAATGACAAAGCATACATTTTGGCAGTTGGTTATTACACCAAATATTGCACTATACCAGGAAAATCACATCTGGAGACTTTGGTTAATTAAATCCTTTCTCTGTAGAAAGCTTCAGAGCAGTCTCTTGGGTGGGACTGCTTGGAGCAGTGAGTTTAACCTCACTGCTTCTGGAGAGCTCTGAGCTTGCGAGGCTGAGCAGGATCAAATGCTGCAATTTGAGACTCTTACTCCAAACTATCTGGCTGCATGATTCTCACCTCAGCTGCAATGTGGCTTCATAGGTGGATATCACCAGAGAGAGTAGTATTTTTTTTCAGTGACTATTTTACAATGACAAGAATAGCCAGCTCTACTGTCGGTTATGTCAGGAGGTACAGGAGCACACCAATATTTTCTACCACTTTGCAGCCTGCCTTCTGTATCACAGATTCAAAAGCAATGCAAGCAGAGTGAATAGATTTCTACCCTTTATGAGTTTCCATTTAACATATTTATGACAAGTTAAAGATTTATATTTCGTGAACAGAGAAGGATGTGTTGTTTACTAGGTAAACGCCCAATTATTAGAATCTTATATATTTCCCTGCTTAAGGTCTAGTGGTTGCAAGTGATAAATTCACCAGAAATTTATGAGTCAGTATAGATGAGCCCCTCTACGACACAGATCCATCATACTATTGTGTGTTCAACAGAGTGCAAGAATCCATGCTCAGGGAACACTTCTCTCTGTAGTGTGTTTCTTCTGCTAGAACTTTATGGCAGCTTTCAGCGAAGTTTAGTAGTTTCCTGAGTTGGAAGATGCATTTGGACCATTGTATTTAATAGCCAAGGATGGAACCACCCTCAGCAAATCTCTCCCGTCTTTCTAAGCCCATTAATCCATTTGTGATGCCACAACTTTTGCTGATGGCTATGAGTTCCACAACAGTAGTATACACTGTGTTTAAATAGTTGTTTTCTGTTTATTTGAAACCTGCTGCCTGATGATTTCTTTACATTTCAGTTCACATGTATCTCATATATTAAGCACCATAAAACTGTTAGTCACATTTGATTAATGATACGCTGATGCATGTACTTACTCAGCAAAGAGTCAGAGGGAAAAGTAAGTAAGCTGTTGAAGTGATGACGATTTTTGCTGCCAGCATTTAGGCTGTCTCTGACGTTAGTACTGGCAACGTGAGAGATGAGCTGTGAACTGTAGCTACCCCACAATATCAGTCACGTACCCTCGGTGGACTGAAGAAGGCTGGTAAAAGGGAACACTTAATCTCTAAGTGTTGATTCAAAAGGGTGAACAAAGAAGAAAGTTACCGCCAATTCCCTCTCAAAGTTCTGAATCCCTTCTGCTTCTGTGGAGATAAAATAAAGGTGCTCAGTTCTAAGCTCCTTCCCATGTTCTCTAGTTTGAAGGAAGATACTTATGCAGGTAGGTGGTAGTGAGCTGAGTGTTAGGGCAGACTATAAGACACAAGTAGATGAACATACTGAAGTGTCTGGAGGATGTTTTGGGTGATAATGGTTCAGAATGGAAATCGCAGTCACTGGGAAATTTGAGACCTGGAGTAATTGTTAATGAGCCTACAAAAATTGCTAGAAGCTAATTGATTAAGTTAATATGTGAGGGAGAGGTTTCTGTGAGTGCTGCCAGGGAGGAGTTGAACAGGTCTTGAACACAATTTGCTATCAAAACCAGTAGTGACTAATACAGCTCTCATACAGGTATCAGTAACAGCAAGAATGATACCATCCTTTAACACAGCCCAATTTGTCTCAGATAAAGCCTCATCTAATGCTTTACTGTTATAATTAGAACACACAGTATGAATGTGTTGTTTGCAACCAACAAAGGACAAGAATTAAATCACATCCCTTGGCAGAAAATGGAATTGTATGTCTGCAGGCTCTTGGTATACAAGAGAATCCAGGAAAAAATGACAGCAGAAAACCAGGAGGAGTTTCATATTCATGGCTAGGTATGCTGTCTGTGGCATGTGAAATGAAGCATGCAAGCTGAAGTCAGGATCTAATGAACTAAGAAGTGATGTCAAGCCCATCTTCTCGCTTGGGACTGTAAGTGCAATTCAGGCAGCAGGCTGCGAGTTCTCTCTGTGTTGACTGTAACAGTTCAGTGTGTGCTCTTCTGTCCTGTTTTTCTCCTTGTTGCTTCTACCTTTTCTCTTTATTTCTGCACCTCTGTAGCAGCTAGGTTTTATTCAGATTGAAATTTCCGTGAAGAGGACAACACCTTGCTATAGACCATAATACAATACAGCCTCCAACTACTGCAACGTCTCCAGGAGTTGTATTATTATGAATGTATTTGTTTGTGTATGTCTTCTTTTGCATTTATAAATAAGCTGTACAATGAGAGATTTCCAGATGCAAGAATTTCTGAGAGCTTCCTTAATAGAAAAAGCATTTGATGCTTGAAAGAGCATAGTAACAAGTTGGCACTGCATCTAAGCCTTTTATAACAGTTTAATTCACACCCTCTCTCCAAATGTAAATTAATCCAGATTGGGAAATGTTGGAAATCTGAAGCAATGTATGTAATTTGGTACAAGACTAGGGATGAGGAAGGAAGAATAATAGGAAATATCCTGCTCAGACTCTTATGTGAGCATTAAGCCAGTTTTTTTCAAACCTGCTAGTCTTGAGACTGTCCATGCTGCTAACCCCAAACTGAAAGTTAGACCCCAGATTCCATCCTCAGACCTGCTTAGAATTCTTCTAGTGATTCAAGTTTTACGGTTCCCCTTTCCACTTTCTCTTCACAATCAGGAGGGCAAAGCATTTATTGAAACCAAATTAAGGTGGAACATACAGAGTCAGGTTTAGTAATGCATTGTTCAATTTGCACTGATATTCTGTAGCACAGCTGCAATTTTTAGAACAAAGTTTTGTCCTGTAATGATGGCTTTTTAAAAATAAGGCCACATCTCATTAAAATGTTCTAAGCATACCAGCACAAAGGCTGGCATCCTGCAGGCAGTCAGACAGGTGGTAGGGCACTTACATAAAAGCTGTCATTAGCATGAGCACTCCTTTTTCTGGTTCCCTTAGTGCCTTTTGCACTTAACTCTTTTCTGACCTCTTTTGAAAGTATGTGGGGATCATGCCCCTAGCCTGGGATTTATCTGGGAGGTGAGTACATACTTGTATAGATGCTGCAAATGAGATTGAGGGTGTTTTGGTTGTTACAGATTACCAATCAAAGAATATATAATGTGGCAAACAGAACTGTGGCTACAAAAGAAGTAAATGAGGACAGCAACAATTCTGATGTCCTTCTGCTAATGCAACACCATTGCTCATAAACTCACAAAACTGATTGCCACATAACTGTGCTACCTGCAGTTCTACTGACATGAAAGAAATTGAAGCTTTTAACTCAAAGTTTTCCATGATTTTGGAATGTTCTCTAAGGTTGTTCACAATTATGCAGTATTACAGTTTTAGGGGTAGGGTGGTTTATTTCACTTTTCTCTTATGTCTTTACTGTATGGACTGCTATTTCTGCAAGTTCTTATGTCCTTAAATTCATATCTGCCTCTTTGGGTTTCTCATGGTCAGCAAGACACTAGAGATCCACACAGAAGGAAGCAGCAACTTCTGTATCTTTTCCAGCTAAAGAACAGCACACACAGTACAGTTCCTCTGTCTGAAAACATTAAGTAGATTTTTCTACTTTTTTTTTTTTTTTTCAGATTGCATGAAGCAGGATGATCAGTAAGGGAGCCAGCAGACAAATCTAAAACAACTCATCAAGCTTGAAATTCAAAAGATTTATAACCATCCTCCCAGCACTTTGGCAGTCATTCTTGCAAATGAATGATCATACTACTTACTTTTGGGAGAGCAGAGGGGCACAAATTGGAACATTTGTAAAGACATTCAGTTTCATTTAAGAATTGGCTAATTTTAAAGGAAACCCATTTTGACTCAGGAACAGCTCTCTGAAAGTATTTTGCCTGGTTCCAATCACACTTAATCACTGTTTGCCACAGAAAGCTTCCTTGGGTGGTGTTGGAGTTGTCTGTGCCTGAAATCCTTTCATCCCTCTCTTGCACTGCTCAACAATACACAGACCATGTAAAATTTATTTCTAAGGCAATGCCTGCTTTGTCTGGATTCCTCCACTGACCAAACTCAGACATCACCGAAGCTGATGCAACAGGGCAGACTCATGCCACCACTGAATTTTTTTCAATCTACTGCTGTAAGGTAAGATCTACATCTGTTTTATCTCTCGTTAGTGCCCAGCATCAACTGCCACTTTCTGATGATGGCTTAATGGGTGGAAGGAGCACTGAACCTGGCAGTGCTCTCCTGCATATTCGTGAATCCATGAACTGCTGAGAAACTCCTAGCTTGGCATGATAATGCCATTTTTCCAATGGATAACATTTCTTTGTGTTGTTTTTTAAAAAAATCACTTGAAATGCTTGAACTGATCTTGGGACATTTTTTTTCTTTGCCCTCATTACCCTTCATTGCCCTTATTTTTCAGACATTCTGAGAGAAAGTTAAACAGGTTATGGAAATGGAGGGTTAAGAAGGTTACAACCACCCTGTAGAGGCAGCTGTGGTATATAGTTTACCTCAAAAGATGGGGTGGGCTAAAAGTGTGCATCCTCTGTTGTCACTGACACCACCAATCCTTCACCCCTATTATCCTGTCATTGCTGCTGACATGCTACAGCATTTCCATCCTGTTTTAGAGATGTAGAACTGGAAAATCAAGTGGTGAGCTCATGGCTAAGTTTTGACAGACCTTGGCTTAAAGGGTTAGATTACCTGTAGTCCTAGGTCAAATCTTCAGCTTTACTAATCTTTCATCTGTACACAGCTGGGATCAGAGTTTAAAGAAAAAATGGTGATGTACCACTCAAAGAGCCCACTTGGATACTTTGGAAAATCCAGCTGTAAAATGTGACAGTGAGAACTGCTCAGTTCTTTTTTTATGAGAGGTGAGTAGGAGCTGGGCTCTGTTGAAAACTGGCGTTGTGTTTGAGGCTTCAGTTATACATACATTTTTAAAAGCAAGTTGCTGTCTTTCTATATACCTGCTAAAGAAGTGTGCTTATCCTTAGCTCAGCGTTTTCTGACTGCCAATAAAAACAAAACCCATAACAGCAATAGAGAAAATAGTACAACAGTGGTGAATCCCAGCTGGTATAAAATAGCCAGTCAGCAAGAAAATGTTAAAAACCAAAAAACCAGTCCCCACACACCAAAGAACCCCACACCCATCCTGCCATTCCCTCATGCATCTGGTTTTTGCTAGAAGCCGCAGGACTCCAGCAGCTTCAGCTTTTCTTTCTCATCCTGAATCACGGACGAATAAATTGCAAAGATACCTGCACAAGCCGTATTTTGAGGATCAAGGAAAGATTGAATTTCTGATCCTTAAAGCATCTTCCCTTCTTACTGGTGGGCGAAAACCTTTAATTAATGCAGAGTTAGGACGTCCTGGCAGTAGCTAGAGCCCTTATAAAATATCAGCTTTGGCAAAATTCAGACTTTCAGAAGCCAGGTAATACAGAGCTTAGGTCAACATTCAGGAAACCTTTATTTTTCCTTCCTCAGAGCTAGTAATAAAGATGGGGAACTGGCAGTATTTACTCAGTTGAGCACTGCTGTATCAAACAGTAGCAGACTGGTTCAACTGTGATAGCAGGAAATATGTTTAGGCCATACCTCACAGGTGGAGCCTCTGTCCCACACTGCTCATCACTTCTGTTGATGGGGACAAAAGAACAATGTATATGTGTACCCTGAGATAACCATATGCCTTTTTTCACTGTTGAGCTGTGTACACTGTCAGCACTGGGACATAGGGATGTTTTAGCCACTGGCACTTGGGCAAAGTAGGGAGAATAAATGTGGGCTTAATAATATATATGTGACCAACTATTGTCACCTGGTGCCTAGCAGGAAAGAGAAAATATCATTATTGTGGATTTGGTTTTAGGAAATTGGGTCAGTGTATGCATGTAAAGGAAACGTCATTGTAAATACAGCACACTTTTCCAAAGGGAAGGTCTGCTTGTGCTGTAGCAGCTATATACTATGTTCTCTGAAAGGCATTCACTGTAGTGGTGAATTATTTCCATTACAGATACACTGAGGCATTACTATAAAGACTGAAGTTCATACTGCTCTATTATGCTCTGTATTTTCTGGTTTCTCAGAGGTTTGAATTATGCTGAACTTGACTTTATGGAAGCAAGTGAGCAATCTTAACTATAAATTATTAAATATTTTCTGCAAAGTAGTACATCTAACAGAGACATATTTTTGGAGACCTTAGATGTTCTTTGGGTGCTTGCAGTTATCGTTGCTACATTGGCACTACTGAGATGAAATAAAGGGAATGAACTCTGTGACTGTCTGTTGTGAGATTGGAAGAGGTGTTATTACCACTGCTGAAATATTTGGAAGGAAGAGTTACTGAAAGTACTGAAAGAGAATCCTGAAATTATGGTTTCATACTGACTACAATAAACACCTAAGACCGAAATGATGAGTGTCTCCTCTTCTACTTTCCCTCCATTTCATATCAGAATATACATAACTCTTCTGAGGAAATTTCCAGCGTGCTCTTCTCTTCCAGCCCTATTAAACCATCAGCATCTTAGAAGCTATTAGCCCTTTAAAGAGTTTCCCTTTGTTCTCTGATTTGCTGTTATTGCAAAATTAAGAAAGATGCTTGTTTCAGCATTTGAATCTTACTGGAGTGCAGAAGATTAACTAGTTTTGGGGCTTGCTTCCATTTATCAAGCAGATCAAGAATCAGCTTCAAAGAAGTTGACGAAAGAAGTTCAGACTTAAAGTTCAGACTCAGGTCTCAGGTTCATCAAATGTTAGGGGAAATTCAGAGATGTGCAATAGGCAGAGATTAATTTGTAATAAAAGGAATTATAAAAGGTATTTTGCAAGTATGCATGTTTAGAGTTGCAAGATTTATTTGTTGTTTGGTTAGTGTTTTTTTGCAGGCAAGGAAATATCAGAATTAATCCATAATAAATGCTGCTAAGAACCTAGAGATATAATTTGCATTGGAATTAATACATCCCTGTAAAAATGAGATTAAGAACACAAAGGTCTTGCAATCACAGCAATGACATCTACCTTAGTAAGTAGGAAACATTTTTGAGTGCTAAGACTCAGTTGTCATCCCTGTGACACCCCTAGAACATTTGCGGGAGCAGTTTTTGGTGGAGTATCACCAGAAATCTCCCAGGAACTCTACAGTGCCTCTCAGGAGTCAGCTTTGAGAAAGAACCAATACCTACAGGGTCTGAGATGTCAGAGTTGTGGACGTGGCCAGATTGTGCCTGCCAGCCCCAAAGCCGTGTTACAGGTAGAACGGATTAGCTTAGTTACAAAATACATGGTGTCATGAAGGAGTCAGAATTCCCTTTGTAAATCCCAACCCACCAGTTAGGACAAAGCACTCGCTGCTCTGTCTATGTCTTGGCAGTATCACAGTTGTAGTGCTCAGTGAAATGTGGCCCCTACATGCTGCCGAGATAGGAGTGCGGAGAGACAAGTGACCTCTGCAACACCAGGAGTGGTATAGGAGGCACAGGTATTGCACATGTCTAAGTAACTGTCAACAGAAGCTAGCTAATCTCCACAGACTCCTGACCCACTGACGTTCTTCCTTTCAGAGGATATGAAATGGGTGTCTGAAGAGGCACCTCAACCTCTAGGTCACTGCTTCTGTGCTGTGTCCAGAGCATCCATGTTAGCATCTTAACTCTTTCCTTAAAAAAATTACTTGAGTGATGTAATATCCACCTTAAGGTCACTTTTATCTCCCTTCTTACAAAAGAATTGGTTCATTAGTGTTGCTACAGAGCTGTCCTTGATTTTAGTCAAGAGGCAGGCATTCCTTTTGACAGGAGATCCTTTACCTTCACTGCTTCTGCTAGATGGATAGTGCCTTTGATAGTCACTCAAATGCTGCAGTTGGAAGCTACAAACAAATCCATGGAGCAGAGTATCTCATGAACGCCTTTTCATGGAAGAAAGTAAGAGATGGACACCGCTACCCAATTTGCAAACCATGGGGAGATCAACTGTATCAATGCATGCATGAGATCTTTGCAGTCTTTCTCCCTGTCAGGGCCCTCCTCCTGTGATGTGCAGCAAATGGAATGGTTTGGGCACTGACTACGAAGGCAACCTGAAATTTTTAAAATCCCTTAAAAAAACTTCTGAGAAAAAAAAAGGGGAAGGATGATTGAAATGTTTAATGATGTCACCTTCTCGTTTATCTTACACTGTATTCTAAAACTATGCTAATTTAAATTGAAATTATTTAGAAATGGAAATGTTTTGCTCTAAAATTGTAAAATCTGGATGCTTTGAAGCTGCCAGAACATTTTTCTGTCTTTCTTGAAACATATTCATAGAATTCATATCATTTCCAAAAGTATTCACCTCAAAGGAGCTGTCTATTCTGGGAAAAGGGTTCCCCTGATGTATTTCCTTTGACCATCTTTAAAGCTCCCACACTACAGTTATTAAGAAAAAGCATGTCGACTAGTGATTGAGACATTTCCAGTGTCTAGTGCCAAATTTATTTTTAAAACATCACATTGCACTCTCAGCAATGGGCTTTACTTTTGGTCCTGGTGTCACTCTTTTGCTGCTGGTAAGGCACACAAAGTTAGTGCAAAGCTCCTGTCGCCGTTACATCCGTGCAAAGGGGAAGGAGATTATTTAGGGTGGTTAAGAAGGTATCACTAGCTTTAACAGCATAATAGGATAAAATTAGATAATTAAAGAGACCTGTGTGTGAGGTTTTCATACAATGGAATACAGTAGTTTGCTCCCTGAAAAGAGTGAGTGATGTTGTCTCTACTTGTGACACTCAGCCCCATTCCAGTAAAATGACTGCCACGGATACCGTAAAGAGCAAGCATGCTCGAGCAATCAGATGACTGCAGCTGATGACCTCAAATGTGTCACTCTGTTTTATTCTAATTTTATAGACTGCATGCCTTTTGCATGGAGACTATCACTGTATTCATGAAAAACACTAAGAGGGAAGCAAGCGTGTGGTTGGGACCCTTTAAACTGAGAGGAAATTAGTATCACTGCTCTTGTAAATGATGAAAAAACATTTGAGATGAAGTAGATGCTGACATCCAGAAAGAATTGTGTTGCAGCTATTGAATTGCCTATCCATTTTTGGCACGTTAGAAAGATGTAATTTGTTTCCTCTATATTAGCTCTACATAGACACACATAACATTCTCTGCATTACCTAATCTTGGACAGACAAGCAAAACATAATGATCTGATTCATAAATTGCAAAAGTGGTGTTCTCATGAATGAATCATTCAGACTGAAATACAGGCTTGCGTTACGTCCGTTCCGGTATTACCTTCCGCTGCTTACACCAGTGACGGAGAGCTCTGTTTGAAAATGAGAGATTGATTGCTCTGAAAGACAATATGCTGCAAACAGGGCAGTCAGATGACATTGCCCTTTCTACTGACTTTCCCAAAGACTTTAGGTTTCTTCTAAGTCTGTAAGTATCGTAAAATGTCTCCAATCTTGCAAATACATGCCTCCAATCTTGTGAATACATGCATGCCTAAAAATTAATCCTGTGATCAACTTTTGTACAGCTGATATGAGTGTAACTCACCTATCACTTGGAGCTTTTGCTGGCACCTGGCATTTCTGGGGGTGTTTCCTCAGATACTGTCTTCTCCCATGAAGTCATTTCATCCAACATGGGAAGACATTCCCCTCTGTTGTGAGATATGTGGTTACTGTAGAGCAGCGCGCGATGGCTTGGTGACAAAGTGAGCCCTGGTGGGTTATCCAGCAGGATGACCCAGAGGATCTGGGTGCAGAAATACAACCCTCACTGGAGCATGCTCACAACAGAGAGCAGCAGCACAACTGAGGAATATTGTGTAAATTCAGAGATGAAATGTTGAGATGTGTTAACAGTTTGGGTGGACAGATATATCTTTACAACATTTGTTGAGCTGAGCTAGGTTAACAACACTTATTCCCTGGTTCCATAGACCAAACAGGTTCTTTGCTGCTTACCAAGGCCTGACTCCATCTCAGTCTCTTCTGGTTTTCCCACCATTGCTAATTCACATGAAAGACTTTCTGATTCTACTTCATGGTCTCACCCCGTGTTCTCCTTTGCAGTAGTTTGTATACCCCAGAAGTTAAAAGAAATGTTTACTTTCTGTCATCTGGCTGTGTGGTCATCTATGGGATCTCCCTGCATTTGTTTCCTCATAGACTTCCCATAGCTTATTAGATCTTCTCTGCACACCTTCCTCCATTACTGACCTGAATATGTGGAACAGGCCTTTTACTTCCAAGGTAGCCCAGCTGTGTTTTTTCCTCCTAGTGAGTGCTCAGCCTCATATGGATTGAGAAGCCATACGAAAGTCCTGGAAAGCAAAATTTTATTTAACTGTTCAATGTATAAGTTAGAGCCAGTCAAATCCAGTACGATCCTAGCTCCCTCGAGATGGGGACAGGACACAGCTGCCTGCTGGGCAGAGCTGCTCTCCAGGAGGCCCTGTGCCCCAAGTCCCACGCTGGCTGCTTGGCAAATCTCTGGATAGCGGCTTCCACGTGCAGCCAGCATGCTCCACGGGGCTGAGGAAACACCTCCACTTTGTGCTTGCTCGGGGTCAGGCTGGTGCTGTCGGGGTGCCCGGGGAGACCGCTGCTCCCCCTCAGTGCTCCCAGGACACGTGAGTCGCGTCAGCTAACTGAGCAACTTGCTGAGAGTAACTTCCACGTTTTGTCCTGACTTGAAAGCACGTCTCATTGGATATTCAGATCAGCCTTGTGCGATGTGGGATTTGCATTTATTGTCACCCTGCAGCACAGCAGACCGAACAGGACCCCAGCCGATTCGGGTCTCTGTGGTGCTGTCCCTCGTCGTGGTGGGACGGGGCTTGAGCGCGGCCCTCCAAACAGCGCAGGGCAGAGAACGCAGCCGTCCTCCCTCGGAGTGGAAGCGCATTTCGCACCCCTGGAAAACGCGAAGCTGAGCGCCGGTGGCTGGGGCGGGCCGCTGCCGGAGCTCCGCTCGCTCCGGCGGTGCCGCTCTCCTCGGATCCGCTCCGGGCGGGTGCGGGAAACCGCGCCGGGCACACGCGTTCACGTTCCCAAGCATCCCCCTCCCGCTCCACGCCGTGAATTTCGCACTCGGAATTTCGCCTCTGGCCCCGCCGCCCCCCCGCTACGAAGTACGGCGCCCGGTGCCGCCGCACGGGGCCGGGGCCAGGCGCAGGGAGGGAGGGAAAAAGGGAGGGCGTGAGGGAGGGCCGGCTGCCTCCCCGGCCCCGCAGGCCGCCCGCCGCCGCCTCTCCGCCTCC
>WBMW01002295.1:0-248344 GCA_013396635.1 Penelope pileata
GTTAGAAACTAGGACAGTTTCCTCTCCTTTGAAATAAATAAAGAACTTTTTAAATCTTTAGAGGATAAAAGCTATCTTAGTTCCACTGACTTCAGGAAAGCTCTGAGTCTATACCAGTATCTGCAACTGGTAGCTTTTGTAAGCATCGGAACACACGCACACAAACACTGCATTTGTGTTTTAGAGGAACACTCTGTACTGCAAAATACTGCAAACATATTATGAAACAGCAGCATTTCTGTTGACTCTGTACCCTCTGTCATCTTTGCTGCAGATTTCTGGCACAGTTGTATTGCAGCGCATGTGGACAAATGCTCTGCCCTCACGCCCCCCTAAACAACATGTGGGATGAAGGAAAAGAAATTCCTCCAGCTCAACTTTTTTTGAGATGCTATGCTTCAGATCTCTTTGGCATTCACATACAGGCTCCTTTACAAATGCCTGGCAATTACACTCATACCTATTTTTAGAGTTGTCTAACACACTTCGAGAAGCTGCAAGGAATGCAAAAAAAAATCAACAGGACTAACATGTGTAACTCTCCTTAAAATATGACACTGTAGTTGCCATAACTTACTGCTTTATTGCTTGTAAGATGAGTGGTGGCATTCATGAGATTTTTTTCCAGGTGTTAGTTCTAGTCATATTTAGCCCCTTTAACTATATTCATTTCATTTGCTTGGGAATGGGAAACCAGGAAGTGATGGGACAAGAAAAACACTGTTGGACAGAAGATGGAATATTTCAGAAACATTGGCTCCATGATGCACTTGCCTGGCAAACATGTATGACCCAGGAAGCGATGCCTTGTGCTGTAATGTCTCGCACAAAGTGAAGAACAAAGGGCTGCTGAAGGCATGTGATTCTACACTGCAATTTAACAAGGATTATGGCATTTCAACTGTTTCTCTTAAAGGGATGGAGACTCCCCATATTCAACACAATGTGTTATGCTATCTGTAGATATACTGTTAATTTTTAACAGGTTTCATAGATACACTCAAAAGTGCTCATGGTCTCATTATTATAATTTTTTTTATATATACACCATTTTTTCAAAACCTACATTTCAGTATAATCAACAAAAGTGAATCAATGCTTTGAATTACCTGTTGAAGCCTCTCTCTTTTTTGACCCTATTAGAATGTGTGTTGGGATAGCCTGGATAGAGTCTTTGCCTCTAAGCAATTATGGGATGGGGAATAGCTGTCCTTTACCTGTAGAAATTCATGGAATTTTGATCATATGAGAGAAAAGGACTTAATAGAAAATGAAAGGTAGTCTATAATGCAGAGAAGGTACTTGGAAGAGATCCTTACTTTTCATGCTATCCGGGATAATAACTGAGCTCAGCCATCATTTGCAGCTGTTCTGGGATATATCACAATGAGCAGAGATTAACCATTATTATTCAGCATCTGCTTCAGTGTCCTCAATATCCTGTAAAATTCTGTGCTGTACCTAATTGGGCTAGAAAGAGGAACAAACCAATAAATCTGGTTTTATTATGATTATGTTACCAGTCTGGGAATAAATGAGCTTTAAATATAATGCCTGGGAATACTAGATAATCATCTTCCAATCAAAAGAGTAGGTATTAAGAAGCAGACTGGGGTATAGAAATGTTCAAATAGATTCTTTTTTTTTAATCTTATAGCATTTAGAATACCCATTTACTATTAGTCATTAGTGTCATCCATCACTATCAGGGCTAGTGGCTGCCTGTGTAGTTGGAGCAGTGCTTATCCCCTTTTGTACATGAAAGAGCAACTGGAAATGCATTATGCCAGCACTGCAAAAATAATGGTTTCATTTATTTATTTATTTATTTGATAAGCTTCCTGGTGGCAAGAATGGAGTCAGCTTTAACCTAGTATATCCTAAATTGTTTGGGATCTTAGAAATGCCCCTCACCTACACGTCTTAGTGCCCCTATGGAGACCAGCACAGAGTCAGTGCTATAGTATCCTCTTTGTAAAGAGAGGTGCTGACTGAAATGCTCTGCAGTAGGTTTAGGTCTTACTCTCAGCTGTGAGACCACATTTGTTAATGTCAGAGACATACTGCTCTGCCCTCACTTTCACCATTGCAGTTGGGGGCCTGCAGGGTATGAATTGATGAGCAGCTTTCTTCTACACCCTGAATTTTTTTTAATAATGCTGGGGTTGGTGCTTTGACTTATATTTGGTACCAGATATTTAGAGACGTATTTTGAAGCTGTACACCTAAATAACAACCATGCATGGTTAGGGAAAAGAACGAAGACTGCAGAAGGAATACCAGCTATTTGGTAGACTCTTTGTCCTCACTGGTTCAAAGGGAATCACCTGGCAGGAGACCTATGCTGCAAGGATGTGCTAGCACACAGGCAGCCGTACAACAAGGTGCCAGTGTCTAGGACATTGATATCCACTTGCTACTAACCACATTTACAAACTAGACATTGGAGGGAAGTCACTTCCAATATTCAAATGAACAGAAGCCTGTGGACTAGCCAAAAAAAGTCCTTAGTCAATATTATACCTTGTACTTATGACAGAGGAACAACTCTCCATTTTTGTCTGGGTCACTATGCTATGTAACATACATCTTCCCAGACTGGCCAAAGATGTTTTATCTGAATAAGGTGGATGTGGGTGGCTTTTGGTCATCTTTAGACCTTGGGACAGGGTTCTGTAAGACACTGTTGCTACTTACAAATAGCACCACAAGTGAAACAGATGCCCTGAGTGGCCATTTTACATTTATATCAGAGAAGGAACAAGGTTTTGAAACTTTTTTTTCAATTAGTATTGGCGTCTCTCTTTTTCAAAGACTGAAGGCACCATACTATAGTACAAGCCTTTCTCTGAAATACAGCCAAGAAAAGAGCTAAAGAAGAATACCTTTCTGTGCATAATGCTATAATGGTTGCGTACAAAAACATAGGTGCATTACAGCTTACATATTTAAAAGAAGTAAATTCACCAGCTTTGCATTTCTAACAACAAAAAAAGATATGGGAGGAATTGCAGAGCTTCCAGTATTGAGCTTTCAAGATCAGCATTTTCCAGTGGTGACATATAGTGAAATCGTTAACACTGATATGAGGAGGGAGAAGCCTGATAGTGTTCTAGGCTAAGATATATGAAAGGAGGTATATTCATCTCTAACATGGGTGGCTAAAAGCTCAGATCTGTATGTTCAGCAACTTATTGCATGAAACATTTTGTTTTAAAAGACAGAAGTTGAGGACAATTAATTACTTAATATATTTTACAATATATGTTCAAAACTCAGAATTAAAATTAATCATTCTATCTTAACTGTGTTTGACTGACTTGTGAGGATTTGTTTTTTCAGGGCTGCACTAACTGCCATGTGTTTTTTTGTTTTTCGCACACCTATTACAGAAATAATGATTGATGAGTAAAAGCCCCTAATACTCACCCTTTCAGGACTGTCAGATTTTATGAGCAAATGCTAAGTATGTACTGGTTTTGTAAAACATTGAGCATATTTTTAGACATAGTAAAAAAAAAGCAGAGATTAAATAAAATATGTTAATAACCTGAAAAAGTGAGTATATCAAATGGGTTTTATATGATATATGTAAAATATAAAAATTTGGTAGCAGATCAAGCATTAAACTTTTTCTTTTTGTCAGCTGTAGGAATAAAGAGAAAAATTACTGTTTGAACCCCCCCCAAAACCCCTCATTTGTAATATAAATGGGTTCTCTAAGAGAGAATCTTTGCAGAGAATGAGTGTTAGAGATGATCAGTCATCAAAATGGGGTCATGAAACACAAACCTTCAGAGAAGGGCTCAGTATGCTTCATTCTTGCAACAGCCTCCCAAGAAACCAGGCTGCTCCTAGTATTTATGTCTGAAATGATATCTGTTTGCAGGTTTCAGATCAGTGAGGAGGAACTATATAGTGCCTCCTCTTTTTTTTCAGCCCTATCTGGCTGCCACCGTGCCTGAAGTGTCAAGGAACAAATGCTCTGATTTCAGGCTGTGTGCTCACTTCAGTTTCTGACAATGCCTCTCAGGTTCGCAGACTTGTCAGCTCAATTGTAATGATTGTCACTAAAACTGATGCACTGAGGAATTAAAGGTGGAGATGTATGTTAAAATTGCCTTCCCTATTCATGAGAGGTGCCAAGCCCCTGAAGGAAATTTCAGAGGAATAAGAGCATCTGTAAGGGGGTATTTTTGGCAACTACAGATAATATTTTGGATGAAGCAAGCACCTTTCGTTCTGATTTTCTTATCAGAGGAGAGCAGGAAACAACCTGAACTTGAAAACTGACAGAATCTTAGCATTAAGACTGTTGCAATCAGAAATCTAATTGCTTCACAGAACAGCAGTGAGATTGCATAAAGCAGGATCACTCCATTTTTTGTTCACCATATTATCCAAATAAATTCTACATTCCTGTGTTATTTTCAAGGTGTTTCCACCATCTACATTAATAAAGATGATGTTGCAGCAGTCAGCAAGCAAAAAACCCGTGTCTTCAGGAGGAATGGTTTCTTATGAATGGAAAATGTTCTATACATAAACATCTGTCCCAGGAGTCCAGCACCTTACCTCAGGAAGAGCTTGTAATTGATTTCGTTCAAGAAAGCCTTTGGGATCTCTATTAAATGACATTTAGTGGGTAGCTTCTATCAATCCAAGTTTCACTAAAGTATGATTTTCAACCCCTCTGTCTCTTTCACAATGTTTTGGTTATTTACAAAAAAAGGGGGGAGAGGGTGAAGGAAGAGGGTGAGAGAGGAGGAATAGAAATTAATGCCGTTTAAACAAATGTCAGCTCCAGCTGACTTGACCTACATCGAGGGATGATTCTTTTCAGAAGGCTATTTTTGCAATATGCAAATTTCAGAGTCTCATTTTATGAGATCACATTTGGAAGTATTTTCCTAAAATTCTGTAACCAATACCTCACCATCCATAGCTCACCTGTAATCATATCGCTCCTTAGTGGCTCCTGACTGAAAGTCCTTTTCATATCATGCTTGTTCCACAATATAAATACTGCTGTGAACTGGCATGGTATGGGACTGACAATAAGCTCTTGATTCATTGCTGCTTTTGGAGGACAGCTTATCTGAGGTATGTTCTAAGCTCAGGACTTTGTTTTTCCTACAGTTCAGTTGTTGCCTGTCATGATCTCCAAAGCTTGGCTCTGGTCCCAAGTAGTCTGTGTCTCAGCTGAAGGCTGCCCTTGTGCAGCATCCACAGCTTAAACTCCCTCTGAGATAGCACAGCACAGCCCCCAGCGCACTTTGGAGAAGAGCCTCTGTGCTGCCTGGCCAGCACTGGCCCAAGCTGGCAAGAGCATGCTGCAGCCCATTCTGCCAGCAGATAGCTGTGTTCAGCCCTGAAGCTACGAGCCAAGGCCAAGCCACAGCCAGCAGCAAGGATGGGAAGAGCAGGGCTAACAGCGCTCAGGGGGATTATGCCTACTCTCAGGCCCTGACCTCTGTGGGGACTACATAGCTATCCTTGTTGGAACAGAATTTTCGCCTAACACTGAAAAAGTTCAAGAAGTTGGTGCTGTGGTTGTTACACAGTAACAGCACTGCAATGAGTCTTCATCCACTGCCATACCAGAAGTCTCCCATCAACAAGAGACCAAAACAACACTGATCTGTGTTGTACCAGACGCAGCAGACAGCTTCAGGTAAATCAATTAATGTTTTAAAAATAGATGCAGTACTTCACGTTCTTGCATTTAGTCCGTCCAGCTAAATTAACTCCTGTTCTTTCAAATGCTCATCACTCATACATTTACTTCATGAAGTGCATCTTCTGCTATTCTGTTCCAGGGAGGCCCAGGGCAGTGAGGGCAGTACTCAGAAAAGAAGGCAGATGTCCAAACTTCCCGTTGTCTTTTATCACTACCAAATATATCTAGGCTAGGATACACAAGTTACTGCAGTGCCACTGATTTCAGCTGGTCTGTATTTGGTTACCCAAGGCTGAGATATATGGGATATCAGGATAAATGAGCAATTGTATGCATGTGATTTTTAATTGAAATGATAATGTAATCTTCTGTGCAGCAGACAACATTTAAATCAGATTTCCTTCAAATTTGCTGTTACTGGAAACATTTCCAAAAAAAAAAAAAAACCCACAAAAAAACCACTAAAAGAACCCAACAACAAGAAAAAGAAAGAAAAGAAAACACACAAATAAGGTTTTGAATCTTAACCCAGATGGGAAAATTCACAGACCGTTCTCTTTAATTAATCTAAACATTGCTAATTTAAACCTGTAAGCTCTCCTGAGTAATTCCGGTAACAGCACTTGAAAAATAATGCTTTTGTGAAAAGCTCAGCTAATTCAGAAAACGATCAGAATTCATGTTACTCATTTCACAATGAAAAAGAAGATTGTCTCCATTGTGGCACATGCAGGAAGTTATAGTCTACTAGCAAAAAAAGGTAAAAAATGAGGTCATTAATACTGGCTGAAACAAACAAGATTTTTATATTTAAATATGGAAAAATGGGTTTTATGAAAGCCTGAAGGGAAAGAAGAAAAAAAAGTGTACCCACAATGGGAGTGAAAACTATCCTTCATGATACTAGTAGATGACTAGTTAAGTAACGACCACTTTCACATTTTATCATTGCTATAAAGGCTTTTATAATGTTGATTAAATTGATGCCGCAATGGCCAAAATTCTCTTCCCAGCATGACAAGCAGCTGCTGGCCAACTCAGATTTTTAGTTTCTTCATCAAATTCCTCACAGCTTTCTTACAGGTTGCTCTGATTTAATCCTAGCCACTGTAAATACCTCTGGCATTAGCCCAGTAACTAAAATGTTTTTTATTTAACCTGCTGAGTTTTTTATTTCCTTTCAAACACTGTTATGTGGCTGTACTTCCGTGAGCCCCTACGTGATTACAGTTTCTACAAGAGCAATTCCATTCGAAGGGAAATTTTTCCTGCAGTGACCAATGGAAAATTGAAAGCACATCTTTCAACAGAAGTCTTTGCTCTTTTGCCTTTACATGAGTTCAGAGTATTCAGTGCAACTGAGGTGATGATGCTTTGGATTCTCTTATCAAATGTCTCTTGTTCTTCCCAGAATATAATTCAATTTCACTGGTGCATCAGGGAGAACCACTCATGCAAGGAGCCAGCCTGTAGGCATGTATGATTAAGTGTTCTTGGCTGACTGTCAATGCTATTTGTTTGTGAAATTAAATATATAGATTTACATCTGTCTGAAGGATCATGTGAGTGGACTTAATAAATGCAACCAGCTTGTTACATGACATTTCAGTTGCACATACTCAAAATAGTAAGTAAGCTATCTAAATATTCCACAGCTAGATTCACAGTAAAAAAAGAGATAAGTGAATTGTTTCACAAGTTAGCTTGATATGAAACAAGAAGATAGAACAAGATGTATAAAAATAATTTGCGCACCATTGTAAGTATCGGTTTCCTACTACAACCATGCAAACAGCCAAGGCACATCCTGCCTTCTTGGATGGCGCTCATTTTTGTCCCTGGTATTTTAGGGACTGATAGCATGGGTTTATTTATTGGTTTTACTTACAAGTCATCACCACCACAACCATGATCAGACCTGTTCACTCATTTTCTATTTATTTCTGTTCTTGGGCTCCTGGTGCTTGTTAGGAACCCTGGAAAGGCCTAGACAGCACGGTGGAGAAAGTATCACAGATAGGAAGAAAGTAGCTGGGGTTCTGAAGTGAAGAACAAGACGGCTAATTTCAGATATCTCTATTGCTAAGCGTGTAAATATTGCATACAGACAATATCTGTCTGACATTTCTTACATAACTTGCAAATCAAAATAAAATTCTGACCTTTACTTTTTTCTGTAGAAATCAGCAAGAGGTCGTAAAGGCATACGTGTGTGTGCATGCATGTATGCATGCACGTGTGTAGTGCTTTGTTTTTCTCACCTATTTGTGTTCACATATACTATTGAAAACGTAACACTTGGGAAAACAAAAGGGTTTGGGGTTGTTATTGCTGTACAATACTGCAGTATTCTTTCCACTTTGTATACTTCTGAATTTGATTCCCTTTTCTTTCTGTTAATAGTAGAAAAGGAGACACTGTGAGAGAGGAAAGATGAACAGGAAGAGCTCTGGTCTTCCTCCTCAGTTACATGACTGAGATTACATTTCTATCCGTTTGCATTTGAAATGTGCCGGTTTTCAAGTGCTCCTTGGAGCAAAGAAACAAACAAAAAAAGTAAGTATCTTTCCAGAGTAATTACTTGCAAATTGGACAACGGTATAAGATTTCAACATTCAACTTAGACTCAAATCTCAGAAAGAGATTCCTCTTTTAAGTATGTTTATATTTAGATCTTGCCAAGAACTTGGGCCCGACTAAACAAATTCTGACCTTAGATTCTCAGTTGACCTTAGACTGACATTGATCTAGTGTCTTTTATTTAAAGCAAAACCAGCTGAGATCCCGGAAAGATAAATAATATATCTTTGCCTTGTTGTATTGTGATGGTATATAGGACTAAGCACTCACAGAGTATGTTTAGATATTAAGTTTTTAAAGGATTATCTAGAACCTAGCATTTCCTGACTTGCACCTAATTAATTCCAACACAGACAGTGAAATACTTTCTCAGGCAAACTTCCCATAAATTTTTTCAGTAAATTCTGGGATAGTATTTTAGAGTTTGGATCTGTCTTTGCAAAGGCATGTACATTGGTTGCTCTGAAAGTAATGCCTCCTATTCATTTCCATGGAAACTACAACAGAAAGAGCACCATAACACTATTTGATAGAGCAAATTCTCAGCTACAAAACACTATTTTTCAACATAGTCACCACCATTAGCTGTGTGCTTTCACCAGAGATGAACAAGAGCCTGCATGCCATGCTCATAAAAATCTGCTAGACTGTCTGGAACATGGCTTCTCTTTCACATTGCTGTCACCTCTGCTGAAATGCACCACCCACTGCCTCACTGTGCTCACATCTGCTGTTTGGTACTCGTAAATGTTCAGCAAGCATCAGGCACCATTGTGTCAGAGTGCCCTTCTGTTGCCATCTGTCGCACAGCAACAAAATGGAACGGAATATTGGTGGGAAGGTTCAACCTCTACTGCCATACCACCAACGTCTGCCTCCGATGTCATTGGCCAACATAATGAAATAGGAGGCATTGCTTTCAGAGCAGCCCTCATAGATAATTAAAGATGCAGATAAGCATCAAATATGATTTCCAAAAATGTCTACGCAGGATGTGGGGCTAATTCCCATTGGAAAACAATGGGATTTAGGCATCAAACAGACCCAGTGTTTTGTGAATCCCATTGGGCACTTCCATGTACCGTTAGATGCCTAACTGCCGTCAGAGTTTTTACTGTTGTCCTTCCACCTGGAATTACTTTAAAATCTGGTTCTTGGGCTGAGAGAGAAAAAAAAAAAAAAAAGCAAGTTGTAATTTTATATTAACAGATCTTTTTTTTAAAAAAGAAAATTTAATAAATAAATAAATTAGATGTAAAAAAAAAAAAAGCTGTAAATATCTGCTATGCAATTTCTGGATGTTCACATTTTAAACTACTATCCTAAGCATAATCTCATGAGTTGTGAGGCCAGGAGGGTGTAATATATAACTAACAGAATAGATCACCTACCTTTACAAGATTGTTTAAAAGAACACATCTGATTTGTGTCAGCATTTGAAATATATTTGTAGCATGAGCTCCTTCTTTATTGCAAGCTGAGTTCAACTCTGTGAGCTATTACATTTTTCTCCTGCTGAAGTCCAGAGAACATGCAATTGCTGCTTTGAGCCATGTTTTGAACTACAAACCTCTGCCACTTGAACCAAGCATAGCTTTAAAACTTACATCACAAGACTTCTTCAGAAGCCACAGCATCCAGCCCCAAACCCTTTCCAAGCCTCTGAGTCACCTGCTGATGGGAACAGACTTTTTTTCAGATTACCTCACAAGGTGTTTGCATTTCAAGTCACATCATCACTGAGTTCATAGTGTGTTGATCTTACCTGAGTACAGAGTATATCCCTAATAAGCACTAGTGTGCCTAAAGTGTTGGTATTCCACAGCTATATATATATATGAAACAGCTGCAAGTGTAAAGATGTGACAGATGCAGCTTGCTGTGTTCCTGTGCAATGAGATAAACAAGTCTTATCCTTTCAGGTTTTTTAATCAAACAAATAAAACCAGAAGAGATTTCTTTTGCTCTGTAATTGTATGTGTGCCAGTGCCGTGCCTTCCCCAGTTCATTTGTTATGATTTATACTTTCAGAAAGTGCATGGTTATACTGCATGAGAAGTGTCTCTGTTGAATTGAATTCTCTGACTGCAGTAATTCTGTATGAGCTTGGTCTTAATCTGCTGGTGATTTCTTGTTTTTATAAAACAACTGTTTAGAGCCACTGCATTATTTATAGTAATTAATTTTGATCTCATCCTGCAAGTTCTTCACTGTGCGAGAATTGCCAGAAAACACTTTTTTGTGCATATAATAAGACAAAACGATATAACACAGACAAGTTTCTATTTAAAGATACTGCCACAGGTCAGATTCTGCTTTAGTTGTGTAAGTGCAGATAAACCATCAAGAAGCAAGCCCAGAGGGAACAGGAAAGATTTCTAAAACTTCTGCAAGACTCCTGTAACCACTGTCATTAATATACCAAAATGACTGAAACTTCAAGGTGACTGAAAGTTTGCTGTTTTTATCTGCAGATATCTCTGGTGCAGGTGAGGGAAGGACATCCAAGGAGGAGGTGAGAAAAGCAGAGTACAAAGACTAAAAGAGCAAAGGTGGCCTGAGTGAATTGAATGGGAAACAATCAAAGCTGGGCTCTGGGAAATTATACCGTAACTGCAGTGTTAATACTCAATGCTGGCAGCAAATGGCCAGCAGCCAGTACTTGTGCAGCAGACCAGTGAAAAACAACTAAACTCGTGTGGCTGGATCATAGCTGGAAATGTGTCAGCAGTACAGTACATATTGTACCAGGGCACCCATCACCACTTCAGATCAGAAGCTTTCTCCAAAGTAACTAAACTGGGATTAAGGTCATCAGGATTAGGGCAAGTACAGGCAATGCCTTAGAAGAAAATGTATCCCAAGAACACAGCATATGCTGTATATGAATTTTCATATGTGGACCTCAAGAAGCAGGAGGCGCAGGAGAGCTAACAGATCAGATGGTGTGCTTCCATCTGAACACAGTGCTTCTCCTCTCCCCTCCTTCCCAGCATTAGGTACTGGGCCGTCAGCCTTGTTTTAAGCACAGCAAGCAATGACTAGCTTTTCCCTCGCAGGAGCCCATTCCTAGCCATCCAGCCCTCTATAAAAAGAAACTTTTTTATATACTTGACAAACTAATGCTGCGTGTGATTTTGGGTGAGTGCCACTTTGTTTCTCAAATTGGCAAGAATTACTTTTGAATTCAAAATTAGAAAAGAAGGAAGGACGGAAGGAAGGNTGTAAAATGCAGTTTGAAGGCAAGATTTTTACTTAAGGGAAAGCTCAACTTACAGCTCAGTACAGCAAAGATTTCTGCCTGCACCAGGTATTGGGCTGGAATTGGAAGCTGGAAGAGGCACAAACCATTCTGCTAGGTAAACTGTGCCAGCAGATTTTTGTCTTATTTATTGTGATTCACCTTAACGATCTTTGGGATGTGTGGGTGTTGGGTTGGGGTTTCTTCAATGGGCAGAAGAGGGAACAGGGCACAAAAGGTGCCCTTGGAGACCTCTGTCCAGAAATGAAGAATAAGAGGAAGAAATTGCATATTTATAGCCCTTGTAATGGAAGGGAGTGGCTGATCCTGACATGGAGGGAAGACAGGTATACCTGCAGGCCTGGCATTATGAAGATTTGCTTTTGCAGCAAGTCCTGAAAATGGGGACAGAGAAGAATGTCTCATCAGCTTGGGAGGCTGGGGAGGAGTCTCTTGTGGCTGCAGGGGCTCAGATCTGTTTGCTTAACACACTTGCTTGTCTCCCAGCAGTTCGGCTCACTGTGCACAATCCCGCACAGTCACCACTGGTCACATTAGCCAGGGACCATGTGTTGTGTACAGAAGCTCTCTCAGCACAGGCACACAACAGTGCAAGCCAGGCAGTCTTGCCATTTTTCCATACAGCTACTGTTACAGGCTCCCAAAATGCATGAGTTATTTGCTCATTATTGGCTGCCTGCTACTAAGCGTGGTGCTTTCCAAATAACAAATCCAAACACAAATCCCTCCTTGCAGAACATACAATCCAAAATAGGAAAGATCTAGTTGGAACAGTGCTAAGGGACACCAAATATAAGCAAAAGGCTCAAGGCGGTTAGCAGTGATCACCCTTTTAAAATATTTTTGCTGCTCTTGTCATGACACAGCAAGTTTTCATTCTCCCATTGCCTCCATATCTTATCACCATTCGGTTCATCTATCCCCATTTCCATCTTCTGGAAATCCGAACCACAGTTTTCCAAACAGCTCAGACGGTGTTTTTATTTCTTATCCATCTAAACACAAAAATCTTGTGCTAACAAAAGGTCTTTTCCTGCTCATGTATAATATCAGCTGGAAGAGAGCCTCAGGACTTCTGTACAAGGCACTCATCTTAACTGTTTGTGTGGCAAAGGATTATCTACAAGGACAGAAGAGGCTTCTTGTTTGGCTGAAACTTTTCACACCTATAACACCTATCAGGAGTTGCTGCGTAGCTGCAGCATGAGCAGGTGCCATCTCACACTGGACAGTGAGTGAGCTGCCTGGCCATGGTTAATCTGTTGGGCAGTGCCCTGTGCATTCGCAGAGAGTTGCCTCTGTTTGAAAAAATGGTCCTCACTGTCTGAAATATGACCACTTTCTCAGAATTGGTGGACAAATGTGCTGAAAAATATCTCAGTAAACAGAATGACCTATTCTCCTGGGCAAGATGTTGAGAAAGTGGGTTAAACAGTATGGCTTGTCAGATGTGTTAATAGATGAGCTGTGCTCTCAGTGCTGATCCTAAGAAGAGTACACAGAGCAGATGTCACTTTTATAGCCACTAATTGAACATGACTATAGCTGATAGCACTTTCCTACCTCCTCTGCCTACCCTCAATGACTCTGTCCTGTTTGTTTATTGGAAATATTCATGCTTCCCCAAAGATTCAGCAGGGACTGCATCTCTCCGTCAACGGGGCCTTTCATGGGGAGCCATTACTCTGCATTTGCCTCTCACACTTGCCTGATCCAGCCAAAGTGAATCATCATGACCATGCAGCATCTCTCTTAGCAGAGAACGAAGTGCAAATCATGCCCAAGTTTGCATTTTGTTATGCAACACCGCAGAGTCATCGAAGCAACATGAGAAAGGTCTACATTCAAACCAACTCAGAATATCTGACCCTATGTAACTTTTACTACGGTATGTAGGACACTCCAAAACTAATGTGTCCTATTTACTTTCATGGAAGCAGATACAAAGAGCACAATAACATTATTTGTTAGAGTGAATTCTCAGCTACAAAACATTATTTTTCAATGTAGCCACCACCATTAGCTATGCATTTTCATCAGTGATGAACAAGAGCCTGCATGCTGCGCTCATCAAAATCTGCACCAACAGAGCTGACCTGCTGTTTCATAGCTGCTATGATGATATCATTGCTAGGAAAATGTTGCCTGCACAGCCCATCTTTCATTGGCCTGAACAGATGGAATTCAGAAGGTGTCAAATCCAGACTATGTGGTGGGTGTGGAAGGACAGTCCAAACAAGATTGGCAATGTGCTCCACTGTCTTTAGACTGGCATGGGGCCTGGCATTATAGTGTATAACCTTTGTAGGTTGTCTTCTTCTCTGACCTGACTCTGCAAGTTCAAGCCTTCAGCTTAGTCAGAGTCGCAATATAGTGGTCAGAGTTGATGGTTTGTCTGGGTTCCAGGAAATCTAGAAGAATCACCCCTTTCCTATCCCGAAGAACAGTGCACATCACTTTACCCACTGGGGGCTATGTCTTGAACTTTTTCTTCAATGGGGAATTTACATGTCATCATTCCATGGACTGCCATTTTGACTCCAGCTCTTAGTGGTGACTCTACATCTCATCACTGGTAATGATGCGATCCAGGAAACTGTCACATTCAGCATCATGTTAGTTCAACAGGTCCTGACAAACCTGCATATGTGTTCTCACTGTTTCTTTGTGAGCATTTGCAGGACCCACCTGGCACAAACTTTGCAATATTCCAACATTGCCACCATTGTTTCTAACACATCACAGCTGATGTTCAGCTCTGTACACAGTTCCCTCATAATCTGCTGATTTGTGCAGATGAGCTGATCAAGATGCTCTTCATTTCATGGTGTGACAGCTGTGCATGGCCATCCAGAACACAGTTTGTCTTTCACATCACTGTTGCCACTGCTGAAACAGACCACCCACCATCTCAGTGTGCTCTCATCCGCTGTTTGGTCTCTAGAAACATTCCGCAAGTATTGATGAATGTCAATGGGCATCATTTTTTCTGTATGAGGAATTCAGTTCCACACCTTTGCTTCATCCTCACTTCCATGCCATTGTGTCAGAGTGCCCCTCTGCTGCCGTCTGTCACACAGCAACAAAAAGTAATGGAATATTGGTGGGAAGGTTCAATTTCTACTGCCATCCCACCAACATCTGCCTCTGACATTGTGGGCCAACACAATAAAACAGGCAGCATTGCTTTCAGAGCAGCCCTCATATATACTTTCAGAGCAACAAACAACCCTGCGTAAACTGCTGAGCAACTAGTGTTCATAAGGAGATGGACAGTGAGAAAGAGGCATCAAGGAAAGTAGCACTGGTTGCAGTGAGACGTTGAGAAAACATCTTTCCACAAGGTCTTATAACATGAGATGATAACCCCTGATAACACCATGGGTTATGACTTCCTCTTATTTTTATACATGGACCTGCCTAGATCCAAGCTCATGTTCCAAGACACCACTTAGACTCCAAACATCAGTGACAGCCATCAGGAGCACGGAAGCTAGTCCTAACAGGAGCCTGGCTGAAATTTAACCCTCTACTTTCTATCTCCAGAAGTGAAAGGTAAAGTTTGCTTCTAACTGCAGACTGCTCTTTTCTACTCTTCTGGAAACTGGCTGACAATTCTTCCCGTGAGGTTTTCATACTGCAGGTAGTCCCAGAAACGCCACATTTCAGCAAGATGGCTGCCACCAGGAGTACGTCTGTAATGCCAACTGCAATTAAAACCTTGAAAAATAGCATGCAGTATCTCACCTTTTATGAATAATGATGAGTACATTATTGCTCATAGACTCCTGAGCTGAACACAAATCTCAGGTAATTTTTCTTCACCTTGCAATCTTCTGCATCCTCAAATCAATCACAGTTCTGCTATGGACTTCTAAAAAGGCAGGGCAAGATATCTCAGGACATTCAAAACCCCTCGTGCTCTGCATACGCAACAAGGAAAGTGCAGCTCATGCTGTAGCAGTAGCACTAGCATAAAGCAACACAACCTATTTCAGCCCAGCTAAAGTGCACCGATCGTCGCATGATTTATAACAAAGCATTCTCCGTGGTACTGTTGAAAGAAATTAATTTTGAGAAGACAGATTCAAAGAAGCTGCTTTTCAGTTAAAAAAATTAAAACCTATACTTTCTCCGAAGAAAGAAGAAAGAAGAAAGAAGAAAGAAGAAAGAAGAAAGAAGAAAGAAGAAAGAAGAAAGAAGAAAGAAGAAAGAAGAAGAAGAAGGAGAAGAAGAAGGAGAAGAAGGAGAAGAAGGAGAAAACATGAGGTGGCAAGCGTTGCTTTCCTTGCATCCAGACTTTCCCTTACACAGAAGTAAACTCAGCTATGGCCTTGCGCATATTCAGGACTTACGAAGCAGCCAGGAAGAAATGGGCATAGCACATTATCATAGTTTTGGCTGGGATAATTTTCTTCATAGAGGGGCACGCGGTGTCGTGTTTTGGATTTCTGATGAAAATAGTGGTGATAACACAGGGATGTTTTAGTTGTTGAGGAGCAGTGCTCACAGAGCCAAGGACTTTCAGCTCATGTTGCCCCACCAGTGAGGGGCTGGGGGTGCACCAGCAGCTGGGAGGGGACACAGCCAGGACAGCTAACTTGGGCTGACCAAAGGGATGTCCTTTACCACATGGTGACGTGCTCAGCAATAACAGCTGGTGGGGGGAGGACGTGTTTAGAGTGATGGTGTTTGCCTTCCCAAGCAACCATTAGGCATGAGAAGCCCTGCTTTCCTGGCAGTGGCTGAACACCCACCTGCCGCTGAGAAGTAGGAAATGAATTCCTTGGTTTGCTTTGCTTGTGTGCACAGTCTTCACCTAGTAAACTCTCTACTGTCTTTATCTCAACCTAAGAGCTCTCACATTTTCTAATTCTCTTACCCATACCACCTGGGGAGGGTAAGCGAGCAGCTGCATAGTGCTGAGCTGCTCCCAGGACTAAACCACAACACAGGTGGCCAGATCCTTTTCCCCAGCTGGTAGCTGAGATCCCTGTGGCTTCCATATGAAGCTAAACAAGGCTTCAGGTCCAGTGCCCTGGTGTCTGACTTGGGTCCATACAAATGAACAAGAACAATTCAAGAAAAAATAAATGTGAACCATTCAAAACGTTTTGGATCTATTTCTTGAAAAAAAAAAAAAAAAAAAAAAAGGAAGTTTTAACATTTGCATTCATATCTTTTATTGCAAAGCCTCAGTTCACTACTTCAAGTAAAAATGATGGGCAGAGACACACTGTTCCAGGTACGGTTTGCTTGCTTCCTATGGGACAGACATTTTAGCAGAAGTAATGTGCAGCAGGTAACAGTGCTGATCTTTCCTTCTACCCACAACATGTTTAACTTCAGCAGCAGCAGTATCTACTTCAGGCTGCTGACCACCTTTAATAAGCTGGATCTACATAGGTTGCTCCAAAAGTAGTGCCTCCTTTTTATTTCCTTCGAAACTACAACAGATACAAAGAGCACCGTAACATTATTTGATAGAGCAAATGCTCAGCTACAAAACGCTATTTTTCAACATAGTCACCTCCATTAGCTGTGCACTTTCACCAGTGATGAACAAGAACCTTCACGCCACAACCACAAAAATCTCCATGGCTGTCCAGAATGTATCTTGTCTATCACATTGCTGTCACCTCTGCTGAAATGCACCACCCACTGCCTCACTGTGCTCACATCTGCTGTTTGGTACCCATAAATGTTCAGCAAGCATCAGGTGCCATTGTGTCAGAGTGCCCCTCTACTGCCATCTGTCGCACAGCAACAAAATGGAACGGAATATTGGTGGGAAGGTTCAACCTCTACTGCCATACCACCAACATCTGCTTCTGATGTTGTGGGCCAACAAAATCAAATAAGAGGCATTGCTTTCAGAGCAGCCCTCATATATCTCCAATAGAACAAGGAATTCTCTGAGTCTCTTCTTTCTGAGACCAGCACTGGACCCAGTAACAGTTGCAGCCAGTAGAACTGAAGTGCAGAACATATTTGTAGTACTAAAAGGCCATTAAATTAATGGCTGGGGAGATGCAGTTTAACAGAAAGCGCAATTTAACAGTCTGTTTGCAGGTTTATAAAAGGAACAAAGGTCTGGGATCAGTTCTTTAGAGAGTAAACATCCCTCAGGACATCTTCTGCTTCAGAAACCCATGTGAGACTGCAGGATGGATATGATCCCTGCTCTGGGTCTCTGGTTAGAGGAGGAAGATGTCTCTACATGTTCCTATCGAAAGCCAAAGAATAATGGGAAAGCAGATAGGGATGATAGTTTTTTCTGCACCTGAATTACTGGAGTTTTGAGATGTTGTCAAATCCTGATGGTGGCCTTTAAGGGTGAGGAGGATGACTGTCCCCTAATTCAGTATTACCCCCGTCTATTATAGGCTGTGCTTCAGCCACTAATTCATTTCACATGACTTATACAACAGGAACATCACATTTGCTTACATCAGTAACACAATAGCCAACAGTAGCCTAAAGATAAAAGATTCAGTGACACTTTTTTTTCTCTTGGAGCTCCTGAGAAAATAAAATGTAACTAGAAAGCAAACATCTGAGTGAAAGAAATCCAAGTAGTGTATATATATATATATATTTGCTAGACAAGTGCCATTACTAAAACATACTCTCCAATACATGATATGCTCTTAGGGCTCTCCCTACTTCCCCAAGAGTATTGATTTATCCCTGTGTGTCCTTACCTTGTTAAAACAACCCCGGCAGTGTGTCATGTTATGGAAAATGTACATCTATGGGAAGCATTCAGCTCTGACTCATTATCTGTATCTGACTGCAGGATCAAGAGCTCAGAAACAGAGAACAACTCTCACATCAGCCTGAGTAGCTTACAGCATTCTTTTCCTTAATAATTTTATTCTGGGGCATGTAGTTTTGTTTAATTTTTCACCCTGAACATGGTTACGATAAACATTCTAAAGTAACCCAGTTGGTCTCCTACACATTTCTGCACAGAATTCATGAATGAGGGTGCACGGATGACAGAGGCAGGCTTTCTGGCAACAGCCCTGTTAAACAGCTGCCAAATTGCCATGCTCAGGATGAGGAACAGCAGCACAAATCCACTGAACGCTGTCTTCATCATGATGCATCAGGAGGCATCTGCAGTGCTGTTGCTATGGACCCTGCTTGCAAAGTGCTATGGCTGAATAAAGTAGGCCAAGAAAATTACCATTATGAGTCTCCTTGCTATTCTCTAGCCTGCCCCTCACCTGGCCCTGCGCTGCTGTGGGACTCTGCTCACTGCTCGATCTTGCTGTGACCCACAGGCACCTTGCACTCTTTCCTGCATATTGGCCCACCTGCACAGAAAGGGCAGGAAGTTCTGTTTCAACCTAGCTAAGTTTTTATTTTTTCCTAAAAATAGGAGGAAACATTTGCGTGGAAGCCCACAGGACAAGAAGCATCCATACTTCCCAAGCGACCTCTGCAGACTGCTGCTGTCCCTTCCCCTTCTGCCAGACATATGCTCTCTGGTAAAGATTCAGAACTAAAAGGATAGATTAATTTAATGTGAAATCCTGATGTAGGAGCCTGTTCAGCAAACGTGTTTTGCTGTTTTTCTTTGGCTGACCAAGAATCTTATTCATTACTTCCTGAGAACATTCAATATTTTCTCTGAAAGCGTCAGGTTTTGTTACATGAGAAAGGTAGAGCCATATTTCTGTGAGAATATGCACCATTAATGAGTTAACTCTGAGTGTGTAACCTAGGAGGCCCCAGATACCACCTATCTGCCATATACAGCCCTTCTGCTGCAAAATTTAGAACTTCAGTCAGTTCAGTTAGGGGTGGCCTCATGAATCAGGCAAGGTTCAGGACTATAACAATATGCCCCAGAAGTACCAACCTAGAAAAGCCTCTGAAAGGACCTATTAGGTAAGAATATGGAAATTTCTTCTCCACTCACTCCTGAGAATGGAGTTGCCTATGTCATCACTGTGGTATTACCTCACTAATTCACACCAAAACAGGTATTTGGAAAACAAGGGGAGGACAGTGACACCAAAGTTTAACTCATTTCTGCTCTTCCCCTTTTGAAAATGAAGATATGTTTTCTCTGCTCCTGTACTACTGTTTAAGAAGACTGAGTTGTTCTGCCCATCTCACAGCCTAGCCCTTAACCCTACCTGCCTAAGCAGCCAAGCCTGGACATTGCTAAGCAGATGACAATAAGAAAGAAATGGTTCCTGTCTCCATTCAGTTATGGAAACAAAAATATTAACAGCGACTTATTTAATTGTTATGATTTTGATAATGTTTGTACAGTACTTACCTGCTAACAAGAGCTAGGAAGAGTTAAAGGTTTTAAAAATGTTAGACTGGAAAATTGTGTGTGGATGAACTCCTATGAAAACAATAAACCTTTTAAGCTTGCACAGGGATGTTTTATTTGTCAACAGCGTTGCAGTTGTTGAGCTTTTCCATTTCCGTCATAAATGCCAACTATCTGATGAGAGGGCTATTTACTAGGGGTGCTTATGATACACGGTCTCTATCTTCATTGCCGAAAGGTCTTGACAGGAGGGAGAAGCAGTCATATGCTCTCTGGTAATAGCAAAGCCCAGAGTGAGGAATATAATTACACATGTATTTTGCCATCCTTTAGCCTGAGGACATAGACAGTATTTTGGATCTAGCTCTCTTGTTTTCATGACAAAGATAAACAGATTATGCTTGTCAAGTACTTTCTTTGGTGCCCTCCTCTTTATTTACAAAGTCTGCACAGGGAGTCCTACTTCCATGAAAGCAGCAGAAGCAAAGTAGAATCAGTCCCCATGTTCAGAGCTTCCTAAGCCTGCTTTCCCAAAGGGGTTTGTGCTAAATATTTCTACTTCAATTTCCTCTGACAGATTCTCACTATTTTGTTTCCCACATCTTTTCTGCCTTTCTTCCCACACAACCGTTCTGGAGAACAGTTCCTAAACTGTCACCTTTGCCACTTTTCTCAGGGGACCCCCACTCAGACCTGCGGCTCCATCACTGTCACGGGGTCAGATGATCAGTGATTTCCTGGGAACTCATATCATGACATACATAGAAATCGACTTAACTGCTCCTTCTGATTAGCTCAAAACCCCAGGATGTGATGCAGCAGTTCCCCATAAGCAGGTACATCAGTGCAACTGAAGACTTGGATCACAGCATTATAAGCTTTCAGTGTAAAACAAGAACTCCAGAAAAGAAGAAGAAAGCTGAGTTTCAAAGTACTACATTTGTACCTAGAACAAGACTCATCTTGTGTCTGTTGTGCTCTGAGACTATGTCATCTTGTTTTATTTTACCCCACAGCAGTTGTTATTGTCCTTTGATTCTGACAGGCCATTGAACTATTTTTTTTTTCTCAAGAATTCTATTTGGATTCACTGGACCAGATTTCTTATATATGTAAAAGTGTTCCTTGTGTCCTGCTGTTATTTATGTATTTCTTGCCTAGATTTTTAAGTACCTGACAAAAGAACTCCAGGTGCTGCTAACAGCCCTTTAGATTTCCCTTTTTGACAGAAATGCCAGTTCCAATCAGACCAAACAACCCAATCGTGAAATCAATCTCATAGACGGTCCCCATTTCAACCCTGTCCTATGCTCAGCTCCTTATGAACTATGCCTTGTGGCCATCTCCTGAGGATGATTCTAATTTTTTTAAGACCTGCAGGAAAGCAGCACCAGCAAACACTTTTCTGTTTTGAAATGCTCCACCACGGGTAGTGCTGCAGGTTATAGCTGTTACAATGGCAAGGACAGCAGGAGAAAACAGGGGGTGCAGTTGTAATGTATCACTCCTTTTGGCACCGTGTGCTTTGCTGCTATTCTTTTCAAAGCTAGGGCATTTAACACAACACGTCCACTTAGTGCAATGCTGGTAAGAAATCTCAGTATTCAGCAGCCATTTCTAGTTATCGGCTCTGATCCACCTGCTGGCAGAAGATTTTGGGAAGAGAAGAGAGAGGTCATACTTCAATAAGAGACTTCAGTGAAACAATTAAACTACAAAAAGTACAGTCAGTACTAATGACAGGAAGCATCACTTCCCACTGCTCCATCACAATTTCCAATACAGTGCTGAAAGCCCTGGTGTCTCCATGGGAGACAAATGAAGCCAGAGACAAGAGAGGGAGCAGCCCTTTACTGCTGTATGTCCAGAGGAACTTGGTGCATACAGCTTCAGATTGAAGATCAAACCAGCCTTGAATGGCTTCCACATAAACTGCTTCTTAGCATAAGCTAGGACATAAGACCAGCATCCATAAAGCACAGAGCCTCTCCGCTGGGTCAAAATCCTACTGGTGTTCCTTCTGAGAAACAGGTCTAACCCACTAATGCTAAACTCACCACGTGTAAGGGTTGCCATGGGGACATGCTGAGATTGTGCCATTTTAGCATTTCTCCTCCAGACTCCTCAATAAAGTGACTATGTAGGCTTCTAGGAAATAAATATGCATATAAAAACGTTAACATACAAACCAACCCATCAAGCAACTTCAAAGCTGTGACATACCCCTGTCCTGGCAGACTTAAATATTAGGTGCTATTTGTGCAGTAGCTACAGGAGCATTCACTGTCCCCAAACTCATCTCTGCTATAAATGCATAAAGAAAAAAAGATATTTTTTTGGTGAACAGCTTCAAAACATAAATCTTTTTCACAGTGGATAAGGAGAGGAAAGGAGGGAGCTGTGGAATGTTTAGGAAAAGGTTCTGAACATCTTCTGTAAATCTCTACCTGTTCTTTACTGATGACAGATTTCAGCAGACTCAAATTCTTCAGTCTGTGGTGAGAACACAGAATTGATATCAAGCGCAGCAACCTAAATATCCTGCTGGGCAGATGGGAGGAAGGATCACACTGAAATGCTGCAGCTTCTCAACATTCAGCCTTTATTCCAAACCAGGCTTTAACTGGAAGTTACTGAAAAAAAAAAAAAAAAAAAAAAAAAAAAAACAGAAGAGCAATGTGCAGAAAGAGAAAGGGAAAGGGAGAAAGGTGGCAAAGAGGCATGGAAAAGGGAGAAGCATGCTGCAGCTAACATTAGCTGATGCAGTGTGGAATCCATGTCCTGTGGCAGAGATGTGTCTGGGTTGCAGCACAGCAACTGGCTCTCCCCAGGCGCCCATGCTGCTGCTAAATCTGACTCTGCCAGGACTTCAGCTGTAACGAATGGACGAGTCTTCTGGGGAAAGTTAATAGCATCACTGAGCCAGTGAAATTTCTCTAGGGATACTCTAAGGGAAAATTGTTCTTAATGAGGATGTTATAGCTTGGCAAAAAATGGCCTGTGTTGATCCCCTGGCCCAGAATTCGAGGGTGTGTTTGCACAGTGGGCCACAGAGCTAGTGTAAGCTGAAATCATCATGATTGCTTTCAGCGCCCGGCGACTGCCCTTCAGCACAAAGTCTTGTACTCTCAGTGCTGTCTTAGCCATGAAGTATGGGTGGCAGCACCTTGAGAACATCTCTGCAGGGGAACCTTATGAACATCCCTCCTCCCACTGTGATCCAGTGCCCTCTGACCTGCAGCCACTCAGGAGATGCACAATCCCAGTTATACTATACACTGGGGCACTTCTGCTGGTGGCAGAAGCTGGTGTGAAGCTGTAAGTCTGCACATCAGGCAGGCACCCTGCTTATTGGCACTCTGGTAATGTAATCTTTAGATCCATTTCAGCTTTTAATGTGCAGATAATTTTAAGTTGTTAAGGTGTACCTGCATTTCAGGTGAATAAATGTATGTCAGTTTTTTGATGGTTGAATGGGATTAGAATACAGAGTGTTTTTGGTCAATTGAAGAAGATGTTGAACAAGGTGATTCTCAACAAATACAGATGCAGTACAATACACTTAGATAGACCCAGTCAATAAGGGAAAAAGCATACACTAAACTGGACAGCCTGCTCTAGAATAGTATCTAATAATTAAAATGGATGATAATGTTTGCATAAATCAATGCTATCTGGAAGGGAAAACATCACTTTGTGTTACAAAAAAAGGGGGAGTAAAAACCGGAAGATGTTGTACTGGTAAAACTACTCAGCTAGAGTAGTATGTCCAGTTTGGGGTGAAACACTTCAAGAATTATTTGGAACAGTTGGAGAGTATGAAAAGTGCACCAGAATGTCAGAAGTCTAGGAAACATCACCTGTGGACAGTGATTGAACTAATCTGTAGTTAACCCAAAGGAAGCCTTAAAATATATATGAGGCAATTGCAAACGAGAAAGGAACAACTTGTTATTGCCTGCGTAGATAAGACATAATGGCACTAAACTGCAATGAAGATTCAGAGGCAAAGTTAGGAAATATTTTATGTCGCTAAGGATAATGAGGCACAGCAATAGATACGGCAGATCTCCATCATTGGAGCATTTGACCAGGAATAATGTAGTCTTTCGAAGGGTGAGATAAGAAGGGAGGACATGTAAATAGGTCTGATATGATTTTTAAGCCCAGATAGTACTCACCAGCATATTTTATTGAGTAATAATTCTCTCTAAAAGGTTGTTCATTTTGTTTTTATGTGGGAACACGGCAAAGAAAAATGAAGAAACCAGATACTCAAGAAGTTTTCAGATGAATAGTAAGTCTGTGCCTATAGCTGCTATATGATGACAAAAAGGGAGCAATTATTGCAAGCTGAGTCTTGGCACTCTCTAGGGGAAACCATGTAAGAGTGCAATTACAGCAAGGAGTGAAATACCAGCATGATCTGAACAGGCTCATTGTCAATGAAATCTCAAAATGGCATGGCAACATTCATTAATAAAATGCACCATGCATTCAGAGATTTTAGCATGAATTTAAACTAGCTAGAGGGGGTGAAATAGTAAGTAACTAGGCTTCTTTGTTTCAATTTATTCAAGAAACCAACGTATTCTTTTGACATATGATAAAGAAAGAACGTCACTTTTTGCTGTCTTGTTTGCATGGTATGTTTCTTAAGAGATTGGTTTGGTTCAGGTAATAAGTAATTCAACAGGTAAAGATATTTTGAAGCAAATCCCATATCAATATGAAACAAACATCTATGTCTGGCATTTGTGATTTAGTTATATGAGGAGGTAGCACAGTAAGATTATGAGAAAATACACTGGCACTGGCTGGATCTGAAAATACCATAACCCACCCTTGAGAACAAGCTAACTCTGAGGTAAGCTAACTACCCTTATATAGTGAGAGGACTGTATTTGACTATGGAATATAATATTATTTATTACAAAAGAAAATTCAGATATTACTGATATTATGTATTTATTCCTCCATGAACTCAAGTATTCCATAGGCAGAAAGGATGAAAGCGCAGTGAAGAATTTCTGCTAGCTCCAGTATCTGACATCATCAAAGACCAGGTCAGTGAAACAGCACTAGTTCATGCAAGCTACAGCACCTGGGATCAGGACTTCAACATGCCAAACTGACTTTCTGGTTTGGAGACCGTAAATCAAGGAATAACAGTACAAGCAATGTCCGTGATGCCTCACTGAGCTTTTCTGGCTTTACAAGTCAGCTTGATCTAGTGGAGAAGATGCATCGTAGCTTCATTCACAAAAGCAAAAACATCAGTGTACACCTGGCTGCTCTTCCAGCTACCTTAGCAAGGAAAATCAGTTGCATCCACATGCACTTTGAGCGTTTCCCAACAGTGTATCTTGTTAGACCACATAACCACGAAACAACATACAGAGCAACTTGCTCAAGACTGAAGCACTGTGCTGATGGCAGAAGGGCTGAGCTGCAGCGAGCAACAACCCCAGGCAGCAGCACCGTGCACAGCTCCTGAACAGAAGCCTGTGCAGGATGGCACACCCTGGATAAGCATTATTTGGATTGTGATTCCTGCAGACCTGGTATTTCCATTTCCTCAGTGACTTGCTCTGTGCAGCAGCTTTAGCAATAAAAGTGCAGGCAGTGGCAGTGCTGCCAACTCTCATGATACTTTGCACTTGCATTGTCACCAAGCTGCTGTAAATTGATTCTTATTCCTTCTTTTCAAAACAACATGCAATTTAATTCTCAGAGGAGGAGATTTATTGAAAAAAAAATAATCAAATGTCAATTTTGGTCACAGAAAGCAAAATTTCAATTTGCAGTTCAAAGTCACCTATTAGTGAGTGGTACTCAGAGGAGGAAAAACATGCAGCTTTCTGAAATGAGTCCAGAATTCAAATTTCAGGTAAGCTAGCTAAATTTATCATAATTACTCTTGGGTGAGCAGATCAAAGCCTATAATTTGGGAACAGCATCCTACAACTATTATGTGTGCAATCAGATAAATACTGTAGGCAGAGAGCAAAAGACTCACTTTTCAGTAGTGCCATATGGAAATATAAATAAATAAGGCAAAACATTGTGGCTTTTTTTTATGTTAATAGAAAACTTTTTTTTCTCCATCAGAGAGGCGATTTCACTGAAATTAAGATATGCAGAAGCTCTGTTATCAACAGCAGCAATGCTGCCTTTTATGAGACCTTTTAGAAAAATGCTTGTGTGTTCTAGATGCACAAAATGTATTTTCAAAAGCCATTTATGCCCTTGGGAATTGGCTGTCTAAAAACCTTTGAGCATTTGGGTTTTAAAGACAGGTTTTCAAAGCCTCAGAGCTTAAGTCACATTTTCAAAGGGAAAACTCCAACATCAGTCATTGAAATAATGTTTAAAGCTCTGCACTTGATTTCCTAAATCACTCCTGCCTCCTTAGAGAGTTGCACAGTACTGATGCTCAGGGTGTGGTTAGGGGCATTGCTTCCAGAAAAGCATAAAGGGAGTGGTTTTGCCCTGCAGAGAGGGTGCCCTCACCACAGGAGCTGACACCATGGGCAGGCAGCCATTGCCTCTTGCCTCAGCTGCCAGCAAGGAGGACAGAGGACCCCAGAGCCATGCCAGAGCCCTGGGAAGCTGTGCTGTGGTTCTCCTGACTTGTAGTTCAGTTCTACCAAGTGACCATCAATGCATTTTTCCAGCTCCGCAGACACTCTGTTAACACACCCTTTGCTTTTCCTCTTAACCAGTCAACAGGGCTGCACAGGGAAGAAATTGCAAGGACTGGTGAGAAGACACAACCACATCAGAGCAGCCAATATCTCCTCAAGGACAGGTTCTGCTCCCCCATCCCATTGGGCAGATCATGGCACATGCATGGTGAACCACTGCACTGACTGCAGTGGACTAAAGGAAGGCATGAGTCAGATGACAGAATGGAGAACCCTTTCATAGAGAGAGCCCCTCTGGCACAAGGAACAACCCTGTGTCACGTCATTTTGTGCCTAGCAAAAAACAAATCAAGAGAAATCTACAGTCACTGTTGAAAATGCAATTGCGTCTGAAGAAGTAATAAAAATGTAGGACATCCCCTTGGGTGTGGGAAATTTGCTTTATCCAGATTGTCCAGTTCTGCAAGGAGGAACTGTTCTATTATTTAGTTTCACAGAATTTCTCCCCTTCGATTTTGTTATGAGTATTAAGAGAGCCAGTACCTAATGTCCTGAGGCTAGAGTGGGTGGGGGTTCATTTGTTCATCAGCTTTTGAAGGACGCTGAGCAGGTCCATCTTCATGCTGCAGTGATAACCCTCCAGCCAGCACTCTCACCAGGAGAGCAGATTGGCAAGCATTTGAAATGGATTATCTCGTGGTTGAGGCAGAGGAGTAGGGCTCCAGAGACCAGATTGCTGTTCTTTGATCAGTCACACCAACCCTGCACGACTCTGGGCAAGCCAATTAATAGCTGTGTCACAGCTCTTCAGCAAAAACCGTGGGGAGGACCATTTCCTTCCTCTCACTTTCTCTCTCTTTTCTGCTCACAGGTAGTCGGCTCTGCAAATTGTTTCCTTCTGATTGCTACTGTAAGGACGCGATTTCCACTGTGCCCAGCAGTGTTTCCAAAGCACAAAATAAAAAAATATTTTTATAGTTTAAGGATCTGTTTTTACATGAATACTGAACAGTGAGCAAGTACTGTTCTATTTAAATTTGACTTAAGGATATCATGACTATTTTTTCATTATTATAATTTGCTTGTGCATACCTACCAATGAATATAAGCCTCGGGGGGGGAGGGAGGAAGAAGAAAAAGAAAACAAGAAAACTGATTTTATAGATATGATCTGTGCAAACAAAGTGTACGTGTGGGTGAGAGAGGTTGTTTTAATGGATTAAAAAAATAGCAGTAGCTTTGCTTCTTCTAGAGAGGTCATATCATTAGTAGACCATGCATTTGAACTAGACAGCATAGGTAGGGTGCCAAATAGAGAAGCCCTTGTTCAAGTATCCTCAGGCACACGCAGTGCTCAGGATGGGAATTTGGAAGTACCTACGGAAAATTCAGAGGTTAAGCCACCTACCCTCCTGCTCTCCTGCCACAAAAAGCACCAGAGCCTGTGCTGAAATAACAGCAAGCAGGCAGATACCCGTCCCCTTCAAACACTGCATCTGTGCACATAATATTAATATATGAGTAGCTATTACAGAGGTAGGGGGAAGAGTTCATTCTCATTTTCTCATCCCCACACCGCAGCTGACAGCTCCACACTTGAACTGCGGTGATGGACTGTGATTGCACCACGGTTTCCTTTCAACTTTGCTTACACAAGACGCTGATTATTTGGACAGCTCAACATCAGAGAGGAATAACTTACTGCTATGCTCCTCATCCTACTATATCAGCCCTCATTTCACTGCAGCTTACGCTACTGAAAAGAAAATCTATTCTAATTTTAATTTTCTGCATGCTTACAGGAGAGAATCATCATCACAGCTCTGATTTAATAAACACTAGCTTGGGCCTGGGCCAAGGTAATAGATGGGTGCCAGGCTTAGCAGCAGGAGAAGCATAGAACTTCTATTTTTCAGGCTTAGAGAAACCTTAATGCAGCAGGACATCAAACAACCTGTTCCCTTGCTCCTCATTTGCTTGTAATGATATAACCTCAGAACAGATTTGCACTTGGAAACACACAGGTGCTCAGCTTACTCTGCCTGGGCCCCTGGTCCCTGTAGAAGGAGACATCGCAGCCTGTTTACTGTTCTTTGCAGCAGTACTTCAGAGGAGTGAGCCATCTGCAGAGTGTTCTGCTAATGGAAATGAAACTAAGTCATTTCTAATTGGTGGGGATGTGCGGCCACTACTCACAGATAGATTTGAGACTAATTTGACAATGACCTTTTGCTTAATGTTGTTAATTTTGCTTCTTGTAGTTTTTCATTAAAGGAAGGTAATGAAGATACAAGCTCCTTAATGTAACTCATTAAAGACTCTAACTGGTAATGCAATAGCAAAAGGTAGACCCTTCCTTTCCTACTTTTTCCTTGTTCATATTTCAATATGTGTTTAGAAACACAGTTTTGAAAGTGAAAGATTCAGTGCCTTCAAAAAGTAAAGATGACATTGTAAGACATTGCACTGTGTTTTGTGAGAATCTGCTGTTCTATTGGTACTGGTAAAATTCAGAATAGTCTGCAATTGAACTACTTTTGAATGAAGACAGCATGTACAAGCAGAAAGGCACTGTGTCTGAAAAGCCAGTACTGTCAGCCAGGACTGAACTGTACCTGCAGTGCTGGACATGCACACACAAGAGATTTCATCACTAGCAAGCTTCAAGATGACCTTTACTACCTGTTTTTTGTACTACTACTGCTAAACCAGAGGATACGTGAGGCATTGCTTAGTAAGGATTCATTTGTGTGCACTCTTTAATGCACTGCAGCCCAGCCCGCTGTCAAAAAAATGTGTTTCACGGGAATGCCTTATAAGCAACCTGTACACACATTAGATGGGGAAATTGCAATAGTTTTGAAACAGAAGCAGCTTCGTGCTGCATTATCATCATCAGATATGCTTTAAAGATCAGTTTTTTTTCATCAAAGCCAGAAAATGTGTGTTTTCTCACTCACACTCTTTACTGTGAAAGACTGAGTTACTGGAGTCTCTTTTCTCTTTTGAACAGGATCAGCTTTTGTCATTTTCTACACCAGGAAGTCCTTTTTCTAAACTTCCCAAGAGATATATTTCTCTCCAATAAAGCAATAAGGGATTTGGATTCCTGAGGCAATTTGACTAGAACAACTGTGTTGAAGGTAAACTGTCCAACTAGTTTCCATGTTCTAGCTAAGCTCCTTGTAAAGGTAAAAACCTAAGTAGGAAAAAAAAAATCAAAATTAAGAAAATGACAGAGCTGATTAACATAGTTACCAGTTTATTAAACATGAAACTTTTTATCACTACTTTGTAATTTCAGAATTCTGGCTGCCTACAGCAATGGAGCTGGCACCTCAAATACCCTTCTGTGGATGAAGTGGGCTAACCTGAGTGCGCCTGCAAGAAACAAATAAATAGAACGCGAACTGTAACCTTAAGGTCCTCTGCCATACTAAAGTTTCCATTGTGAAGGAATTTGTAAACCTCTAATATCTGTAAGCCGATTCTATTAAATAATTGCAATTATAAAATCCTAAAACAATTTCAGGAAAATAACTGATCTAGAGATCACTGACACACTTTCAGTTTTATCAGCAACCTGGATATTGTCCTGAAATTTGCTAAAAACCCAATAAGTTAGAAGTGGCTGAAGATCTGCCAATTGGGCCTGAAGATACAGATTTGTCCTTCAAGAATCACGTTAAATGACAAAGGTGAGTTAGCATTCACACAGGCACCATAAAACCACTCAGGGTGTGGACTGCAGAAGCATTTTGCATGACCTAACTACTCCCACTGAAGCTAGCAATAAAATTACAAACTTAGAGCAAAGTTTCAGCAGCTGCTTTTCTTGACCTTGCCTATACTCCTCCTATGGCCTATTATCGATTTTGTGTTTTCTTTTTTTTCCTGTATGAAGGTCTTAAGATTATGATATGATGTTGTGGAGTGGTTTGGAGCTTCTGTAGCCCTCAGTGTCACCTTAGGGTATGTCTGTTCCAGGGCTGTTGGTGAGGTAAGAGACTGGGCCCCATGACACAGCACACACTTCCAGCCCAGTGATCCTAGGTACCCAGGGCAATGCCAATATTTTTAAAAATCCTCTCCACAGATGTTATGAATAGAAAGTGATAAACAACACGGTTAGATGTCTGTCAATTCTTAAATATCACATACAGGCAAAAGGCTGGACTATCCCTCCTGATCTTCACACCCTACTTAGGCACTGCTTTTGCTGAAATCCATGACAGCTTTGACTGAATAAGGGCAGGAGGATTTGATCCCATGACAATAAAAACCTGAACTCAAAACAAGGTGTATGCTATAAAAACTCACAAAAATCCCTTGTAGAAGTTTGTCATCTTTTCTTTAAAGGAAGAACAACATCGCAGAGAAACAGACTGTCAGACACTTTCAGAGCTAGTGTTTCCAGTACAACAAATATATGTGTTATACAATGGAGTACAAAGCTATGAATCATCTTGTATGTGAAGTGCAAAATCAAGAAAAAGACATGACTATAGGTAGTTACATTCTCTAATCTCAAACTTCTGTCAGTTCTATTCATATTCACTGCTGGAAGTAACTCCTGGGTTAGTTTCATCTACAATGGAATAATATTTTTTTAAAGGGATTTTTTGCTAAATAATATTGGGGATTTATTAGCTACGACTTTGTTATTTCTATCTGATTTCAAGTATTATAGCAGTTACTAGCCACACAAAGCAAAAATGAAGGCATTGCTGTAACTGATCAACCTGCAGTGCTCTATCCACACCTTGTTACCAGCAACAAGCAGCTTCTGTAATGGAGGAGGGCACAAGAAACCTTGACTACGGAACAACTAGAGAAGGATCATTTCAGTTTTAACTGGGATGAAGCAATAAAGCTATTTTGTAAGCTGCACTGGCTATAAGGTGGAAGAAAATGACAGAGGCCACAATCAGGACTCTTCAAGATGGGGAACTGAAAAGTCACAGAAGCATTGATCCAAAGAGTAAAATGGATGGGAATATGTTCCAGGATCACAGTCATCAGAAAAGGCATCAGAACAACAGGGCAGGCTCTAGGAAAAGAGTGCACAGAGCAAGAGTGTGATCATGCAAGTAAATTAGGAACAGATGCCATTAGTGCTAATGAGGCAGAAGAAAACATCAGGAATAAGTACCGGCAACTAAGGAGCTGGGTTAGATTAAACAAGGGATGGTAACCAATACAAAGCACAGAGCTTCTAGCTCTTCTGCAAGCTGCCAGAAAGGCTTTGCATACACTGCCATGGGCTAGATGATATCCAGATCTCCAGTCCCTACAATTCTGTGATCTGTGTGATTGAGGTACAGACCTGTGCAGAGTAACACTCAAGTATCTGCCTGTGGGGCAATTCAGTTCCTTCATGTCTCAGAGTTTTCCCTGGTATTTCCTGTAGGAAAATAGCATGCTGAAAGTCTTTTTTCTTAAGAGGAAATGATCTTGCTGACATCTCTTTGACTTTAAAGTAAAACATCAGACTACGAGTATCCCATGGTGGGTGGACTTCACAGTGCTGCTCCTAAGGCAGCCACACCAAAGCCAGTAACGCTCATAAGGACACCATGTATGCACTCAGAGACATAAGAAGACAGGCTCTGGGGATTCCTAGACATCTAACACACATCAAGATCTCATGGCTGTGACTGAGGAAGCTGTTTTCAAAATCAGAATTGTAATCCAAATGCAATTTTTAGGACGAAATCTTGCTTTTCTGTTGATTGCAGTATTTAACAGTCAGGCAAGCATTAGATGTGCTCAGATGTGCCCAGTATGTGCTCGTGAGACTGGTGAAATCTTTACAGTGGATGGGCTAGGTAGGCAGGTGCCAAATCGGGATCAGAATTTTAATCTTCAATTACTAGGAAAATACAAATAATATAACAATTTTCTCTTCTCTCTGCACGGATGTGCACACATATGCATTTCCCTTCTGGTGAGTAAATATCGCACCCTGACTTTGGGCCATCATTTGCCATATGATGTGTGAGAACATTTTGTTGCTCTCTTTTAGGATTTATTCCTGTTTGGAAGAAAATGGAGGTGCAACGCTGCTGACAAATCTGCTAAGCCAAGTGCTTTGTTCCTCATGAGCAAGTAAGATGAAGTAAGCTGTGCAGTGGGAGCTGTGGGCTGAAGCCCTGAGTAGATGGCTGCTAAGAAAACTATTCCTTTGAGTTTTTGGAGGCTTTTCTAATGGTGGCTGCCCCTGTGATTCATTACTTCTCTTTTAATCTCTCTCACCTGTAAGTCACCAATCTATCTGGCTGGCAGCAAACTGAAGCGTAAGTCTCACAAACAGCACAGCTCTTGCATTCCCTGTTTTGCCTTGAAGTTGAAGATATTTTAAAACATATAATTAAAGTATTTTGGAAAGCATTACATACAGCATGCTAAATCATCAGTGAAAAACTAAAAAAAGTTTTCCTTTTTTTGTAAGAAAACCTGTTCTGTCATCAGAACCTGAGCATCAGCCAAAAGTGAAGCTAAGAGGCTGGGTGTAGTCTCTGAGCAGGCACAGACTCCCATCTCTAGAAAGAGTGTGTCAGGTATTAAGGCCCATAGCTATGAGTAGAACTAACCAGAAATTGCCTCACAAACGTATGCTTTCGTATGTTTTTTGGTACGCTGCTTCCCAAAAACCACAATGTTTCAAGAGAACCACTCAGTTTTGATAAATGTTGACAGTTGTGGGCGGGTTTTCTTACTCCCTGTTATGTCACACTAATGGTTTCTCAAGGCTCCTTGAAGGAACCAGTGGGGTCATGGATTTCATGGATTTCTCCAGGCTCAGCAGCAACTCTGCACTTCCCTGTGGTTTCCTCATCTGGAAGCTCTGGAAGCAATGTGTTTGCTTTAGGAGAGCTTCAAAGGTCTCCTGTTCTGCTGAAGGTGAACACCTTGGGCTTCCTGCTGATACTTATCTCATTCCACTCAGAAACTGCCAGGGGAAAAGATCTCATTGAATAGCTAAAGTTTGAGCGTTTCCACTGCTTTTACACACCCGCAGTTCCCACAGCCAGGTCAAACAGTGGCTGACACCTTCTCTAATCTGCACCCAAATCCATCATATCAAATAGGGAGCCCATCTGTACACACACATCATCCAGAAACAACAGTTTACAAAGTATCATTTTCATTCCTGCAGCCAGAAGATGCTACTTCATTACCGATCAGAGCCAAAAACCTAATAGAGCAAACAATTCTGGTGAAGAATAGCATCATTTCAGTTTGTGAAATGTTACACAAGAAAGTAATAATCATGGCCTTCCTTGAAGGACAGTTAGGTAACACATTCATTAAAGCTTAGATGAAGGAGCCTCTCGGAGATCAAAGACTTCATTTGAAGCATTCAGTGATTCCTGCAAAAGTGACATTCAAGACCTCTAGATATTTTTAAATATTGTGCTTAGTATTTTTCCTCGCAGAAAAAGAAGAAAACATACACAGCAGCACCCAGTCGTGTTTCACTGCATTTCATCAAGTGATCTCGGGTTAAATATGCAAATGTTTGTATAAAAATACATAAAACTATGTACACAAACAAAACAAGTAGAAAAAATTATAAACAATGCTGAAACGTGTGGCTGACACCTGACACCATGGCAAGTATTTCCTGTAAAATTCAAAGACCCGCGAGACTGCACACCTAAGCTTTTTTCAAAGGAACTTAATGTCATTAGATGCCAGACTTCACTGATCCTCTTTTTACAGCTTTCATCTATTCCTGCCTGAATAAGCAGCAAAAAAAAAAAAAATCATTTTTTTTTTTATCCAGAACAGCCATTTTCTTCTAAAACTTACAAGACAGCCTATGGTATTGGGTTGATAATGCTCATTCAGCAATGAATATGTCTTCTGCTACCGGCAAGGCTATGGGAATACTTTAGATGTGGGGTAAACGTAATTTATCAGTAAGGACATCCACTTGTAACAGAACAAGGGTGTGAGCACATGTATGAGGGAGATCACTGTCATATCAGCTCTCCTGACATCTCACTGTACTCTTCCTTCCACGCAGCCAGAGCAGCAGGAAGGAGTGTGCAGAGAGAGGCTCCTGCCCCACTGCTCCTTCACCCCTCTCCCTCTAACCTGGAGGGTGGTGAGGACATTAACATCCTGTCCCTTTCTCATGTCCAGTGCACAAAGGGGATCAGAAGTTGAAAAGGTGGCCTCTTTCCAGTTTGCCAAGGACCACAGATGCTCAAGCTACCCCTCAATATAGATTATCACTTGTCAGCCTTTTCTGCCTGCTAACAGTAGGATTTATGAATGAAACCCCTGAAGGAAAAACCCATCAGGACTGTGCCTGTTATTCAACAATATTTTTCTGAGGAAAAAAAGATATTATTTAAACTAAATCAATCTGTATATGCCACAGCATCAAACACAGATGGCACAAGGGGACTCTTGACAGCTAGCCGCCTAATGAGCTCCCTGATGGTTATCGTGCTAGCTAGGTTATCAAGGACAGAAGCGTCTTGGTAGCTCTGTCAGCACCACTCATGCTGGGAAAGGAACAGAAAGGGGAGGAAAACTGAATGGGAACAAGAGAATGAGAACGTAGCTTAGGTGCTTAGAAATAGACCTTTAATGATGTGGTCCTTATATTAGAACTCTAGATGCTGCTTCAGAAAGCACTTCAACAAAAAAATAATAGCAAAAAAGAAGTAGTATAAAAGAAAGATGGAGCCTTTTGAACAACAAAAAAATTTTTTTCCTTTACTTGAATGGGCAGAATAATGTGTAACTGGTAGCTTTACTGCTAGCTGGAAATGTGTCAGTTTATTGCAATGTACAGTTCACTGTGGTTCAGTTTTTCCCAGAAACTACAAGACAGATCAGTATTTCATTGTTCTACGTGCAGTAAAAACACAAAGCAAAGAAATATTGTTGCCCCACAGTATTAATAGTATGAGAAAATAAGATATGGGGTGGGAGAAAAGTGTTATCACTTATGAGAGAGAAATGAGGAAGAGTTATATGTCCGGTTGTAACCATGATTGCAGGTAAAATGATTTTTCCATGCAGATTTTTTTTTTTTCCAGTGGAAGACACTTCAGTAGTTTCTAAAAATCTATTTTAGCTGCACAGAGAACATCCAACAAACCAGAAGACTAATATTTAATCTCCTGACCTGGGGCTACTTACTTCAAAAACCAAGGCTTGCAACCAGTTTATCTTCACAGGTGCCTGAAAATGTAACGTGCCACAGAACTTCAGTAGTTGCTGGACATTCCAAGGATGGATGTTGTTTGCTAGAAATAATGCTCTGAGGAAGATGGTTGCAGCTCCGTTAGTTCATTTTCTCTAAGGTAATGCCAGCACTTCCTCCCAGGTACTGTCATTCACAGAAATCCTGAGAAGCCCACACTGCAGGAAACATAACCACTACCTTCTGACAATACTATAAAGCTATAACCACCCTGTTTCTCTTGTCATATTCCAAAATGTTACACAATCATAATAACACGCCAGAAGTGTCGTAGGAACTGCCATCATTGTATTGTAACACTGAGGACTTATCTCTCTAAAACCATCCCTCCAGCACATTTCAGTACCAGTGCTGTTTTAAAGTAGTTGAATGAAAAACATCTAGCGTGTGTTCTTCAGAACCTTCGGGTTTTATTTTTTTTTAGCATAAAATAAACTATTATTTGAAGGACCCTTGTCCTACTGTATGCAAATACTCCTGTTAGGATAAAGCACTAGTTCCTGGTGCAGCACACAGAAAAAGCATATGTGCCTGTATATCTGCTGAACAAGGGCAGGAAAAGTCTAAAGATAGAGAAAAATACAGAACATCAAACATCTTCAATAAAGCTGTTGAAGAAGGTGGGAAAGGAAATCGTGGCTAAGCTACACTATATAATAATAAACTAAAGAAACACACTTCTGTTTGTTGTCATATAAGTAGTAAAAAAAGGACCAAGAAATATCCCCAGCATGTCTGAGTTGCACTGAGTGCACCTTTCTTATGACGAACACCCATTCAATGTTAGTGGGATTCAGTCCCAGGCTGCACACCAGGAATAAGCACTAAGAAAAGTGTGATGTGAATCATTCTCCATACACATATTCTTTTTCAAATGACAGAGGTTTTCAGTAGTTTTTTCCCATCTAAAATTATACATTTGCTTGAGCAGTCTACTTCAGTAATACATTTTGTCCAGGTTCCTTTAATAGTCTGAAGAAAGGCATTCATTTCCCCTGCGTATGGTTAAATTTTGCAGACACCTATGGGCATTACCAACAAAACCTATGGCAGGTATGGTTGCATCTCAAAAGCAAACAATGGGCATGGCATGCCTGGTCATCCTGACTACCCAGATGAGAAGACCTGTTTGGCAGCTTACACTGGTTTCCCGCTTAGGTATCACTGTACCATGACATAGGAGAAGAGAGGGTGGTGCATGCCCAGGTCTTGCCTGAGTAAATATGGATGCAGCCTCACTCCTCCAGACCCACGGTACAGACATGTCCCTTGCACCTAATCCAAATCTAGGATAAAAATAAAAATTTAGCCAGCTAAAACCAAGCCTTTATGTCTAATCTGTATCTAGGCCAGCTCTAGCACTGCACTGCTCCCACCAACACTCATTTTGCTTGTCTACACGCTCATACAGAGGCAGGAACTGAAGGTATTAGATGTGTACACAGCGGAAAAGCAACAACAAAATGCATAAATAAAGTACATTGCCTTTCAAAACCTATTTTAAGACCCATGTGTGTTTCCTCTGATCCTCTCTCTCCCTCACCTTTCTCCCGTGTTAGCACGATTGAATGAAGAATAAAAAAAAAAAAAAAAAAAAAAAAACACAAAATTTCAAATGTGTCATTTTAACTGCCTGAAGCACTTTTAACTTGCTGTGTGTATGGTACAGCTAAAACAGAACCTGATAATGCCAAGCAGTCTATCGTCGTAGGTTGCACCAAAAGATTAATTGAAGGTTTATGCTGCAGAGTGCTATGCTGTTCTTATAAACAAAATCCCGTTACCTCAGTTACTGAGGCTGTAAGTTTTGAGTTCAGGGATTTGCATTTTTCATGCACTTTTAATGAGTAAGGGGGGTGGAACAAGCTTTGGGGCACTGCTGTGCTGAAAACACTTATTTTACATTTCATGGCAGATTATTTCTTCCTTCTTAAAAAGAATTACAGGTAAGACTGAGGAAGAAAACCAAATCAGAATCAGTATCAATGCTGTGTTAATTTCATTCTTTCTTGTCTTGCTCTCTTCATCCCACAGATCTCTTTGCAGCCTTTCTTACCTGGATTCACAAAATATTTTCCCTCATATCACTTTCAAATTTTGTTTGAAGTCTTGTTTCACCTGCAGTATCCGCTATACATTAATCAACAAAGCCCACGGAAGGGCTTCTGCCCTTTCTCATTGCACCTTTCACTTTTCAGCATGCAGAACTTTTTCTCTTCCTGTCAATGAGCCTGAAGACTCTCAGTGACAGAATTCTCTTAGTTTCAGCCTTTTATAAGCTCCCAAAATATCACGATCAGTGAACATAGACTGATTATGCAGTTAATAGTGAATATTAGAAAACTGCTGATACCACGTTGAAATGTAATTCTGCATTCACAGTTATCAGGCAAAACACTGGAGACATCAGAACCATTTGTTGTCACTTCTGCTGTGGTTGCTTGCTTCCTTTTTAGATTGCAGATATGTCTCAAAGAAGAGAAAAAGCCCAATAGAGTATTTGTACTTTTTCCTAGGACAGACCCAGACTACAGAAGGGCAAATATAATTCTGTATGAGGAGTGATAAATCGATGCTGTTGCATGCACTTCAAAGCATACAGTTCTGTACCAGAACTTTTGATCTAGGAAAAGTTTGTTGACATTTGAGTGGATGATGCACACTTTGGGAGAGGGAGGGAAAAATACACAGAACTGACTGGATTTTGCAGCGTTTTGGCCTCAGCCCCTGCAGCATTCTGTTCTTGTATCTTGTTTAGGATGGTGGCAGCACAAATTGCATCTTGAGCTTTACTGAATGACACTGAGATTGCTTGAACTAAGGACTCAGACAATATCTGTCTTTGTAAAACTATATAGGGTGAAACAAGCCCTTCCCTTGTGGTTTGGCAAGGTGCTAGTAGGTACAGGAGAAAGTGTCATACATCATCACATCCATGACCTCCCTACACACTGCTTTAGCTGTCTAATCAGAACTTGTCTCTTCTTTGTCAAATGTCTCAGTGGGTACAACACTGACATCATCTTTTTTCACAAACTGCTCTTCAACAGCAGTGCATCCTTGAGACATGGCTACTTGCAAAGCCAGGTGTGGAAATCTCCTTAGCTAAGGGGATTTGACTGCAAAATGTTCTTCCTGAAAAGACAGTCTGTATTCTGATCACCATCAAGGCAAGGCACAGAGTATTGTCACAATGAAGAGCATAGTGGCTACCGTCTACTAGACTCTGGTGGCCATGTGTTGTGACGTGAAGGCTCGAACAAACACTATACGATCAATATGATCAAGTGAATGCCAATTTATTGCAGCTCACACAGATTCTTTTATAACTATTTGCTATCTTACCAGAGACACACGGCTATTAGTGATTGGTTAAAGACAGTGAAACACACGTTAGCAGTCCATTTCTAATTGGTTGTTGACAGCTGTTGGGAAATGAAATGTTATTGAGAAAACAGTTCCTGTTATCATTCGGAAGTCGTTCTTTTCTCAGGATGTTCTTGGTTTTGGCTGTCTTCTGACCTTGTCTCCGGCACGTACCTCGGATCCGGACTTTATCTTCTGCACGCACCCCAGCATTGTATTCATACCAATCTTCTCTGCTTAGATTTCTACATTGTCCACAGTTGCTGGACTGCTCACATGTCCGTTGCTGTACAAAAATTCTCCCACAGCCATGTTGCTCTTTTGAGCCAAGAGATTAAAGATGGGTGTAACTCTTGCATAAATCCTGCCTGGCTGAAGGGATTTGTGCTTATTCTTGCCTATCTAAAAGAGAGTATTCAGACTTGCCCACTGGTCCAAATGGTGGCCAAAATGGGCCCTCCTTACAGACATGTCTCACTCATCTTCTCTTTGCCTGTGCATCCCTCTAAACATCCTATATGCCCAAAACCCAGCCCTCATTTGCCTTGGCCTCCCATGACCTCTCTGAGCTCTCTCTGCACACCTGCAGCAGCAGACATCTAACAAGAACTGCGACAAGCTGATCAAACCCCTGAGGACTATGCCCCACTGCTGTTCTGTACTGCTGCTTTGAGAGTCTGCTCCATGCGTGCTTTTGTTGAGCATCCTTTTTCCCAAATATTAATGAAGATCCTGTTTTCCTTAATGCCTGAAACTACAGTATTCAACACAGAAAGCTTAAAGGTATTTTCAAGAAATGAGAGAGTAACCCACAGGATTTTGTAATAGCCTGTCAAAGTCCTGATTTGGGGAGCCTAAAAACACCAGATCATGGGATAGGAGAGCATGATCTGCTGCGAGGCATGCTGTACATGAGCCAGCTCAGGCCAGGCTTGACCAAGAGCAAGCTGCTCCCTTCCTCCAAGCCCAGGTTTTCTTGCAAAGGGGCCAAGTTGACTCTGAAGATTTCAGCAGTGGATCACCAAATTGGTTCCAGAGGAACCAGCAAGAGAGGTGCTAAGCCATTGTAGCCATGCTTGGCTCAGGTGCAGATGCAGTTGTGAAGCACCTCAGTTTATGTCTCAACAACCAGAGGACTTAGAGCTTTGCCTCTGCTCCTGCCATGCAGCAGAAGAAGGTGGTGTGACCAATCTTCAGATGGCAAAAATCAGCATCCTCCCATTTATTTCATCAGAGCAGTACTAAGCCACAGAATACAGCCCTGTTCCTGCTGGCCTGTCACTAGCAATCACCTTGCTAAGGAAAACATAATCTTGTATTGTTCATAGCTTTCCAAATAAAACATATGCCATTCTGCTAAAAGAAATTACATCGATGATTAAATAAACTCTGAACTGCTTAATTATAATTATGTCACTATTGTATAGAAAAATGGGGCACAAGTGCCTGCCAGCAGGTTATAGTGTAACAGAAGTATACAACGGGGGGGTTTCTAACCATTTAGCATTCCAGGGGTGCAGCTTCCTAGATATGTAGCAGTAGGTCAAGGGAAAGGCCTGTCTCTTGGGCACAATGCCACCTGGCTGATATTGTTGAGAATTTTCTAACAAAACCTGCTTTTAGGAGTGTCACTCACACAGTGAGTTGTGTTAACGATGATGAATCTGGCAACATGGATCACCGTTCTGTGTGGTGGTACTCCTGCAGAATCAATATTCAGAAGGAGGTGAAAAAGCACAACAGTATCTGGGGATTTGAGAAGCACTTTGAGAAGACCATAACCAGAAAATTAATGAAAGCCACTTCCTTTGACGTCCACGGATACTCTGCCATTGTCTTGCTTCATTTCAAGAACGATCATCAAACGTAATGTGGAGTTTTTACCTAGTGGGACAAGAACTAGTTACAAATTCTCACTATGTGGATAAATGAGACTGAATTTTCTGCCAGCACAGGCTTTGAGCACATTTTGACTACTGTATCCCAAAGGAAACTACTCCAAAAAATTAATTTCAGCCACTGCCCATTTTTCTAGTTCCTTATATTATAGAAAGAAACTGTTTTGTTAAAGGAGTGGAAAATTGAGGGATTTAAAATTACTGAGGAGAACAGTGGTGGATGCAGAAGACATCCATGGTAAATGCATGTGATGCTGCTTCATGCTTTCAAAATCTTTTTAAAGTAATATGACCAACAGTAATGATGTTAACACAAGATATTCTTGATACTGTGTAGTTAAGTGAAAGGAAGATGATATGAAACACATGGATTCCGGGTAAGAGGAAAAAAAGAGGGAAATGTGTAAGAAAGAAAAATAGTTATGCAGGAGCTAAAAGCCTTTTGATATTAATGTAGCTTAAAAAATTGTTGTGACTCTTCAGAAAACTCTTACATAGAGAACACCTTGCATCACTCTACCTGAGTACATAATAATATGGGGCAGCTCAAACAGAAGAGGGGGAACATTGTGTTTTAACACCGCTCCTAGGAGAAGAGAAAGGACAAGCCAGGGCTGACATTATCATAGTGCCTTCTGTCTTTTACTTCACTTAGTAAAACATGATGTCAAAGCTTTTTGATTTTTTCCTTTATTATGCTACCCATTCTTAGACTGAGGGCAACTGAAAGAGATATGAGCTGATATGAAATCCGGTTGCTTTGGTTAATTTACTATGCAATGCGGTGTTTTCCTCAGTTTCAGATAATAGCACAAGCAAACGGAATGGTAAGTAATTAAAATACTGAATAGCCATGAAAATAATATTTTCAACTTGATGATCACCTAGTACCAAAATAATCTTTAATGTATTCTGCAATTGTATTTGAAAGGTTGAAGACTAATGAGGTGAATTGAGCAATTCTTTGATGTTTAAAGTTCAAGACTCTTTCTAGAATCCTATTATTACTGTTAGGGTAAAATGACATGTCAATCAACGTATTCAAAAGAAGACTGAAGTCATCTGGCAAGCTAATTCCAGTACAATGCCATAGTTTATGTTCAAAGCATTATTATGGAATAGACAATAGCTACTGTAAAGCTATCTGAGCTTTACTGAGCCAAGTCACAAAACAATTCATTCATCCTTGCTGAATGCATATAGAAACTATTTTTAATAAATCTCTTGCAAAGTTAAGTCAGAGTGACTTTTTCCCAAATACGAGTTCAAAAACAGGAAAAAAAATCATAGTTTTATGATGCAATAGAGAAAATAGAGCTGTAAGCATGAAAACCAGCCAGTCTCCCCAAATTTTGAAGTGTTGGCTCATGCTACAGTGTCAGATTGAGAACTGATAGGATGGAAAAGAAACCAAATGCCATTGTATCTGGGAACACCCATGAGTTGATGTACCAGCTGTGCAGATTTGTCTAGGTGGTGAATTTCTAGTAAGGTGTCAAATGAAAAAAAAGTCTCAATTCTTAGAAGTAATATCTTTGCAAAAGCAAGCTCCATTCAGGCACTTTATAGTTCTCACAGGATTTTAAATAGCCAAAAAGTGTTGCTTGCAAAAGTTTAGAAGGTCAATAAATGTCTATAATTTTCATTAAGACTTATTAAAAAATTGTATGTATCACAAGTTCAGTGCTCTGTTCAAGATTTCACCCATACTAAATACATACACAAAATGTTACTCTGAGAGATAACTCCCTTACTGTGTCGTTTCATATTCTTAGGAAAGCTTCAAAAGGGCACCAACATTTTCATATTTAGCACAATAAATACTTGTATAAACCTAGTTATATCCATTTCTTAGAAAGCCTATCTTGTCTCTTTTAGTGATCTGAAGGGCTATGAAAAAATAATACTTAAAAAATATTAAAGAGAGAGGGCCCGCCATAAGTAAAAGATGGCTTTGTAGCAGACATTAAGAGAGAAAGTTTCAGTTAGAAACTAAGACAACGATGCATGATCTGTGTTTAAATCCCCATCTGTTGTTCTCAAAATCATGTAAATCTCAAGGAAGTAAGCAGTAGAGTCATTCCCTTGTAAGGTGATCTGCAATTAGCTGAGCATGATCCTTCTTTCTGCAAGCCAGTCCCTGTCCCAAGTGAGTTTACAGTCTAAATGGTCAAGGCAAAGTGAAATGGATTAAAATAATCCTTAAATGCAAGATGAATAATCCAGCAGTAGCAAACATTTTGGTCCACACAGTTTTTCTCTTTTTGCTTGCATGTATTTGCACAGTAGTACAGAGGAGGGCTTGCTCAGCAACAGAGTGGGAGATCAGGCATGAAGTTTTGGGGAAAGTTGAGGAAAACAGCTCATGGACACAAGGGACAGGAGATTTCCTTCTCATTGACACCGTAGAAGTAAGTTTTTTCACTGTAACACATGATAGGAAGCCTTGTTAACCCCCAAAAATTTTAGTGTGCCATGGTAGCCTGATGCCATAGCAAGAATTTTCTGGAGAAGATAAGTAAAATTTGTCATAGATTTTTAAATTGGCATATTTTGGAAGAATCACAGCTAAGGCAGTAGAGGATAAAGTCTTCTTGTAAAGTAAAAATAAACAAATGAATAATCAGGTTTTCACCTTTGAAAATATGTTTTTTTTCTTCTTGTAATAGACTCTGTGTGCGCTAGTGGCTCTAAGTAGTGCCTTGCTAGACTGAAAAATAGCCATTTCACTCATAACATATAGGTAGAACAGTTTTCATGTCTATACTGCTATTTTTCCCTATACTTTTATCAGACTGAGCATACTATATCAATAGACTATCACAGCAGGTAGAAACATTGCAAAGCAGTTTTGTATAGACCTGTTAATATTTACAAAGTTGTTCCTTTTTCCCTTTTAAATAAGAGTCCGGATGATTGTGCTTCACAAGATTCTTTTTCTTTTACACTTTAAACTCATTAAATTTAATGAATGTTTTAAAGGTCAGATTCACAAAGGGAGCATTTACCACTACAGCACAATGTGATAAACCTGAAAAATACCAGCAATAATGAACACAGGCGAGAGACTTCTAATGACATTGCATTATCTAAGGCCATTTCTCCTCAATTTGAACTGTGTATTTTGGTGGAAATAGAGCTAAGAACAGTCTAAAACAAGACCACATAGTGCACACTGCAACTAGTCCATTATTAGGAGAAATCTAGATGGAATAATTCAGATGTCAAAAATAAAACGTACCATCAACAACCACTTTTTCTTTTAGTTACTGCTTTCTTGCTTCCTATTCATGACATTTCATGTTATGAAAAGATGAAAAGTTCAGAGCACAATAGTGATGTCATTTTTGAAAGAAAATTTGTGACACTTTGGAGATTTTCTTGAGTTTATGAAATTGATCCAGCATAGTCTTTCAGGATGTTCACATAAATTTGCACTCTTCAGTTTGAATGTGGGACTGGTTATATTCTTCACCGTTGTTTTGCTTTCCTATAGAATTTGAAAGTGTGAAAAATATTTTTGCTTAGTACAAAGCTAGCTAGAACACAGAATACTAGTGATCACCTCTTGGTTGAATAGAAAAGTTACCTGATGGCGAATCATTCTCTCAATGGGAACATCAAGGTCAGTGATTACTGGATGAGAATTTAATAATAATGAGGAAAGCTTAAGAGAACAAGAGTTTAAAATGGCAGGTCAGCAAACCATAAGAGATAAACAAGGGAAATTTTATCAAGGCTGTGATACTATGACAGTTTATGTGGTTCCCTTGTTGCTTTCTGCATCCTCTACCTATGATGCCAAGCACAACCACCACCAATCGATACGCTCAACCCCAGTCTTTGAGAATGGTTTGCTCTAATCTGTTGTGTGAATCCTGTATCAGCACCTTACTGATAGCACAGTGTCTTCCCTGCCCTGCTATGTTGTGAACACATTTCTGAATACAGTTAGAGAGGACTGAGCATGCCAGGACACACCAAGAGCTGTGACGGCAGAAATCTTTGTTTAGTCCATAAGACAGAATTGACCTTGTCTGTCTAGTCAGGTAGAAGTAAGGTGGCTTATCTAAGCTAATCACTGAATCTGACCGCAACACACACAGCAGTCTTTAGTATATTACATAGCATAAAGTGTAAAAGTAAGTAGTATAAAATAACACTAGGAATAGTTTAAATCAATATAAAAATACATTTAATGAAGTCAAGGTAAAACTTATACCCCAACATGGCTTTAGACATATGATAGGCAATAAGGTGTTCGGAAAATTTTGAAGACGACAAATTATGAGCAACATCTGAACAGGGAGTTCCTGTGTAAAAGGCCATAATCCAGACAACAAGGCTGACTGGAAGATTCTAGCAAACACATTTATTTCATTACACAGATTAGGATAACCTGATGTCAGTAATAGTCATTAGTTTTATTTGGACTGAACAGTCTTTCCGTTGAAGTAACAAAATTAAGAGATTAGTTAGGTGAGATAAGTCAAGCCATAAATGAACAAGGTATCTAATTTCTAGTTAATATTCCCTCTGGCAAATCACTAAATTACTCCTAAATTTTGATGTTGAACAGCAAGCTTCCATTAGTCACTTCTGTAAAATCAGACTCTCCCTGACAAAAGAAACAAAACAGATCTAATCCTCAGAGTGTAACGTATGAGGCCAAATACCTTTTTATTTTCCTGATTCTCCTTAGAACCAGTTCTTCCTTTCCTCCTCTCAAAAGAGTCAATGGTTTACTTATCAACAAAAACACTTCTTCTCATCATAAAGCAAGTTCTGATATTTGTAAAACCTATCTTCTATAACTGGAACAATTGCAAAGAGCATAATATGGCAGGAGGTGATGAAGGAAAATCCAACATTTCTGAAGCCCTCCATACTTATATAGGGAACAACCCTTCCTCTGCTCTTTAAAAATATTTTCTAACAGAAACTGCTGAGATAAGACGACAGTAAAAGTGGCCACCTGAGATACTTAAACATTTTATCTATCCCCAAAGAAGCATATATCTGTTGCGGTGAGTGACATCATTTCTTCAACCCTTCTTGGTTGTAAACTGTGAAAAACTCTTAATGTATTTGAAAGCAGCAAATTAGAAAATACAAAGAAAAGGATTGTCGTACAGAGCATCCAGGTCACTGAAAGTGACTTCATACAGTCTGAGGCACTATAAAGGCCCTCCTAACCCAGACTTCTAATAGTTAGACATAAATTGATCCCTTATAAGAAACGTTTCTGCCTGTCAGGCAGAAGGAAATCTCTGACATATCTCTCCCTAACATATCCCTAACATATCTCAGTACCACAGCTCAGACACAAGACTCTGAGGTCCTAGAAACTCAACCGATTCAAGAGAAAGTATTAGAAACCACTCTGCTGAATACTTGTTTCTTAAAAATTAAAAGCTTTGTTCTCTTATATTTCACAAGCCACCTATGTTATGATTAAGCAAAGCTAAACAGCAGTATAGAAAAAGTATGCACCCGCAGCTAAACCAAAGCATTTCTGGCAACAATGAAAGCCAGGAACGTAAACTGGAGATTATATTAACACCTATAGGATTTTGATACATATTAAAGGTGATAAATTGCCCCTTACATTCCTTTCATTGTGTTTTTGAGGAATCAATTACATTTGCAATCAAAGCTTTTCTCCAAATTTTACTGTGAAAGATCTGAAACTGCTTGCTTATTATTATGAATGGGTTTAATATTCAGCAGATTTTTATAGACAGCAGTACAGAGAAAAGTGGAAATAAGTCAACTTCTTTCTTGGAGACTTCAGAAATCTTCAGTGACAAGCTTATCTATAAGAATGATGTAACCTTTTAAACTGATAAAAACACAGAATGCCAAGAATTTAAATAAATTTGAACGTTCTAATTAAAATTCTCTCACAGTTCTGTCCTTTACAACTTCTCAAAAGCTGTAAAAACTCTTGCATAATAGAGCATATGCAGAATGTCAGCTCTGTGTGACAGTAAGGGAAGTGCAGCATCTTCACACTGACGATGAACGCTACGAGATCATATTTTCTGTGCAGAAAGTTTTCTGAACTGGCAGGATGCTCTGTATCCGAAGCTGCCATTTTGTGCTTCAGCTCAATGTCAGAGATTTTGCAGTGAAGAAGCTGTCTTTAGCCTTTCTCAGAAGAGACTGATATGTAACAAAAGCACTTCGGAATCCGCCTCTGTTTTTTTCCTAGTTGGCAGGCAGGGTTATCACTTTAGGTACTGGATCCAAGCGGTTTCTGCCTCTTCGGTCTCAGTGCTACTTCCTGACCTGTTCAGCCTTCAGTGTTTTAAATGAAAAGAGCTACATCTTTCCTGGGAGCATGTCTAGGGATAAAAACTTCAATTTTTCCTGAAGATGACATCTTTTAATTCGCAGTGACTCACTATGTGCTCAGTATCCAAGCTTTTAAAAATGTTACCATCTTCTTGTGCATCTGCTGATAGGATTGTGGTTGCTGGACCTGTCTCTGTTTGTCCTAAAGCTTGAATCTTCCTACACTTCCTTCTTACACTTCAGGGGTTTTCAGTGCTGAGCTAGTCCTCTATGACTAATACATGAACTGATTCACTTTTCTTATCCACTCAGACACTCACCCCTCTTTGGCAAGATTTTATATTAAAGAGAGTCCTTAGGCTATTCCAGTGGAAAACATTTGCCATGAGACGGATTTTCTCAATAAAGAAGATGATGCTAACTGTCCAAAGAACAAAACTGTGTCACTGTCTATCAAGAGGTATTATCTGAGGAAGGAAGAAAATGAGAGAAAGTAAATGAAAGATTTTTTTCTGTCTTTCATCCCTTCAGTGCATTACTGCAGTGCAGCTGCAAGATTGCACTTCACAGACAGTGTAGTGTGAAACTCTGACTCTCTAGTTTGTCACTACTTTGACAGAATCTGACTCAGGATTGGGCCATGTACTGCTTCTAGGATGTTCTGAAGCATGGTGAAAATCTGACTGAAAAAATAGTCTCTCAAAGAAGAGACAACTTGTATTTTACAGACTTCTTTTCACCTGCTCTTCAATTTCCTTTAAGATCTATTTTCTTTTTAACTTGCGTTTCTTCCCTCTGACCTTTCCCCTTTTGGAAATCCAGGTCATTGTTATTATTATTATCCTGAAGCTCTAGACATGCATTGAAATGGCTCATTCACAGCCACTCTGAAAATTCATATTAGACAAGGAATAATGGGAAAATTTCTAGCATGTCTCATATGGAGTGCCAACAAGCTCCTAATTAGCTGTGAAGAATGATCTGAGGGCATGGGTTTAGATGGGAAGTGAAAGCATTTTTACAGCTACACATCTCTCTCTTCTGTGACTCCACTGGGAATTCTGTATCTATTCCAAGGATGCAAGATTTAGACTTCTCTCTTTAGTAAGTTGAAGACAAACATTGTGTGGCAATGACCAACATTGTTCTGAGGATGTGCACGTCCGCGAGGATGTGCTTCTGGTCATCATGCTTCTGATCAGACATTGAGTTCTAACATTGGATAGATGGTCATCTATCACTAATCAGTCTGAGAACATGTTCTTTCCCCCCAGCATCTTACATTTACCATATCCTCAATCTTGCAGAGCAAAATTCATATAGTTAGTACAACTTTTACAGTTGTACACGCTTAAGTAAGAATGTATCCTCTTTCCCTCCATACCACCTCAGCACGTCCTGTGCACTTAGGGGACAAATACAGGTCTTGCTTCTGTGCATCAGTATTTGATGCAATATTTGATCAGTATTTTTGCCTACTGTTACCATGGACAGGAAGTAAAATGTAGCCTCAGACTCTTTTTCTGAAGATAATAAGCATCTGAGGGGATGTGGAAAAACAGAAGAGCTCAATAAATCCATGTTAATTAATTCTAATCCATAAAATAAACAAAAGAAAGAGCAAAAACAAGTTTTAAGAGTGAGCTAAAGCCTCGATAATTCTCATGCTGAATCCAATGTTCAGGAGCTGATATTTATCTCAGGAAATTTAAAACAGTATTTCCAAAACCATTCTTCACCTATTGTAGAGCAATTTGTTCCCACAAGGGATGACAAACTGTTGCCATTCAAGCTCTTGAGAAGTTTTTAAAAGAGCAGACCTGAGCCAAAGGATGCATGCAATCTCAGTGAGTCCTGCTAAGGACTTTAAAATGTGAAGAAGAAAAGGTTGTAGTAGGATACAGAGAGGAAAAAAAAAAGTCTTACAGATTCCTGTTCCTATACACAGTATCAATTGTCTATTTACATTATGTGGTTAAGTACTCAGCTTCTTATTACAACATATTTTAGATTTTTTTCCAGTACTAGAGAAGAAAACTCAGACCTCTGAGAAGTTAGAGTAATTAAACATGGTCTTTATCCACGAGACAACAGGCTGTTATTTTTCCTCATTAAAAATGTACTGAAAATAATACTACCATTTGTTTAATTTGGTTCTTACTATGTGGAAGGGGGGAGGGCTTGCATTACAAAGCCTAAAAACATGACCTTAGGCAATTAACACACGAAAGAATACTGAGATTAATGTATCTACAGAAAAAAAAATAAAAAAAATAACAGATTATAAGAAATAATTGTAGATCTTAAATAAGGATGGATAGAAGGACATGTACTGAGACATTTGTAACACTTTACTGCCTCAGACTTTTACTCACTAAGCCTTGACAAGTACGAAGCTATGAAAAGTAAAGTCTTGCGATGTATGCTTGAAGAGAATGAAAACATTCATTGTCACTGCATGTTAAGGAAAATACTGGTGACATCACTCCACAGGGCTCTAACAAGGTCATTCTAACTTCTTGTCACTATTCCAGAAACGGTTTTGTTCTCTGTTTCCATAAGAACATTTACTTCCCGGTAACTTCGCTTTAATAATAGATAGACGGAAACCTGTACAAATAATTTCTGTGAAATCCTAAATCTGACAGTCTGCGTACACATTGTTTTCAGGGTGGGATTTTTTTTTTTCTTTTTTCCGGTTTTTGATTATTTGTTTTTGTCATTTCCCCTCCTTCAGCCCCCAGACGTCCTCCCCCTCCAAAAAAATAAAACCAAACCAGAGTTTAATCACAGTATAATATGCTCAGGAAGCCACATAATTTTTTTTTCCGGCCTTGAAGTCATTATATGCAGAAGAACAGAAGAATGCCAAAAAAACAAAAACAAAAACAAACCAAAAAAAACAATAGGAAAACAGTGTTGAAGATTGAGCTAAAAAGGGAGAATGGAGGATAGTTGGACAGAAACCTCCCAGCAGCTCACAGAGTCATTTAGCCAGGCCACAAAGTGCAGACCTACACAAAATATTCTTTAGGAATAAATGGACAATTTCATCTGGGTTGAAGTCAGTGGTATTTCTTCAACAAATAATTCAGACTACCAATCCTTGGAAGTGTTCAGATAACATTCCCACTGATGGATAACAATCCTGCTTAATGTTAGTTTTTAAATCATCAAGTTAGACATGCTACATAAAAGACAAGTGTTGCCATCAGCCCCTAAATACACAAAAATCATGAAAACCACTCAAGATAGTATTTTAAACATGTAGTTGCTATCTGTTTTGAATGTTTCAGTTTTTGCACTTGCTTTGTGAATCTCATTACTTTTCTGTGCAATCATAAGAACTCAAAGTTATTTTTCTTTTCAAGCTGACAGGTAACACTCTCATGTAGACCAGCTTGCTGCTGGTCTGAAAGCACATCAAAAGGCAAAAATCTCACAGCAAAAGCACGGCAACCATCAGTACCCTATGAAAGATGAAAATCAATTCTGCACAGTGGGCTTGTCTAGCCAGTCCCAGTCAACATACTCAGAGGAGAAAATCAGAGAATTATCTTTAAAGCAGATATTTAGTGAGACACTCCCAGGAAGCAATCTCTAGGACTCTGGAGGGTATACTAACAGTCTAGACTACAAAGAAACATTGCTTCACTCTGTTGAAACTGTGTTTATAGAAACACAGGGACATTTATTTAAGGCAGAAATGTCAATGCAAAGAAAAAGAGTAAAGTGGCAGCAGGAATGAGAAAATTAAACTGTACCCCTGTTTTTTATCCACAGCTTTCAGTGCCTAATGAATCCAATAAACACTTTAGATAATGGGGCATGTTTAACCAGCTCAGCAGGCCTTCTAGCACATGTTCAAGATCAGGAAGACTAAGACACAGCAGGATTTTGGACTAGGGCCTTCTTATCATGTGTTATTTGCAATCGAGTGTTCCTCCTCACCTAGGTCCACCTCCCACTCTTTTAGGTTCTGCATGTTCACAAAGAAAGAGTCCATGTTCTGAATAGGTCATTCTCTAAATAGATTAGCTAAATAAATTAATATCATTAATCAATTTTACAGATGAGGAATTTCTACAGTGAAACTAAGAGACTTGACAAAACCAAATGGAAAATTCATGAAAGAGCTAGAATTGAGCCCAAGTATGTTGAATCCAGGGCCTTAAACAAAAGTTCATATTTGTCTCTGTATCAGTAAGATCTCTGCTATCAGTAGATAACTTCCATACAGAACAAATTATCATTTGTTTTCAGTGCTATGGGGAGAAAGGAAAATTACAAGGAAAGAAAAAATTAATGTTCTTCTCTCTGGAGGAATCACAGTCATATTCATTCAGATCTATCATCTTGAACTAACTCCTGGTAGTTTTCTGATTTTTATTTTTTTTATTTATTTATTTGCATGGAGACAAGAATAATCAACAATCAAAAATGTTATAGATGACAAACAATTGTATCTCCTAAAATCACATCACCATATGCACTGCCACTACGCTGCTGCTCTGCATACATGCTCTGTGTGAATTCCCAAGGAAGAATTACGTTTCTCCTATAAACTACATGCCTCTTGAGTGCTTAATAAACATCATATGCACATAAATCATGCATCTCTATTCGTTTAGATTTAAACCCAATGTTTTAGGAACCATCCTTTCAAATAGCTACAGGTACATATCATGAGTAAACTGTACTTTTAAAGTAGTAACAACAAAATAACAAAAGCCTACATATTTTATTTAAATGTATTTATCATTAAGAAAAAATTAACATTCAACACTCTATAGAACTCTCAACCCAGAAATACCAATTATTCAATCCCCCAAAAACCATGCAGGGAAAACCTTTCCACCCACTTCTTCTCATTTAAATAAGAAATCTGCATGTAAAATGGCTCGTGCATGGGAAAAAGTCTCCCAAGTAGATTATTTGAAACATTATGAGTTAAAACTGAGACCTTCTGCTCCAGCTGAAAAACAGGAGTAGCCTAGTCTGAGCATGTTCTGAGGGTGCTACACCGTCTCAGGAAATTGGTCTTCGTATGTTTTATCACTATAGGCTGTAAACAGTATCAAAGTGAATACACCCATTTTAAAGACATCACTAAGGAGCCTCTCTTAAAATCTGTAGCAAATCTTCAAATCTTGAATAAAATGTCTGCGATATTCTTTTCGGGTGCGTGTTAAAAGACATGTTAGCTGAAGCAGCTTCTTGACTATCTTACAGCAGGTCTGATTGTTCATGAGAGGAGTGTATTTGAACAGTCTGTAAGTAGAAGCTTTGCAATAGAGAAAGACACATCTCCGGAAACCTTCAGGAATAAAATAATGCTTTCTACTCTAAAGATGTTTATTGTTATTACTACAAGAAATATTGTTTCTAATTGCCTCACAGGAGCATGTGGCTGCATGATCAGGGTGACTACCATAACTCATATCTCTTTCTCACACTGCCCTGCCCTGCTTCAGGAATATTCCCACTCTGAAGCAACCTCAGCCACCTAAGCCTATATTCCCACCATCATGAATAGGACACTCATTCACTAGCTTCCAAAACATTAGAGTACTTGTTTTCTAGAGTTCTTTTTGCATTTAAACATACGTAATCATTTATGTTTATACTTCAAAGTTGTCACTGCAGCTTCTGAAGACACAGTCAGTCTTACTTTAAATGAAACTAGTCCTGTCTTAAAAGTCCAATGAGAAGTCCATGATGCACAATGAGACCCATGATTCTGCAAATATTCTGTCATTGCTAAAAAAATTGTTGGCAGAAAGTTGTCCTGGATGTGTCTGCGGAAGCTACAGCCACATCTCACTGTCTGGATACGTCTCAACAACTCTGAGAAACCCATTCTCCTACTAACTCAACAATTTATGGAATCAAATAGCTATTCTATTTTATTGTCATTTTTGGTAAATTTGTAACTCTTCTGTGTTAGTTATTTAGGTCTTCCTTATCTCTCTCTGATTTTTGTTTGTATGTTTTGTTATTGTTTTGTTTTGGTTTTTTAATCCTTTGTTTTGTCTCCAAAAAAGCCTTATCTCCCCAGCCTACTGAGTATTTTCCATCCTTGACTGAACTGGATGATTTAACTCCCACTCACAAATTTTACTGCTCTCTTTCTATCAAAAGGTGTGTTTCCTTCTGGGTTGTGGGAAACGACCAGATTGTCTGCTTATTATCTGAAAAAAATAATTGAAATCACATATTTGGAAAGCACTGCAACAAGAGCAGTGTGATGGGCGTAGCAGAAAGCTCCCTTGTCTATTCCCAATGTTTTTCTATTTATTTGCAACTGTTGCTACAGCCACTGTTTTGTTCCCTTTTATTTAAAGAGAAAATGGTTGCAAATAAAACACACAAAAAACATTTCTGGCATTTGATATTGGTCATTCCCCTTCTGAGAGTAAACAAGGCAGTAGTAAAACCATCTAGCCTGTTGTCCCAAGAAAAACCAATCTGTTACTCTCCTTTGTTAATAGCTTGCCACCAGCTGCATCGCACAAGCCAAATAGCAAGCAAGTCGTCAACTACCCACTCTGTTAATGCACATATTTGCACTTGAAAATGGTAATTTATCTGCTGGCCATATGTAGAAATTCTTCGTTTTTCCTGTGCACATCTGACTTTGCACATGTAAATAGGGGCAAGAGCAATTTTGAGAACACAAAATTAGAAATTACTCTGAAGACTAACCGTTAGCAATTCAAACTATTTCTTCCAGATATGCAACGTCATGTTGCTTAGAATCACTGGCACAGCCTCTGGCAGGGAAGAAAGCACACATCTCCGTCTTCTTAAGGCCAATCTTCACAACAGACATATGCAGGTATTTGATAATCCTTTCAGTGACTAAGTGTCTTAGTTTCTAACAGAAGTTATGCTTCTCGTAGTGTCTAGTATGAATTTATCTTGTACCTCAGAGATACTGATAACATCCTGGCAGTGTTGAACGGAGCCAAGGACATNCCATTCTTTTTCCTATGAAAGACCTTTATAAAATCCTAATTCTTCCATGATAAAGTCATCATAATGTGCTGCGTTTTCTTGGAAGAATGCAGTGAATTTCAGAACTCTCTGTTCTCCCATGTTTTGAGCTTACAATAAGCTTACAATAAGAGACCATTATGGAATAGTAAGAAATATGCTAGGGCAAAACTTGATTCTCTAGAAAATTCATTGTCCGAACTTTGTAAAGAAAAATTGAACTGTGGATTGGAAAAGGAAAAAAAAGAAAAAAAAAGAAAAAAAAAAAACCACTAATATGTGTATTTCTCATTCAGGCCTTGAAAATCTTAGGAATAAAAGATCATAAACGAGACATAAAAACATTAAAACATCTAGACATTATTGATATGACTCAAGTGCCTAGTGCCACCTTAGAAACACAAAGGAATGCCAGCAGTCATCCAGCTGCCTATACAATTCTATGCAAGTACCCAAAGGTACCTAGTGCCAGATACCTATGATCAGACAGATGAATTCCCTGCTTAGGAATGGAAATTCCAAAGATTTGAAATTACAGGGTGCTCTGACTGATTTTAAATTCTTCTGCAAAAGAGGACAGGTTAAGTTTGTGGTGGCTGTAGGACAAATGACTTAGAAAAGGCAACCTCAGGACCTCCAGTGTCACACCAAACTCCTTCAAGCAACTTTTCAGGCACTGCATACAGATATCATCAACAGGTTCCTCATTTCGATTTTCATATTGCAACAGTAGAGCTTGAAGGAACTGTGACAAGGATGAGCTGGAAAAACTTGTACCAAGGTTAAGTATGGTACTAGAAACCTACAAATGAGAAAAGTGATGTAATGAGGAAAGACAGTTTGGGAATTTTGCTTTTAAAAGGTGGAATAAATCCTTTTTATTGGAAGACAACAAAACATTGGTACCTGGCGCCTTTTACTCAAGTTGGTGTTTTCACTGAAGTTAGTAAATGTTTCAGAGAAAAGTGATTCACTACAGACCAGAGTAGAATTAAAACAAATAAATAAATAAATATGCCCTAATTTAATTATGAAAATAAGCTTTTCTTCCAGTGGCATTACCAGTACTTAAACTGAGGCAGAGATTATTGCAGTAAGCACATGTCTACATTTTTTAACACCAAAAATATTCAGAAGGAATATTTTCACTACACTGATTTTGCTCTCTTCAGAAGGAATTCAGTGTAGTATTGGGGAAGGATATTCTCCTTCTTCCAATAAAAAGAACTCACCACTATTTATAGCAACTCAGTTTTACATTTCAGTTTGATCACGAACACCTTTACCAGCCACTGCTGAAGGCTAAGAAATGACTCGAAATTTTTTGATGCTGATCCTTCATGAGCTGTCATGTATTGAAAAATACATGTGTGAGCACAAATGGACATGTGGTTGTGGGTGTGAATATCATTCCTTGCAATGCCTCTCTCCTCTTCCAAAAGTATCTGACAAAGGACAGGCACTCTTAATAATAACTCTCGTTGCCAACATAATTTAACACCTCTTCTATTTCAGGGCATGTGCAACATGTTACTATTACACTGCTTGATGCATTTCAGAGTGGTTGCACTTTGGAAAAGAAGCAAAAGAAACAAAATCATTTTACTACCTTTCATTTGGCAGCCAGAGGATATTTTGAGACATTTTGTAACCAGATAGTCTGAGAAGTTTCAATGAATGGAAAAAGAAAATAGATTTTCGATGAAATATGAGGTTTAAAATATCATTCAGTGTACTTCAGCGCATCAACTGAGCTCATACGTACTGGTGACTGAAGAAAGCTCTTAAAGAGATGGGCTTGAACTTCTTCATAAAGTCAATTTTTTTTTCCTGTCCATATATTTCTGAAGATAGTAACAGGATTTTCACTGTGGTTTCAATTCTTTTTAGTTGGGTAATTTGTATAACACTCTTTCAAAGCACCCACCAGCTAAATAGCTATAACTTCTGGGTTTTAATGCATCTCGGAACACAATTGCACTCATCACATGCACAGGAAAGCAAGAGAAAAATATTTTCATTTGACAGATTAGGCACTGCCTCCTCAAAACAATCTAATATTTATAGACATTCTGACAGGCTAATGCATAGATAGACATATTTACAAAGAAAGACAAGTGCTAGTTTCTAGATGAAAGAAGAGAGCAATATGATAAAATACTAAAAGAAAGACAAATATGTCATGTAAGTTCTGATTACACCATCTGACTATAAGGAGAAAACCAAGTAACTTGCTAGCCACAACTCAAGCAAACAATTCAGCAATCAAAATGCAGTTAAAGTTTCATCAAAGCTTGAACAATTTGGATTTTTGGACTCCTGGTATTAGTCATATTTTGTTGTTGCCAATGGAAACATATCATTAAAATGATCGAGAATAGTTTGTATGTCTTCAAAAATCCTGCATCCCTGAGTGAGATGCTTTAATTTTAAACAGCAGCAAAGAAGGATATCCAGTATCTGATGTGTGATGTTCTTATTATGTAGGAAAAATCCAACCTTATTGTTATTCAGTCTTCAGCAGACTCATTATTCCACCCTCCTCTCATGCACATTTATACTGTCATCATCAACAGCAAAATTGGTATAATGGAGACTGTAAGGAGAGACCATTTAATTAAAAAAAAATATGTCATCTAATCAGAAGTAAATAAATAATGGAATGTTCACAATCTGTCAGGCTAATTAAGGCATCAGTATGCTTATATGAGAGGTAAGCTAGAACAACTTTTTTATTGATAGGTCTTTTATGATCTCTAACAAAATACAACGAAGTGAAAAGAACTTCATAAAGTATATGTTTATAAGATGCCTTGGAGACCCTGGCTGTGAACAAACAGACTTGCTAGGAAGGCCACAGAGATAGTAGCTTAGGTATTTGGTCTGCAGGGATCCTGAAGGGTTTTGATTAACACCATAAATAGGAGTTTCTGTCAGTGAAGTTATTAAAGCGCTTAAAAGACTTTCAAGTAAACCTTGTTTATCAAATACAGAAATCACAACTTTATAAGGATGGCTAGCCAATATTAGGACAGAAATAAAAATATAACATGAAAGGGTCTTTGAGGACTGTTTTGAAACCCTTACTTGCTCTAAGTTGCAATCATTCTTTCAAACAGGTCACAGTGGGACAAACTTAATATGAAAACAGTTGTAGAAGTGTGCTCAATAGCACAATAAATACAAGAGGTGCCTCCCTCTTATTTAGGGCAACTGGCTTCAGTTTCCTGCAAAGTGAAGAGAATGAACCAGGAGGGTAATTTCCCAGATGAGGCAGAGCTATTTATTGCTGCTTCTGGATTTCTGCTTGGGGGCTGAATAACATACCAAAGACTGTGCTTAGTTTTCAGCCTGTAAGAAGTCACAAAGGAGAAAACAGAACTATTCAGTCAGAGGCACAGGACTTCTTAAACACTTCGCTGCCTGTGGATGCTGTGGAGGTCTAGGTGATGAGAGTTCACAGTGGTGACTGGGTTTGCTAACATGATTTGGTTTTACTCCTGGAGTAGAAAGGAGATGTATATGGCGCAGACGTGACTCAGAGTGAAGCAGCACTTTAACACAGTCCTGAAAGGGGCCTTCTGCTTGCCAGAATAGAAAGCAATTTTATCTTAATGGCAAGATAGAGGGTTGCTCTCATAACACACACAAGCCCAAGAAAATAATATAGCAACTATTTATTATCAATTAGCAAGACAGATATTGCAGAAGCAATGCTTTCCCCATGAGTATCTTGAGCCAGAAGAACAAAGGATGTTCCTGGGAGAAACATAAGAGCTCCAAAACACCCTTTCCCAAGCCTATGGAGCAAGTGTTGTGCTTAGGGACTGACCTGTGCTTTTTACATTTTCCTCAGGACTACTCTCAAGACATTCTCCATCCAGCCTATGTTTGTGCTTGGGATTTCCCTGACCCAGCTGCAGGACCTTGGACATTGTTCTGGACATAATTCAGTTCTGCTGTTACAGTTAATCATTACAAAAACACCACAGACATGTAAAAGCAGCCTATAACATCAGGTTAAGTGATGGCTTCAGCAGGGAGGATTCCTTCCAGATGCAAAAACTAAAAAATTCCTCCAAAGTTAGCTTTCCGGCTTTTATTTGATTACTTCCTCACATTTTGAAAATTCAAATCTAAACTCTCATTTTCCAAATCATTTCATTTTTTACAGCTTGATACATATCTTAGTTTTACTACATCCTTCCACAGTTTAGAAAATTGGTCAGAAGCCCAAGTCAGAAATAGAAGATGGATACAATGAATCTTGCTGTTCTGTGGACAAAGGAGTTGGCCTTACCCTAGAGGAAGGCAGAAAAAAATAAAAGTATTTACTTCACCTAAGCTACATAAGTAAAAAATATCATAAGTGTAGGGTCTATGGTAAGATGCACAGCTGGTAGGGGGAGGATGGGGGCAAATCTGCCCTCCTCCTACACAAAAACTCCAAAACTTCATTAGTTTCCAGACTATTGAGTTACAGAACTGCTTGCATCAGCCTAAAGCGTTGTGTTTGTAAAGCTATATTTCCAGTTTCGTCAGCCCCTCTCAGTCCTTAGTTCACGTCAAGGTGGATGAATAGATCCAGAGATTAGCTGTGAATGTTTTCCTTCCCTGTATATTTGAGGATTTTCATATTTTTTACCTTTTCTCTTGAAACTCAGGAAAAATCAGTGTAATAACTAATACATTGGAAATTTAAATCTCTTGACTTGTAATTTGACATGTAGTAATATCTTGACAGAAGCTCCACGCGATAGTAGATGAGTTAATCCTCAGGATAAACTCATTTCCTTTGCCTACTTGTACAGTCATCTGGACCACAGTCCTTGTGATCACAGGAGTGTTCTGGGGAAAAAAACTAGCTTCCATGCACGTGGATTTGCACACAAAGGTATCCATTTCATTGAAATCCCTAAATTCAAGACAAATTGGACAACAGTAAGTGGGACCAAGTGAATTTGCTCATCTAGTACAAAACAAAAACATGTTCATTACACTCCTTAGCTGATCATCTCACATTCCCTCTCAAAAACAATGGGTTTGAGACTACAGGATTAAGGTTAAATGTCATGTTCTGATTATAAAAATATGGACAGTGACTAACTCAATAATTAGATTTTCTACACCTTTAATTAATCATCTAGCATATAAGGTTAAGCTTGTGAACATAGTGTTTCCAGTCAGTACTTGGGTACGGATTTCTAGTAGGAACCTCAACAGCAAAAGTTAAGCCTGCAAGGCTGTATGTCATCATCTTCCTCTCCAGTATTGTTACTGACCTTGAATAATTCATCTCTTTTGACAAGACAAAATGTATATAAGCAATGAGCTCCAAGAAAGAATTTGCATCCTTATTTCTATAAAAATCTCATGCAAATGTACATACTTTTTTAAAAAATATTACAAGGGTTCAAATTAACATATTTGCAAAATATGTTGGGGGAAGGGAGGGGAGGGGAGGTGATAATATCTATCTCAACTTTTATCTTCAAAACTTACATGTTTCTGAAAGTAGTCTCTTCTGTTTCTACATACATCTCATCTAGCTTAAAGAAAGACAACTCATTCAGATAACCAATTCAAAGTCTTGCCATTATCACACATATAAAGTGCTTCAAAGTTAATTGAACTATCGTTCTGGATCAAACACTCCTATTGCTTACATACACGTGGTACTCAGTTCTGTCCTCAAAAGGAGTTGGCAGTTGCTGAGGATGTTTCACACGACTTTATTAAATACTGAAGAGAACAAGTTTGGAAAATGTTTTTCCTGCATGAAAAAACAATCTCAAGCAAAGATGAGACAGACATCCCACCCTTCTTTGGTTCCCTTATGCTAATATTATTACTTTTATACAGATTTATTGCTGGTTAAAAATTATGATCACTGCCTTCCAGTGAACACAGCAGCTTTGGCTGCTGGCAGATCTGTTCCTAGATCTAGACATATTTGGAGAACTGACCTGGTTATTGTAAACTTTACCCTGACCTTGCACGTTTTACATGAATTCTTTCGCTTAGGATTTCTGTTACTCTCTGCAGATGAAACAAGATGCAGTGGAAACTCATGAGGCTATGTATGTTCCCCTTCAGTTACAAGCCAGCAAGAAAGAACAAAAAGATTCCATTATGAGCAGCATACTATACAGTTTCATATGCATTACTCCATATGGATAAAAATAATACATACATATTTGCAGAGAGATGCTGGTGATGGTTTTTACTGATACAGCCAATTGACACCCAACCTGACTGTCTTCCTTGATTTCATCAGAATCCAAAAGGAACAAGTCAGATAAACAAGCTCTTTGGATATTTTATTTAAAATCATTGTTTAACAAAGAATTAAGAATTGTTGGCTGGATGGATACAATGTTTGGAATGTCTCAGTTCACTTTCCAGATTGTAACCTTATTGTCAACCCCTACAGAAGTCAAAGTAATATGACAGCTGGAAATGGTGGTGAAAAAAGTAATAATTCACAGGCAATCTGTCAGAAATTAGACATTTCAATAGATATTCAGCTCATAATAGCAGAAAATGGGTGACAAAAAGAAAAAGGAGATGAGTTTCATGACAAAGCTATGAACAGGGAATATAGTAGAGAATAAGAGGAAATTACGTTGGTTTCTACTACAGGAGTACAAGAGAAAAACTTAATATTTATTTATGGAGTATATTGTTAAATGTATTAAAGGCTAGCTGTACAGATAATTAGTGAGAATCCAAACCAGAATGCCACCAGATCAGCTAAGCTGTCTGCATACAGACCCTATTAGTTTATGTAGAGCTGCTTGTAGAAAAGGAGTCAACGCTATCCAAACATGGCTTAGCATTAATTTTACCAAAATTGAAAATATAAAACCTCTGCATCTTGCTAGCTATCTGCTACTCATAAAAAAATACTCTCACAGTTCTAACCATGAAAATAATAGAGTGACTTTTGTGTGTATGAAAGCACTAGTGGAGATGGTGGAAACAAGATGCTCACTGCTAACACCAAATGGTACATTCCATACATTGGAAAGAGGATAGCAGACAAACATTAGATGACAGTAACTTCCAATTCTTAAATATTTTTCATTCCTCAAAATGATATATCACTGTCTGCTTATATTCCACAGAGGCCTCATACTAACATACACTGCTTGTTCTCCAACTGCTTTCAAATCCCATGGAAGTCATGCTGTTGGGTTTGAGCCAGCAGGCCTGAAAACACCACACAGCCTTTTGCTCCCCCTCCACCCAGCTGGAATGGGGGAGAAAGTTGAGAAAAAAAGGTAGAACTTGTGGGTTGAGATAAAATTATTTACTAACAGAAAAGGAAAATAGAATAAAATAATTGTAATGATAATTATATACAAAACAAGTGATGCACAAAGCAATCATTCACCACTCGCAATGGCTGCCCAGCCAATCCCCAGGCAAACATCCCCTCCGCAGCTAACTTCCCTTCCATATTAGATGGTGTCATAAGGCATGGAATATCCCTTTGGCCAATTCAGGTCAGCTGCCCTGTTCCTGTCCCCTCCTAGCTCCCTGTGCCCCCCCCAGCCCCTTCACAGGCAGAAAGACACAAGGAGCTGAGAGAACTGAAAAAGTTCTTGGCTCTGTTCAACGCTGCCAGGTGTTATCAGACTTGCTTTTCTTCTAGAACCAAAACATAGCTTTGTACCAGACACTAAGAGAGAAAGTTTCAGTTAGAAACTAAGACACGTGCTAACAGCATTGATACCTCAGTGAACTTACTCAAGAGTACTGCATTTTCAAACTGTATTTTCATTTTTTTTCTTTTTATTCTCCTTTCTTTTTTCCCCCTCAGAAGGCAGATACAAGAGCCTGCATCTTTATATTCTGAATAAAGAACTCTTTTTCCACGCAAACCATTTCTCAGGCTGAAGCTCTTACTCACTTCAGTAGCTGTGCTAAGTATAAAACAGATAAAAGCGAGAGAGTCAGCAGAGCAAGCAACTCAGAGCAGTACATCTGAGTTAGTTCAGAGGGATGACACTACAAGACTCTGACCACCTCACTCAGAAAAGCAGTGTTCCTGCCCTACAGCCATGACATCACAGTGAAATATTTCAGTAGGCACCACAGGCTATTTCAGAAGATGTGCAACCACATAAGAGCGGACTGATGAGAGCCAGATCGTGTGCTGAAAAACGCCTGCCTTGAGAGGGCCTCGTCGGGATTTGCCTTGCAAAAATACAAGAGTATGCTTCTCTCAGTAAAGGAATAATAATAATGAAAAAAAGAGACATTGGAAAATAAGGCGTGGAATAAGGTCGTTCTGTGTTTTCTCTTTCTCCAAGGCAAGACCAACTTTATCAGCCTGACTGGTAGGATGCAGACAATTGTGCTAGTCATCTTTTATGAACTGATCCATAATTCATTGAAGGCATACTCAATCCCCTCATTCAGATCATCAACAAAGATATTAAACAGGTCTGGACCCAACACTGAGCCCTGAGGAACTCTACTCGTGATTGGTCACCAGTTGGATTTAACTAGAGCGAAGACCTCAAGTGAGCGAAGATCTCGAGCACATTTGGAGCGGATGCTTGCACCAGAGGACCTTCAGTAGCAGGGAAAATATTTGGAGTAACAGGAAAACCCACTTGATCAACACAAGACTAAGAGGCTGGTGCCATCAGAGGAATTCTAGGTTTTTTGATCATGAGGTGGTTTATCAAGCATCAGGCCTGGACAGAGGAGGTCTACCTGTCTCATAGGGGGGAAAGAATTCTGGCCCAGGAGATGGCAGTGCTCATTGAGAGGACATTAATTAGGTTTGAAGGGGAAACGGGATAAAACCAATCTCACTAGATATGAGCCTAAGGGCAGCGTGCCAGGGTTGAGGATGAGACCAATAGCCCAGCTGAAGTGCATCTATATCAATGCACATAGCATTGAAACAGGAGGAACTAGAATCCTTTCCAACCTGAATGGTTCTACGATTCTATGATAAGAATCTGTGCTCATGCACAATTATTTTCTCACTCCAACAAATACAAAAAAAATCACCTTATTTTTCTTTGAATGTATTCAGTTTCAGTTTTCAAAACTTAGGCTTTTTCCTGACGAGTGAGGGAGAAATTGTGTTATCAACTACTTATATCTTTATTTGTATTAACCAAAAAGTTGAAGACTCTTTAATTTCCTGCTGTTCGACTTGTCAAGAGGACGAGCATTCTTGTAGCCCTTTGAACACTTCCTACTTTTCCAAAATCCTTTCTGAAGAGAGGCCACATCTTTCCAACATCACTGTATAGTCCCACACACAAAGGGCATTTGCCCACTCTCATTCGGGTCAGTTACCTCCCTGCTGTTCTGAAGACTGCAGAAAATAATCTAAGATATTTTATAGCCATGACATTGTAACAGGAACAGATGTTGTGACACTATATATTCTTACAACACCTCCTGTAAATCAAGGTCTTTCTACATATGTTACGACTCCAGCCATAACTAATGGATTTGATGCACAGATTAACTGAGAGGTGCGTTAGTCGGTATTTTCCAGGTCAGCCTGACCTTTTGCAAACAGACACAATGTTCAGCCTGAGGTCAGCCCGTGAGAAAGCAATGCAGTAGTGTCACCTGGTAGCATACTGCTGTGGGGAAATCTTCCCTTTGAAAGTCCATGAGTCAGTCAGACACTTAACCTTGCCTCCTCTCTAGAGGAAATCTCTCATCGTTATCGCTTGCACAGCTTAAATCTGATGCACGCTGCAGTACAGTTCCCCCGTAGCTGTGGTGCATGGTGCATTGAGTGACCCAGTGACACAGAGAGCAAACTGCTGTGAGCAGAACGAGCAGAGCTCATCTGGGAAAGCATGAAGGAAGGGATGAGAGGCAAATACTGCATCACTCCCTGGGACATCACTTAATGAAACAGTGAAGCCTCCAGTCCCACGGCCTAAGCAATACTCTCAGTATGAGTAGCATCACTTGCTTTCAAGTTTTGTGCCCATTACCTTTGCTGTTACATGAAATATCTCTCTGGATCATCCTTTACCTCTCCCAGTCAGGTGTTAGAGTGGTTCCCTGATGGCATCTGAGGCCGCACTGAAAAACTTCTGGCATTAAAGGGAGGGGAAGCAGAAAATGGTATCTGCCCTGTCTCTCTCCTTCCTCTTTCCAGTTTCTTTATCCTCTTGTACATTCCTGTGTTCACAGTGGCTTCATCTCACTTCCCAGTTGGATATTTCCCTTCCCCACTGCCTGACAACTGAGTGCGTTCGCCTCTGAAATAGAAACAAAATTAACAGATCAAAAATATAGGGATTATTTTGGAGCTCCTGAGACTACAGAAAATATCCTTTTCCAAAACAGGGCTTTTCAGTGAGTCCCTGAGCCCTCCTCCGGGAATAGTAAATGCCTTAAAGTCTGGATACTAGGTTCACTGTCAGAGCTACTTAAATCTGACTGCCAGCTAAATGCTGGCCATCGATCTGGAGATGAATGAGTGTAACATAAAAATGAAGTAATTTTTGTGTTTGCTTCCCCTATCCATCTCTTCTGGAAAGAAGCAGAATGAGTTTGGCCTATTCAGTACAGTTTCACAGGACACATATGAATACGATATCAACTTTTGTTGAAAGGTGCTTATTTGATGGAGCTTTCAGGTCTTCCTAATGTTGAAATTACTCATAAATTGTTTTATGTGAGATGGATCCTAAAATGAGAGCAGAATGACTTACAAGTTCTTACAAAATAAACTATCCAGCCTTTTCCAGTCAGCCTGTCACTGAATATCTTCCTCTTACAGACCCTACATCACAGCCTGTGATTTCCTCGAGGCTGTTTTGTCAGAAGATTTTCTCCAAGGGATTTGTAGGTACAATTTAACTGCATATCTACATATGAAACAACATCTGCTCTTCAGACTCCAGCTGCAAACACACCTTGTTGGTGCAAAAGGTGTGCAAAATATTAAAAAGAAGGCACTATAACCACATGCAAATTACATACCTAGACCTCAGCATCCAGCCTAAAATTAACCCACAGCATTGAGCAGCTACTTGCAATTGTGCTGCTGTTGCTACATCAGATAGCAGCAGGGTGAAGAGGAGGTCTGAATAACTCATTTTCTGGCTTCAAAAATGCTAATTAAGACCATACTGCAGAATGGTTGTATTTGCTAGGAATTATGGTTGTATTTGCTAGGAATTATTTATCGTGAGATGTGCCAAGTATAGTGTATGGTTGCTTTCCTTTACAGCTGCAATGCTGATGCACAAAAAGCAGCAATGTAAATTTTGAGCTACAAAATGAAGGAGTTGATGTAACTTGGATTTCCTTTCTTACACAGCATGGTTTCAAAATTTATGGTTTCAGTTTCCTGGAGAAACTTGAAGAATGAAAGTGATAACCATATTATTAAAATAAACTATTTAAAAAAAAATCTATTTCAAATAATTGAGGCAGTAGATAAACATTTGAATATATGACTGAAATTTTGGCATCTTGATTTTTTCAGTAGATTTCTGCCCCTGTGTCTCTATGTAGATATGAGAGTGCTGACTGTATCTTGTTTCAGCAGCACAAGCAGCACTCAATGAATACTACCTCCTCTTAGACAGGCAAAGTATGTAAAAAAAAAATCATATAATCAGATTGTGTTTTATTTTGTTTTAAAACAGAATTTTGGGCGGTGAAAGTCTTCAGGATAAAAACTCATCTCTAGGCAGATTCTAGCAGAAGCCATAAATAGAACTTTAATGTTGTTTTAATATTTAGTTGGCCCAGTAATACGTTCATGTGGCAAACAGCTTTATTCACAGTAACATATGTAACTAATGAATCAACACTTTCTGGAACAGAAATTAATAGTAAATTGTCATCCTTGTTATTCAGACCTTGCCTTTAGCTGTACTAGTCACTCAAGAACAGGCCAAGAACATGCACAACATTGTGTGATCTGAGTGGCTCACCTAGCCTTGCCCAAACTACAAAACAATAACTACAGTGAGCAATGGAGCATGGTGCTGAGATCCCTATGCAGGTGCTGACAGGGCTCCTTCGAACTAGGAGGAGATAGCTACAGAATAGGTAATGTGAATACAGGGCTTCAGGGACCTGCACTAGCTTTGTTTCATGACATTGTACTTCACCATATTGACACAGCCGACTGCCTGAAGGCAGCCTGGGGATTTCTTACACGGTGTTGCGCTGCGCCACAGAATCATGATTGTACCATGTACTATGACTCAAAAAGGACAAGGAGAGAATACTTGCACTGACATTTTACTTTCTGAGGTTATGTCTAATTTATAAATACACACATGCACACACATAAATTAATACCTTACATTTGGCCATTTAAAAGTCAAAGTCTAAAGCAAGCAAATAAGAAATATCAATATCACCAATTCCCAAAACACACAAAAAAAATCTTAATTAGAAGTGCATATATTTGTAATTTGTTACTTGTTTCACCCTTGAGAAAACACACAGATATGTTATCATCTGCCTTGATATTAAGTGGGCTTTCTGGAGATGTTTTCTATTCAGGGCTGAACAACAGAAGGTCTGATTTTTGTATTTTCAGGGAACAGACTCATGGTTTTGTCAGACATGACTTAGTTATGAATTACAGAACTCCATATTGGCTATTTACAGTTGCAGATTGAAGACAGAGACCTTTCCCTTTCCCAAGAAATGCACTCCTCCTGTGAGAGGAGCATGAAGAGCTGCTTCCCTTAACAAATTCAGCCACATGTACATATGAGAGAATTATTATTAGAAGACTATTGTCTTCTGCAGCTTCCTCAACTCAGAATTCTGCCAGGACTCACTAAAGACATTTAACAAATAAGTATTTCCCTTAGGCATTAGATGTACTTAGTCTATGCTTTTAATTAAAACTAGATGAAGATCGAAGTTGAATACACTCTTCCATTCAATATTTCGATATTATTTGTATTTCCCTATACATAGATTTGAATCTAGAATCAACTGTGTTTTCCACTCATGCAGATAACCTTTATCCTCTCTCCTAACTTTAGATGCCTAAACTGAGACAACGGGTCTGGCCTTGTATAACCTATTTACTTTGCTCCCTCTATAGTCAAATGCCAGTGATAGAGCCCTTCAGAAGGAAAATCATCCACCTCATCTGAGGTTCCCACGCTGGGACAGAATGACTTGCTTTAGGGAGGATAAGGGATGATAGGTTAAAATCTATTGTTTAAAACTGAAAAAGATAAATTCTACCCAAAATATTCACAGACAGCAAGGAGTCATTTGTGTCTTAAGCAATTACCAACAACAACAGTCAACCATGTTGAACAATCTGGGACTGCAAGATAAAACGAAGTGAGGCAAAATGTGACCACAAGGTAAAAATGAAGTATAAACAAATAGCAAAAATTCCTGCATCTATTTTTTTTTTTAAGGAATTATAGATTTCTGACAACTAATTTAAGTGATAAGGATTTGGGGGGGNTGTGTGGAAATATTAGCTGAGCTTTTCTGGACTAAGGCCTACTGCAGACATAGGCTGTTTAGAGTTCATCCTTTTGGTATCCAAAAGATAAATTACTCAAGAAAGAAGAATCGTGGGTAAAACAAAAATTCACCAAAGTAACATCCTTTTAGGCAATGGTGGCAAGCAGACACCAACATGAGAACCCTTTTACCACCAGCTCTGATGGAGAGCATGCTTATCCTGCTGATGGAGAAAATCCACGACTCTGACAATGTGACAAGGCCTTTGACCACATCAACAGGTTGGGTTGCAATTGCTGTTCATTTTCTTTTCAGCAAGATAGCTTTTCACTAGCTTCCTGGGACACAATCAAAATATTGTGTAAATGATGCTTCAAGTGAGATAACTGAGGCACCCAGGAGATTATGGGGGAAGAAAACAAACCAACCAACCAATTCATTTATTCATCAGTGGGAAAGGGAGAAACCCTCTTCTGCTGATCCATATAGATATCACACTTCTTTATATAGAGAAATTCAATTCCTATTTTTCATACTTGTCCTTCATAAGACAAGTGCTTACGGGATAATATTTCCAACAATCAGTTCCAGCCCTGAAGCTACTTGTTGTTGAGTTGTTGTTTTTAAGTTTGAGCCAAACAGAGCAAAATATTTTGTTGCCTAGATATATTTTTCCTCTGAGCAGGAGTCAGATGTAGCAGTTGGGGCCCTGCACTAGGAGTCACTTAACATGAATTCTCCTCACTAACGAATTTTGATGGCTAACAGCAACGGTTTTGGGCTTACTGACCAACAGTTATAGTGTTTCCTCCCAAGCTGCAAGCAATTCAGAATTCATCAATATATGTAAGTAGTTCTAGTTATTTTTCCAGTAAAATTGTTTTACAAGGCTTCCTTTCACGTGTTGCAATGTGTCTTTTCACAGAGATCTGGTTTGAAAAACATGAGGATAAAAAAAATGAGAACAAAACAAGAGCAAGGAGAAGGGAATATTCTTGAGAAGGAAGTTTGTATAGCTTTCAACAAAAGGTGGACAAAATTCAAAATGTGTGGAAGCATTAGCATTTCCATGTCCAACTTCATTACTTCTCTACAATTCTTCATGGCTAGCACTTAGCTAATCTTTTTTCTTAGCATCACTTTTGGGCCAATTTTCCAGATCACGAATGACATTTTGGAAATAGGCTTCATCCAAATTTCCTCCCTGTCCTTGCTGTTTCTATTTGATCTAAAAAGGTTCTTAGTTGAAAGTGCCCTATAAAAGTCTCAATCATAGTACAATTGGCATTATCTTCTTTAAGTGTAAGGTTAAGTTGTTTCAAACTTCCTCCCTGAAGTGTCTTTGTTTCCCCTGAAATGGAACAGAAACAGAAATCCGCCTTCCCAGTTGTCTTGTAGCTATAACACCTGGCAGCCTGAATGGATGCTGTCCTGGATAGGAAAAATTCAACAAAACTAGATTTCATTAGAACATCATCAGATCAAATTGCACGTAATTAATATTTTTCATTATTGCCGACCCACACCCTGCAGCTCTAATAATTATTTGGGGGTTTTGGATATCAGCTACAGAGTTTCACCCATATTGGAAAACAGCCATTTATTCAAATAGTTTTGCACATCAGAATTTTTCTTGTGCCTCCGACAAATTTAGCTCTCACCATATCACTGCTTAATTTCCTTAATAGCCTCTTGTGATGGATTTGCCAATGAAATTAATGTTAAGAACTACAGAGCAGCTTTTGTTGTTAATTTTCTAAAATATTCAGGAACATTTGGAGATCCTCTGATGTAGTAAAATAAAAGAGTACAGCTGGTCTGTGATTGACATCAATGACAAAAGAAGCACAGATACATTTGATTTTCTGATAGTCTGATTTTTATTAGTAATTTCTAATCTAGATATCTGATTTAAATCCTAGTCCTGAGTATTCTCCATGTTGACAAGTTGGTAGGTACTAGAGTGTCTTAAGATGTTATCTAGAGCCAAGGATAGGATTGAAAGAGGCAGTAAACCACGTCCCTAAGCACCACATCTACACATCTTTTAAACACTTCTAGGGGTGGTGACTGAAGTCTTCTCTGGGCAGCCTGTTCCAATACTTTGCAACCCTTTCAGCGAATAAATTTTTCCTAATATCCAACCTCAAGTTTTCCTGGTACAACTTGAGGCCATTTCTTCTTGTCCTGTCTCTTGTTTCTTGGGAGAAGAATCCTATCTCCACCTTGCTACAACCTCCTTCATGGTAATCACAGAGCTCATCAAATTAAGAGGATCTGCTTACATTCTGGCCATCCATTTATGCCATCCCTTTAATAAACTTAAGCTTCAGCCATTTTGGAGCCAGCTAGTGGTTGTTTCAGTTTCTGCTGAAGCCAAGACACACTCTTCACATTTGCTATATCTATGCTCTTTTGGCTGTAGGAGCAGCCTGGGAGCAGACTGGCTGTACAGACTGTGATTCTCTAACATGCCGTAACTATTTTTCTCCAACAAGAAAAAGAAAAGGATAATAGACAGCCTAAGCGTCTTTAGGATTCAGAGACAAAGATTTTCTTTCTACTGAAAATATCTTCTATTTCTTCTACAGAATACCTCCTACTTGCATTAAAAGCACTCAAATGTATTGGTGAATTGTATTATCAAAGATGTACATCACGATCTTTGAAGTTACAAATAACTGAATCTCACAATTAGGGAAGACAGCACCAACTCACCCACAACAGAGTGTTTTATAGCACACAGCAGATAAAAATATTTTTAGATCAAATTGAAATTGCAGTGAAAGCCTGAAGCTGACCAGAATCATAATGCAATGAAAAACCTCATATGGACACCTGTTTTCAAATGATTCCTGGCTCAATTGGCAGATCAAAGAGTGTCAGCTATTTCTGATAAGCTCAGATAAGCTCTCGAATGCTTTGCAGATCCCAAACTCCTTAACTCGAGAGTCTCACTTATCAAAGTTTCTTTTGGGTCTCTTAAAAGTAACTGATGAAATTTCACAGCATGTAAAAGGGGATAGCTTGAGAATGAGTTTTGCGTTCCTTTTCCTCAGGTCTGCATGCTCCCTCTCACAGACTCATCTCGCAACTACGCGGTGAAGTAAATTTAAAAGCATCTTGAATTGTTTCTATTACTTTGAATTTCTCTTAGTTTTCTTTTACCCAAGAATTAGTGAAATTACAATAGAATACACGTAGGCATTGGTTGCTAGAACAAGTAAAATTTATCTGTGAAGTAATTTTTGTATCTCTCTTTCTGTCACACATGCATATGCTATTTCCTTCCTGATGACAAGGCTGACTAGGGTTCTGATCAGCCACACTGTCAATACTGACAACGACAATTCTTTTCATAGCTCAGAAGAACCTTAAATTCTCCCAAGAAACTGGCAGACATTCTCCTTCTTGCCCTGTCACTCATGGTGAAGGCTGAAAGGCTGATTTGAAAGTAAGCAGGGGCATTCTGAAATGGAAAAAGCCTCACTTATGGGGAATAAGTCAAGACTATAGAGCATATTTAATTCCTTCTCCTTCCTCCTTCAGTTTTAATTAGGATTAAAATATCCCTGGCAGATATTTCAGGATTACTTTCATTTTCATACATAATATAAGAGTTTAGCTGTTTCATATTGGCCTAAGAAATAACGGAGAATTAACCACTTTCTCTGCACAGCTACGATGAAATGAAAGTGCTGAGCAGCGAAAAGAGAAAGGAGAAAAGAAAGGCTTGGAAACAACAGTCCATAGTTGTGTATGGAATTAATTTTATTATAAACCTCTGGGAGTAATATTTAATTTTAGACAGTCTTCGTGGCTGGGTGCAACTGTCATATGCTGACCTTAAATTAACTCTAGGAGAGGACAATGCTGTAAGTGACATTAATATTTACCTCCACAGTTAATCTTCCACAGTTACACAAAACGTCCACACTGTTCCTGTTCCACAGGAACTGTTCTGTCATGACTCTCTTGCAAGGTTAAGGCTGTCCCCTAGACCAGCCTTGTGTGATGCAGAGATTACATGGCTGACAGGGTCCATGTTTCCTAAGTATCCATTCCAAAATGCAGGTAACTACATATATCCCAGACAGCTGAGATGTGTCCCTGTCAGATATGATGCGTATATGTTTTGGTGGGCAGGACTCAGTCAAAGGGTAAGAGTTACATTAAGACTAGTGGTTCCCTTCCACAGGAACATCATTGTTGAATTTCAGCAGGATGGGTGTCTAGAAGAAGTAAAAGCTGTAAAACAGCCTGGGCAGAGAGAAGTCTTTGGTCATTTCAAAGATACAGAGGGCTCCAAACCTGTTGAGGATGCCTTCACACTTGTGGGTATTCAATAAACTTGTTTGTCAAGATGAGGTCAGGCACGGCAGGTTTGTAGCATCCAATGATACGCTTTGATGCAGGATACTGAATCAAATGCAGAAGAGAGTCTACTCCAATATGACAAGTTCCATATGCCTCTAGATTTATCATTTTAATAAGTGAGATTAACTTCTCAAAGTATGTTGTCTAGAATTTGTCATGATGACTGATGGTGCTTCTGTTGATTTCAGAATACATTTTTGCATTTAAAAAACATTTTATAGTCTGATATGACAACTCTGGAGACATATATTTACCTACGCAGCTACAGCAAATCTTCAGGCAGTCCAAGAACTGAGACTAGTTTCTTAAAGAAACTCATTTGATAGAGTTATTTTGAAAGTATGCCCCTGCATTTGCGGACAAGTCAGATCTACTAGTCAAATCATCTTCATGCAGCAAGTCATTCTCAGTTCAAATTGGTTCAAGCTTTTCTTAGAATAAACAGAAGAAAGGACAGAGGGAAGCTTCATGTTAACCTTTCCAAGATTTTTAGTTCAAAAGACTTCCATTACAAGAACAGACAGAATATCCTAACACTCTTAAATACTAAAATCCAGCTTACTTTTATGCATTAAGATTTCACTCCTTGATGATCACACCATCTGTTTTTAATATTGTTATTATTTCTATTTTCAGTAAGGTAGCATTAAAACAGTTCACAACCGCAGAAATCAATTTTAAGAATATTGCACTGAACTAAAAGGTGAAGACTGAGAAATGAAGAAGTGGTTGTGAGACTGTAGAGGAAGGTACCTTAAGTAGGAGAGAGTAGAATCTAGCCAGTGCAAAAACACAAATAATAATTAATATTTGAACAGCAGTGGTGGATTCTCTTGTACATTCTCTTAATTGTAAATCAACCTGTTAAGCAGCAATTTAGATGATACACTGCTGATCTCAGCTGGACTAAGAAAGAAATCCAAATACAGCCATATAACAACTCCCAGATTGCTCATTATAGTAGACGTTGGCAAAAGCTCAAGCACTGGAAGACCCAAACAGGACACCCTGATCTCCCAACACGTGTTTGCCACAGGTGTTTGTCTGTGATGTTTTCCCAGTGAAAAATCTCATTAACCTAAACGCTAGCAGGAGAGGTCTGTTTGGAAGCTTCAAAATCAGCGGCGTACATCCTTAGGAAGGCCAGTTTACATCTGCAAGTGCGTAGCCAGCCCTATTTAAAAAATATAAAATTGAATATATCATCAGCATAAGACATCTATTTATCATGTCAAGCCCTGATGTCCCTAGGTCCTTCTACTAACTAATAAAGGCAGCATGAAGAAGAAATTCGTTGTGGAAATCAAACAGATCTGGAAAAAAAGAACTTGCTAACAGACTGCTGAGTAGATGAGCTGTTGAATGAATAGACCCTCTCAAGAAATAATCTGCCATCAAGGCATGGCTCCCCAGTGGCACCTCTCTGCTACGGGTATTTCTATCCCATGTTTCTGTAAGGCCAGATGTAGAAAAGTTAAATCAATTTGACTTGAAGCTCTTCTTTAGTGTAGGATCACACTTAACTTAAAATGAAAAAAAAAGAAAAAGCTGGTAATCACATTCTAGAATGTTCTTAATCCGTTATTCTTAGAATGTTTTAACTAAAATCTGAAGCCATAATAAGCAACATTCTATACACAAAACAAACCATAACTCAGAAAGGCAAAAAACCTACATGTCTTATGGCTCCAGGCCTTTTAGTGCCTAATGAAAGACATTTATGACCTCACCTTCAGAGGTTTGGACAGCTGGTGCTGAAGGGCATATTCATGGAACCAGAGCCAACCTTCCTAACCCCAGAGCATCATTCTAGTTACTCAGGCACATTGTCTCCAAAAATTAGCTGTTATTTTTCTCTGCCAACAGTCCTGACTTCTGCCTCACCAACACATTTTTCATGCCAATTTCCATTGCAAATTCACGATTGTGTTGACTTTTTCCTATTATTAGTACAGGAAAATTAAGGTAAAGCACAGACTACCCAAAATCCTTAATAGATAATTAAAGTCAGCAGCCATGCCATGGAATTTTTTGGATTATTTAGCCTCTTTTGTAAAGTAGAGGCTAATACATGACCCAAACAATTACAGTCTGTGAGCTTTCACAGATAGCCTGAAGGCAGCTGCAGAAGACCAACAATTTCAAAAGAGCAGCAGGCAGTCAAGCACTGTCTGCCAGGATAAAGTTTCTCTTAGTTCATTAGCATCAAGAGGGAATCAGTTAATAGGAATGCACTTTCACTTCTATTCAGCTTTTTAAAATGCATTTGAGCTAGGGGATTTTCTCCTAGGCATGGAGTCACGCTGCTAAAATAAATCTTTTCTTAGTAAGAGGGGAAGGTAAATTTTCGATTAAACATCAGCCCACCTGCACTGAGAACAGCCCTAAGAGCCATGAATGAGAAGCGTCTGGGTTTTGGTTTACCTCTGCTCAGGATTTCCAAAATAATTAACATAAATAAATAATAAATATATTGAAATCAACAGTAACTAGGGAAGGGCAAGCAAGCAAATGGAAATTGGAACATGGCAGAGGGTGGAAAGAATCATTTCAGACTTCAGTATTTCTGATGCAGTATTACGGCTTATTTAAATCAAAGTGTTTGAAGAGTTTTATGGCAAATGCACCATGTCATTTCTGTAACGGTGAAACAAACCAACTAAAAAACAAACAAACAAACAAAATCAGCTGCCTTTATAATCATACGAAGCCAGACCTGAATAAACAACTTCAACAACAGAGTGATTCCTTCAAAAGAAAATTGAATGTCTTTTTATCCTCCCTGTGCTTCTTATCTGAGGTTTAAGAATAACAGAAAGTTGAAAGCTAATCTGCTAGTCTGACTTCAGTAAAAATCTGTGGACAAAGGGGTTTCTGAACTTGTCCTAGAAGAGCTGGAGGACAGTGCAGGCAGGAAAATACTAACAAGGGCAAGAGAAATCTTAATCAAGACAAAAGTAAATGTAAAACATTTCATGAAAAAGCGCTGGCTAATTCATTTCAGGAATCTAGTGCTGGCAGATAGTGCATGTGTTGACACATACCAGACCAGATGAAGTAAACTGAGGAAAACAATGTGGAGAAAGAAAAAAGGAGAAAAACATTGCTGTTTTCCGTTGGGGCCACTTACTTCCTCTCATACATACTTATCCTCTTCAGAGGCAGGATTCCAGATGGAGGTATCCCAGTGAAAGCCCACCACAGTTTTATTTGCATCTGGAGACACAGTGATCCAGAAGAGAGATGAGAAAACTCACTGAATCAGTCTACAATCCAAGACTAAAATCCCATTTCACTACAGTTATTTCTACCCCATTAAGCTAAAAATCTGAAAGGTCAAGGAAGATTTTATTTGTATATGCACACAATATAAACACACACACACACATACGTACAGAGCATATGGTTTCATCTCACAACCACCTGTTTCTAATGTGATATTTTACAATAACCACTGCACACATCTTCCTCAGAATATATCAGTGACATACTGCAATGGACAATGTCGCAGTCAGAACACAGAATATTCACTGAAATTTCTCCTCTTCCACTTATTTTCCTCACAAGTGGCACGAAAGCTGTAGGCAATAGATAAATGACTCCCACTCACTTCTTCAATAGAAAAAAGCTGAAATATTATTTGCTTACCTATAAGGTCTGCAACACAAAAGCATCTAGGTCTTAAAAAAAAAAAAGAAAAAAGTAAATCTGAAGAGATTTTTTTCAACAGCATTAGCCAGCTAAAATAATGGTGAATTCATCAACCTTAGACAATATAAGCTTTTACCATTCTCTGCCAGGTATTTCCGGATAAATCAATCTTAATTTTTTCAATGCAGAAAAGTCAAGTCAGTACAGGATCATTACATACAAATGTCTACTTATAGCACATAAAGATGTAAATTTACATAATTAGCTTAGAATATTATTATGAAAGGGAGCCATGGGATACATCCTGTTACCAGCTACAATGTTTCTAAGCTGCAATTGATCTGAGTAGAGCTCCTCCCGTTTTACACAGGATTAACACAGGCAGAGTACTGCTCATTTTCTTCATCTCATTTCCCTCTGATGAAACCAGTAGAGAGTAAAAGTTTTGGTGAGTGTCATGTGTAATAAATTGAACAGCCCTGAGGAGAACGACTTCAGGGTATTGGCAGATGAAAAACCCAACATGGGCTGGCAATGTGCACTTACAGCCCGGAAAGCCAACCATAGCTTGGGCTGCATCAAAAGGACTGCGGCCAGCAGGCTGAGGGAGGTGATCCTCCCCCTCTACTCTGCCCTGGTGAGACCACATCTGGAGTACTGTGTCCACTTCAGGGCTCCCACATTCAAGAAAGACAGGGATCTTCTAGAGAGAGTCCAGCGGAGAACCACAAAGATGATGAGGGTCCTGGAGCATCTCCCTTATGAGGAAAGCCTGGGACCTGGAACTGTTTAGCCTGGAGAAGAGAAGAGTGAGAGGTGATCTTATCAATGCTTATAAATATCTAAAGGGCAGGAGTCAAGTGAAAGGGGCCAGACTCTTTTCAGTGATGCTTAGTGTCAGGACAAGGGTCAATAAGCATGAACTGGAACACAAGGAAGTTTCATCTGAACATGAGAATAAATTTATTTTCTTTGAGGGTGACAGAGCACTGGAACAGGCTGCCCAGAGAGGTTGTGCAGTCTCCTTCTCTGGAGTTTCATCTGCCTGGACACTATCCTGTGTAACCTACTTCAGGGAAGCTTCTTTAGCAGGGAAGATGGACTAGATGGTCTCTAGAGGTCCCTTCCAACCCCTACAATTCTGTGACTCTTTAAAAGTGGGTAAATTTATTAGATATTAGTAAGAAATTCCTTACTGTAAGGTTGGTGAAGCACTGGAATAGGTTGTGCAGAGAAATTGTGGATGTCCTAGCAGCATTCAATGTTGGATGAGGTTTTGGCAACTTGGTCTAGTAGGTGACAACACTGCCTACAGCAAGGGGTTTGGAAATAGATGATCTTTAAGGTCCCATCTGACTCAAATCATTCCATGACTGTATATTTTATATATCGTACTACTCTAGGCAAAATTAGTAATTGAACTTAGTAGTAATTGTATAAGAACAAGAATAAAATAGATGGATGCTCAGACAAGTGTTTCAAGGGGATCCATTGCCATAGTCATGGAGACAGCTTGCTCTTACAGCCCATGTGTCCCATAAGGCTTAAAAGATTATTTCTGTGAGCTATTTTTCTTGGCTTTTCTAAACCCTTGCTGTTGATAGGCTTCAGCTGGATATGCAATGTTTCCCACAACATCTAGAAAGAATTAGATATCTGGAATGTAAATGCACTGGAGCAGGACTCTGATATCTGGAGATATGAGCTGAGTTTCTGTCTCTCTCATGAGTAGCTGTGTGATTTTGACTAAGTCATCTCTTACTCTCTTTCTGTTTCCCTTCCACCTTGACCATCAAAACCAGAAGGGGGAGAGAAAGTGATTCCTGGCCCCTGTGGGTCCTGGTCCTGTTGACACTCACGGGCATGAATTAGGTAATGAAAGATTACCAAGGGTGTTCTCAGTGCAAAAACAATACGGACCAGCAGGGAATAGGGATTTGTGGATACTTACGTTCACCTTTGAAAAAGGTGGATGTTCATAAGGACTCTAACTGTCTGGGAGCCCATATTGCTTTGTCTTGTATAGGTAGTAAGAAGAGAGGTGTGGGAAAGATTTACTCAAGCCAAACATGAAGACAAGAATATCTCGCGCAAAACTTTTTCAAATCCTTGTCTCTGATTGCAATAAACTACTATTCTTAATATGCACACACATAAATAAAATATATTTTGTGACAGCTTAGGGGTAACACCTGTTTTCTGTCAAGGAAATGCTAGAGATCTCTCGCTTTTCAGGTTTTCTCTTCTCTGAGAATAGTCATAAACATCCCCAAACCCACTCCATTTATTTACCTCTTTATTGACTGTTTTTCTTCCAGAAAACCAGTCATACAGGACTGCCTCAATGTCTTTGTACTAAACACTGGCTAAAACACAACCTTTTTACTACTTCAACTGGATCTAAATAATTGAAGAACTTCTTGAACTGCATGTTTGCTTGGTTACTAAATGTTGCTTTCCAGAAAGCTACATAGGGATTTGTCCCTTTTCAGTTTCAGAAATTCAGCCCAGCACCTCAGAAATCTCTTTTGTTAGGAAGAAGAAAAAAAAAAGGATATATCTAGTTTTTACCCTCTGGAAAAGACCTTTGCACAAGTACATTATTATAATACCTAACAGTAGAACGATTAAACACAGTTCAGAACTTATTCAAGAGCAGCAATGTAGTTATACACCAACAGCAGCCCAAAGCAATTCAGTCCTCAACTCTGCTGCCTTTGCTGGGGAATGCCATCAGCAGCCAATTTCTAGCATTTCGCAATAGCTGTCTCGGAGTGGTATATACAACAGATAGATGGCCCGAAGCCTGGAAGAATGAGTACCAAATGGAGGAGCAGTTTAGTTTTTCAATATTTGGACACTTTTGATAGAGCATTTATAAAAAATGCTGTTACACAGGCTTTGTTTGAGATTCTTCTACTGTGGAAACTTGCCTACTGTAAACTTTGTTAAGAATATTATGAATTTTCTTTAAAGCACAGACCAATCTCAAGGTGAAGGGCTTAGAAGGAGAAATATTTTCTTACCTGGTTACGTATTCTTTCAGATTTAGATAATTACAATTGGGGAGCAATTAACTCTGAATTCATTTGCACACTTTCAAGGAAGACAGAAATGTTAAATTTATTATTGAAACTCAAGGCAGTAAAGCAGTACAAATGAGTTTAAAAGTTTCATAAACAACTTTTTTGTCAAGAAGGGTCTAGAACAGACATTGTGGAAAAAAATCCCTAGGAAAGGCTAGAAATTAGCAATTTTCACAGTTTAGATTTTTCAGGCTTCTACACAATGAAAAGTATAATCAAAGCCAAAGATATAAATGAAGATATTTTTATTCCTGAATCTGACTTTCCTGAAATATCATGATTGTTTTTCTCTTGTACTATATCTCTGTTTCAACACCGTGCCTTTTGGTGAAATTAATCTCTCATGAGGTCTCTAAAACTGCTTTTGTTCTGGAGGGAACATCACAATTCTTCAGTCATTTGGCTTTCTTCCATTACTCCTGGCAAAATTTAAAACAAACGTTTTTCCTTCTTTAATAAAAAAGAAACATTAGGAATAAATCTTTGAAATATTTATATGATTATTTGATAATTCATTTTCAACATAAATAATTTATACTGTGTTAAGTTATTTTTAATATAATTTAAAAAATGATGCTGTAGCTTTCTTCTCCAAACATAACTTGTACAAAAAAAAAGATAGATGTAGACATTTTTAATTCCAGGGTAAGACAATAGAAATATTTTCTTCTTCTCCTCGGCATATTTTATGGAATGCAGATAACAGTAACAAAACTTCCACATTAGCAAGGGGATTTAGCTAATGGCATTGTGAGTCCAGATTTATAATACTGAATTCAAACCAGCTATTATAATTTAACAAAACAATGGCTTTGTGTTTAAAATGTGGTGGGCTGATTTTAGTCAATATATGTAGTTATCACCATGTCCAGAGCACTCAAAGATGTAGTTTGGCCAAAGTTCAATCAAGTCTTCACCTGTCATTCTGAGGATGGGCCCTCACCAAGGAGCTTAACTCTGTTTGAGAAATGACACCAACATTTCCTAAAGCATCCCCAAACAGCAGGAATGGCACCACCAGACCTGGTTGGGAATGGCCTGCCACAAGGTGCTTCACTTGTACCCTAAGGCTGCTAGAGCAGGGTGGAAGTCTAGGGTAAGTGAATTTGCAATAGGGTTTGTATGTTTTGCAAGCAGTCTCCCTTGAACTCCAAGAAGAGCTGTATTCCTTGCACACATTTATCCTTACATTTACTATTAATGCTCCAGGGCAAACAACATATAAACATGTTTATCATCCATTTATTAATAAAGGTCATTACGATAAAATGATGCACTTGTGATCTGTTAAACCATTAGTTAATGTTTCATCAGCATTCTCTCACATGCACTTTTAAATCAGGTTGTTGAAAGGAGTTGCAATAAATTCCTAAACCACAAGCAGTCATAAAAACGTTTATGCACACCCAGACTATTGCATTATTTCTGATATTCTAAATCATTAATCTCATATTTCCTGAACCCTAGGAGGAAAAAAAAAAAAAAGAAAAGAAAAGAAAAGAAAAAACCAAGCTTGTTAGCACTAAAGTATGCCCAATGGATGTATGTCATTTAAGCTTTAAAATATTCTAATCCATTATATGGTAACTTATATTTTATTTCTAATGGGCTCCAAGCGAATCTTAAAGAGATTTAATTCACTAGAGGCATCTAAATTAAAACATCAGAAGTGTAGTAAGAAAGTTACCGTGGTTCACATAAATCCTGGATAACAATATGGAAAAACTACTTTGAGACATGAATAGATAACTAGAAGATTACAAAAGATTCCCTCCTACATTTTCAAGCTGTCAGAGAAAATGTTTCCAAAAAAGAATAAACAGCCAAAAAATTAATTAAAATTGAAATTCACTTGAAATGCTCTGTCTGCTGTTAGTTACAAAGGTTTTGCACTGTAAAGATATATATAGTCTACTATTACCAAAAACATCTTTAAAATTTATAAATGTTAGGTGAGAATAGGCAGATATTCTCAAAACATTGTGTTACAGGTTTATTGCTGTATTTAAATGCTGTAAACAAATGATATGGCATTCAAGCCATTCAAGGGGTAGTTTGTGGTTCAGTGCATTGTATTTTAATCAGTAAATAATCATGGACAGAGAAGGACACAATTCTCATGTGAACAGCCACTGTTGGGTTCCAGGGAGCAGCTTTCCTTCATGGATGCCAAACACGATAATAAACTGTGAAACTTGGAGTGTTGCAGTGGGAGCGTGTTACTCTGATGCTTTGAGATGAGGTTGTAGTTGATAGAAAAAAATGCAATATATATATTGTTTCCTGATAGGTTTTTAACTTCCAGTGTAAAATGGATTCAAACTATTGGAGAAGAAAAATAGAAATAAGCCCTATTGGTTTTTCCTTCCTACATTGTGTCAGTCTAAGCAGCGTCCCATACACAGGCTACATCCATACTAGGGATCAGCTCAAGGAATAATTTATTTTTTTGGTAAAGTAATGGTATTTGACAACCGCATATATTTTGTGCTGTACCCATCTCTGTCTTCAAACACTTAAATGCCAAGAGTGAGTTAGCCTTGCCTCACTGGTGTTAAATAGAAATAAAGCACTCCTGGAAAGACAGGAGTCACCTGTGCATCCAGGCACAGCCTTGAATATAACGTCTCTTAAATGAGAAAACGTTATCCCAGAGCAAATACTTTCCCATGGGGATTCCTGCTGCAACCTCCCAGAAAGTTGTTCTGCTTATTCCATTCAACCCAGATCATCTGAAACAGATAGTTCTGCTTTCCTAGCAGGGTTGCCATGGCAGCCTTGAGCTCCCTGCAGTCCCAAAACCTACCCCGTAAGATGGGAAGTGCTTAAGGAGGTAACACAGAGCGCAGTACAGGCAGCAGATTTCCTCACACTTTGCCAAGGCACCCAGTCTAACAGTATCCAAGGTCGCTTTGCAAAGGCCCTGTGGAAACCTCACTCCAAGCCACATCTTGACTCAGCCTTGGCCTCTCAGCCAGGACCCAGTCCCCTGCAAGTGCTGGAGCCACAGAGATGATCTGGGAGCAGTGCAATCGAATGCAAGCACAGCAACAGGCCACGGGTACTGCACAGCACGGGAGTCCTCACCAAGCTGACACTGGTGGCAAGGCTCCAGCAGAGCCTGCATTCTGCCCACATCCTCACTGGCAGTCATGGGTGAGAGGTAGGAGGACTGAGGAGGGCTGTGGGCAGATGAATAGTTACCAACAGTTTTTCTCTGGGCCTCCCACGCAAAGAAGCAGCAAAGCTGCTGGAAGGAGACTCCATCTGCTCTTGGTAGGGAGCACAAACATAAATAACACCGTATGGCCAATGTTATCCAAGGCAGCTGCTAAATCTAAAAGGATTCTGATATTACAAAATGCTGCAATCTGCATTTGAGCAGAAGATGATCTAAAGAGTTTCTAAAATTAGTTTTTAAGCTAATGTAAACCTGAATATTTTATCTGTAAACATAGGGGGCAAGATACTGCAGCACTTGAGGAAGAAAAAAAAAGAAATTCTGTTTGATATCACTGTGTAGTAGTATTATTTTACCAGGATGGATCCACATAAGACGACTCTAAGTAGCAGAGGGCATTTCCCTTATGCACTTCAGATTCAGTATCATCCCTCAATAGCCTGTTTGCACAGGTTATTTTGAACTGAGTTGCAGGGACTCTAGGTGATGACTGAGAATACAGAATCAGCTTTGTTAATCTCCAAGCTTCCAAACAAGAGAAAAAAAAAAACACAACACTTTGGTATGCAAATGTTGTTTCCTCTAAGCCACATTTATTTTGCTGCTGATGAGCAAGGAGAGAAAGTGCCATTTCTTCCTGTGTTTCCTTATGAGGTAGCAAAAATCTTTTGCCGCGATTCTCCTCATAACTTGCAGACAACAGTGCCAAACACTAGGATGACTATTTCCTCCAAACACAAAGAAGGACGCAATAGGGAAAAAAGCCTTCAGATTAATGTTTTATGTAAGTACACACAAAAAATTCTTAAAACAAAGATTGCTTCTAGAAGCTATTTATGCTTTACAAAAGGCTGATAAATACTGCTTCATGTTCTCCCATCCAGATAAACACAGTGTGTCAGTCTACAAACATCACTTTGAAAGACCTCATAACATAAGCTTTGATTTAGCAGAGCAGTTAAGCATGCAGGAGCCCATAGATATAGACATAAGCAGAGGGTTTGTTATTGAAGATGAAAAGGACATAGAAGTGCTTTGCTAAACTACAGCTGTAGTGAATTCTTTTTGGAAATTTCTGCCTAATAAGGACACTGAGTGATCTTTTTCTCTGCATTTCACCCCTCTTCTTAATCAGGTTTTATGACTTTTGATTACAGCATAGTGACTAGTATTTGTTCGACAGATTTGAACTTTTGCTTTATATGACTAATTTGTATGTAGCTTCTATTGCTGTCCTTTTCTAAATGACACCAGTTATTTTTTAACTGCACATGGGAGAGGAGGGAAAATAAATAGTCAGGATTTTTGGCTTCCACTGACCTATTTGCTAGCTGCAGTTATCAGAGAGTTGTGAAAACAACTGGTGGTTCAAAACTTATTTGCTCTAACTATGGTTTGATATTTGTTATGGGTGTTCTCCAGCTGAAGGGATTTTCTTCTTCTTAACTGTATTATTGAAGACCACGGCCAAGTGAAGAATCTTAATAGCTACTGAACAGTAACTGTTAAATAGTTATCATGGCTTGTGTCTATTCTAGCAACTGAAGATGACAGCAAAATAAGGTATTCTGTATAGTACGTTCAAAACGTTTGGCATGCATGACATGCTCTTGGTCTAAGAAACACACAGAGTCTACAAGCACTGTAGTACAGGTTTGCTGGCTTACCAGAGAAGAGGCTTGGAGTATACCACTGTGACAATTGTTTAGAGTCACATTTCCACAGTCTTGTATTGACATTCATTTCCATTATGTGGGATTTTTTAAAAAAAAATTAATTAAAACACGGATTGAAGGTTAATAGAGGCTTTCGTCACCATACAGTTAAGATACATCCAACAAAATTTTACCCCAGCACTGTTGCATCCATGTACAGAGTATTTAGGAGAAGGGTTTCACTTCTACATTTGTAGACTGTTTTGAGGTATTTTTGGTTGGCAATGCACTGTATCAGTATTGCCCTCCCGCACTCTTCCTCTTCCAGGTTTGTGATTTTCCCTCTTCACTGTAATGAGTCAGGATAGCAGCGTGCTTTCTTTTGCTCTTTTTCATTTTCTTCCTAGAAATTACCAGCAGAATTGCAGTAATTCACCATGTGAAACCCTTGCAAGTTTTTATTTTTAGTGCTAACCCTTCTAGGACAAGAACATTTGCTCAGGCACAATCAAGCAAAAGCTGATGATGATACACTCGCAATGAAAGTATCTGTTTATACACTGATACATTGCAATTTGAAGTTGCATCAGGAGTAATTTGTGACTGAGGGTCACACACTACAACAATGAAGCTGGCGAAAGGCAAGGGTCAAAGCGACATTATGAGGCCACCAAGGAAACGGTCTCAATAACACAGGGCATTAAGTCTTCAGCTTCTACTAAAAAAGAAAGAAAAAGAAAGGAAAAGTCATTGCGTTGTCTGATTTGGATCCCTAGGAGCATTATAAATGGTGTCAGCACTAATAGAAGTAGCAGACATCTCATTGTCTACAGACAGCAGCATCAGAAAAGGAAGGTACATTTGGAAGGAAACGAGCAATTAATCAGGTCTCCCAATTTAGACAGAGCCCAGAGCCCTTGAATGAATACCTAAATGAGAAGAACAGGAATGATCTTCTGGAAGAGACAGCTAAGCTGGCATTAGCATCAACCGCCAAGACTGCTTTCTGAAGTTCTCTGACCCATTAAAGCAGCACAGTTATGCCTCAGTATAAAACATTCCAGTCTTCCCCCAAACCACCTGTTATTCTGTTCCCAGGTTCATTAGCACAAACAAGGAAAATCTGTGCTTCATTTCAATAACACAAGTCTCTGCTTGACTGAGATAGATCCACCAACAGATGCAGTCTCACATCTCTTAGCAGCTCTGCTCACTCTTTACCAGTGAGCTTTTTATGCAGTTATGGCACACAAGGTCTTAGTGAAGTACTTACAGCCACTTGAGTATCTTTAAAAGTTAAATAATCAGATGTCATCAAAGCGCAAACAAAGGAAATGATGGAAGCTCTCACTAGGGATTTTGTCTTACCTTCCCCTTCCTCTCCAACATTAAATATCTTTGAAAAATACTTGATAAGTTCCGATGTGATACAAAGCCGCCTCCTCCTGGGGATGCCATCAAAAAGATTAAAACCCAAAAGTAACTGTCCAATTTTATCTCTTTTAGATTATTAAAGCTGAGATCTATTTCTGGCTTCAGCTGGTTGTGTGAAAAGATACTTTCAGGAAGCTTTCAGTGTGAGCTGCTCTATCTGAAATATTCAATAAGAGACTGCTATTTTTATTTCTCTCAATATCTTTCTTCACCTACAGCTTAGATAAATCTAAATGAATTTCCCAGGAATCATTCCACATTCACAGTCAGGCTTTACCTGGCAAGGCTACTGCATGCCCTTGACCTTGCAGACACAGCTCTTTTTCCAGCCTTTTATCCCAGGTCTAACTGTTTTCCCAGCCAAATATGGATGGGCGAAAGATTGAAATCCACTAGGTCACACTTATGAAAGTCCCATCTGGGATGGTACATTTTGCATATAAAGCAGAATTGAAAATAAAAGGTCACAGAAGAGATTCATTCCCAGCACCCCAGAGTGATGCTTGCTCTCATCTTCATCCCAGGACTGGAATTAGCTGGTGGTAGGTCACTTTGGGGAGCCAGGCTCCAGCCCTATCAAGCAAAGAGCTCTGAAGGACTTTCTTAGCAACCAGATGCATCCCCCCGTTGTCAGGCAGCTCACCTCTGCTGCAGGTCCTTGCAGGATGGGGAGTGCACAGTGCCTCATGTCCTGCATTTCCCCCTTTTATGTTTGCAAATGGCAAAATTGCAAATTAATTGCATAGTAAATTAAACTAAAATTAATTGCAGATAAAATCACACATTCCCTTTGGGCAGTTCAATGATAGCTGCAGGAATCTCCAGTGAAGGGACAACAAAACACAGCCAGGAGGTGAGAACTTTGCAAACCACTACACCATGAACACAGGTCTGAACCTTCGCAGCGTGCCCATCAACAGACAGCTTTATGAGGAGCTTTTCAACTCATCTTGATAAAGCAATGTTTTTGAGATGGGAGAATCCATACAGAATGTGGACTTCCATATTTCCACCCCTAAAATACGCACATTGAATATATTTCCAATGGGATCTCACAGAACTACTTTCTGCAGGAAACACACCCTCCCACACAGCATCATGGTTCCTCTGCTTCTGTTCTTGGCCAGAGCACAGATGGCAAAATGAGAATAGCATAAAGAAGGTCAAGCCTTGCATCAGGTTCAAGAATACACTTTTGTTGTCGAGTGAAGTAATTTCTCTTTTTCATTTGCATTTGTTCACCCAGTGCTAAAGCTTGCTAAACAATTAGACTTGAAATATTTACGAAATCTTTCATACTTTAAGAATGAGAACAATTCAATTAAACAATGACAGTCAATATATAATCATAGAATCATAGAATATCCTTAGTTGAAGAAACCCACAAAGATCATTGAGTCTAACTCCTAGCTTTTCTCCATCCTTCCTAAGGGAAGAAGAAAAAAGTCTTATTACTGATGTCAACTAAAAATATACATATAGCCAGCCAGTTAATTTTTACCTAAGGCAAAACCTTCTCCCAGTTATCTTCTCTGAGAGGCTTACTGGTTTTGTTCCTACTGTAAAATAGATCCATTATAGAAAAGAAAGTGAAAAGTGTGATTTTCAGTGGCAGAACCAAAACCTTAGTGACAGATCTCTAGGAACCCTGAATCTGAAATTCTATGAAGTGTTGATAAAGAATAGCAAGGATCTTATCCAGAAGGGATTTCTTAAGACATTATCAGACACTACAAAAGTGTAATAAGAAGAAGGAAAATATGTTGGTGTGTCTCCTCCCCCCTGCCCTTTTTTTTTTTTTTTACTTAAAGCGAATAAAATGCTAATTTCAGAAGATAAAAGTAGAGAATTATTCAAAGGCAACTAAAATTAACATATTTTGATATTTTTAAACCATACATTATGTTGATGTACTTTTTCTGCCAGAGTGAAACAGCAGTGAATAAATGAAAATAAATGAGTGCTTATTCGAAGCAAACATTTTTCCTTGCCTCTGGTACCTACACACAATCGCATATGAGACTTCACATTAGGCTGGTATAATTTAAGCCCTAGCCTCTCATTAACGTTCAAGTGGTAACTCCAGTGCTCGGATTCTCTGCAGAGCTATTCAAATGAGGAAAATCAAGCATTTCTTAATTTCCTTTCTCAGAAGCACCTCATTTAAATAGTAAGTAGGGCATGCCCAAAGAGGATGTCCCCAGTTAGAAAGCATTTTGCATATATCAACAAATTCACACTCAGAAAATGATCCAAGTCTACCAGTATACAAGCTCTTCCTAGCGTAATTTATAGTAGCAGCTGCAAAGACACATGCACGAGAATGGTGGCATAGGTCTTCAAGCTAAATGCACTTAGTTCGTCATTCACTGCAAAGCCAGATATTTAATCCACAGAACGATGTGGTTTTGCTTTACTCTTGTCAGCCATCAGTACAACAGCAGGCACCTTGACTTGCTCATGCACAAATACACAAAACTGTCAAACCATCAATTTGAAGACACGTTTCCTCTAAGCCAGCCAAACCGTTAAATACTTACTACTGGTGGATATTTTTGTGCCTTGTACAACCACTCTGGATCTAAGTTTGCTCATTATTATGGCTGGAGTTGGCTTTAAAGTGTGTCTTCTAATTGCAGGGAATTGTATGAAGAGAAAATGCTGCGAATTTTGCCATTATTAAATTCTGAATGAAAAATGAGGTGATATGGAAAAGGGAACAATTTGATCTACAATCGATGGTGTGCCTTTTTAAAGTGCACTTTGTTAATCTTCCAGAAGGGTCTTTCGTATTATTAAGTCCTCTATGAAGAATTGAGTAAACACCACAAATGAACTCTACGGTGGTGCCATAATTTGTCCTCATAAACACAATAAGCCTCCTCTTGTAGCAGAGAGCTAGTTTACGAGGCCAGAAAGGCGGTGTTTTAAATCTGTAAAGCACTCTAAATTTACAGCCTAACTGGCTTACAGCAAAATGGGCCCTGTCTATGTTATACAGATGTAGTGCAAACTTTTCACTGGCCTGCCTCAGCTGCAGTTTTGAGGATGCAGCTGAGCCTGGGTTCAAACTAACCATTAGATCTGAACGCTTGCTCCTGCAGCAACAGCTCTGACCTGGCTGAAACACTCCTTTATTTGATTCTCAAGCCTTAGCTATGTTCTGCATAACAACGTAAAAGAATCCTATTCCTAGAGAAGGTCATAAAGAATTCTGCTGCCCTCTCCCTCTTCCCATGCATCTTTGTATTATCAAGTCTTAGCCTTGGAGAGGAGGAACTGATATTACGGATACACTGGTACTCAGTGATTACATTCTAGGCTCTCAAAGAAAAAACCCTGGGAAAAAAACCTGTAAATTCTAGTCATCGTACACTAGAATTTGAAAACAGCAGAAGCCTCCATATGCTTTTTGGAGATCAGGGAAAATTAATCTGAACATCAGGTCCCTTAAGTTCTTTTGGGCAATCAGAGATGAAAATTATGCAATCACTCTGCAGCATTCCAATGTGTATTTTGATGCAGAGTAAATTAATTGTCTTTACTAATTTCCTCCATTTACTTCACAACCTTTTTAATTAGGCAGATCTGTGCTGTGGTATGATCCTGTTTCCTTCAGAACAAATTTCCTTCAGTGGCTTTTTTATTAATATTATATTGAAAAAAAAAAAAAAAACTTATTGAGCATATAGGTATGTACAAGATGCTGAGAAATAAATCTAGACATCCACAGGAGAACAAATCCACCAGCTTCATAAGAGGCATGATTTTCTTCTCACTCTGTCACCAGCACAACCCCACTGACAGCCTGGAAGGAGCTGCTGACACTAGGGCCACACGGAGCCACCTGTTCTTGGGTACACCTCCCTGCACCATGTTCCTGCCTACAGATGGAGTCAGGAGCCCAGCCCAGCAACCACTCTGCCTGCCCTCTTCAGCTGGGGAGGAGGAAGGAGCTCCCATTTCCAGACCTGTTTCTTGGACAGGAGGGAAGAAGAAGAGCTAAGCGTAGGCCCAAGGCCAGCTAGTGAGAGGTTTCCTACAGGAAACACTGTGCCTACAGTGTCCTACAGGACACCCACTGTGCCAGTAGGTTTAGCTGAGTGGCCTCCAGAGCAGCCTGCTTTAACCAGGTACCTAGGCCTATTCCACAGGGCTCACAGCTTTGGTGCCTCACCTCATGCCTGCAGTACAGCAACCACCACACCTGTGGCTTGAATCAGCATACTCCACTTTTACAAGATCTGTACACATTAGTACAAGAAGCACATTCAGGCCTCATTTCTGCAATACATAATAAGGTTGCTTTTTTTTTTTCATTTCAAAGCATAGCAGGGGATAAAGAGATTGCTCATAAATCTTAGCCTCTGTCCAGAATAAAGACAAATAAAGATACAGAGCTTGTCAGTCCAGCCTTAAGGACTGACCAGTCTTGCCAGTCAGCCTTCAGGAAAAACTTTAAGGAAAAAAAAAACCTGTTTTCTCCTCTCCCTCTTAACTGAGGAAATTGGAAAGAAACTGGAGAGAAGAGGGAAAAAAAGCCTTTGATGAGCCCCTATTATTTTCTCTCTGTATGTTTGGCAAGTTCTCCTCACCTGCAAAAGGCAACATGAGAAAAAGAAAATTTAACAAAATAAAGCAGCTTCCCTACCCAGCTCAGCAGCAGCATCCAGAGGGCAGGGCAGCACCCACAGCAGAAATGGCTCTCTGCAAGGCTGACTTCTTCCAACCAACTAAGCTGAATGAAGGCATGCAAGCTCTAATTAAGGTGACTTAAGGAGTCTGCAAATGAAGCTGTGGGGAAGATGGTGTCTGCTTCAGGCAAACCTGGCAAATTAGAGTCTCCTTGCAGAGAAGGTGCAACCAAGGAGAAAAAGGAGTGCCATGCTGAAGAGAGGAACACTTGGGGTGACTTTATGTCTAGCACATTCAAAAGCATAACCCAAATGTTTGGGGCAATCTGTCAAAAAGACCAGCTTTCTAACATTGTGAAGAGAAGCAAAAATGGTTCTGGGGAAGGATTTGGTGCTTTGAGTCCTGTTATGCCTTCCTTTTGTGCACAGACACAAAAATGCATGAGCATGCTGCAGTGCATTTAAGCATTAGATTTATGTATCTGGGTATATCATTTTATGGAAACTTGTTACACTTTATATTTGTGCAAAGGTTAAAGTTGCCTCTGCTGTATTATGTCACCACAGTATATCACTGTAAGGCAAGGTGATAAATAAAGATTTCATCAGAGTTACAAGATGGTGGTGTGGTTGAATCACCCTACTCCCCAGCTGGAATTATACAGGCAAATTAAGTATGAACAACAAAAAAAGTGAGGAGGGATCTTCCCTACAATAACACAGAGCTATAAACATAAATCATATATTTTTTATCCTAAATGAAAATGTATTTTACCATGCAAAATTATATACAGTTGCGGATATTTTAGGTAAAGTTTACTATTGCTTGTAACTATTTTATAAGGCCTAAACTTAATCACATATTTATCTGAGTGTTACTCTGTATTGTGGTTGTGGTAAACCTCTGTGTTCAGCAGGGAAAATTCTAGCATTGTACATCTGTTTAAGTAGAGGTGGTACTGCAAGTCATAAAATTATAAATAAATGATTATAAGACTATATGTTAAAACAGAATTAATTGTCCTAGTTTCTGTATTTCTTAGGTTAGAAGTTAGATAGGATTTGTCAGCTAGCTCTTAAAACCTGGAAAGTGTTGTCCCAAGAGGATGGAGTAGCTGTGCCGTGAGCCCCACACAGAGGACAAGCAGTCTGCCCCAAAAGCCATCCATGGGACAGACTATGATCTGTAGCATCACTGAATGTATACAAGGAGGTTTGTTCTTGAGAACAGCATATATGTGTATTTGGAATGGGTGAAGGAAACATAGCCCAGGCTAATCACCAATCTGACCCTGGGTATTTCAGGAGAAAAAGAACACAAGGCCAAGCTCTCTCCAGCTTGCTTTCATAGGGGCATGATGGTGAACACACAGACCAGCCTGGGAAAATGCAGTTTCCCAGCCTCACGTTACTCCCAGCAATATGGGCACTAAGAACTGTACAATCATGCAGAAAGAAGCAGCCCTTCATTGAATATCTCAAGACTATATCACTTCTTTCACCTTAAAAATACAGATCTGGAGCCTGCCAGATAATTTGCTACCTCCTGCTTCTGTCTTTTGTTTTTAGGGGATGAGCTGGAAGCTGGCAATAATAACCATGAAGATAAAAATGATCTGAGGACTTAAGGTCTGAATAACAGCAGAGAATTGTATTCATATTCATATTTATCAGCCAAGAGCTGGAAGATCATCTTTGTGGTGGTCTTCCGCAGCTCGTTGTGCATGCATATTTCTTAAAACCAGTTTGGGCTCTCAGTTATTTCAAAGACAGAATCTCCTCAAATACGTTGACCTCTTCCTATTGTTTTGCCTTTCTAATGATATAATGTACATGCATACAAAGGTTCGTGCTCTTCTCCAAAAAGATTCTTCTAAGTATTTCTGGCAGTTGGGTTGCATGAACTGAAATCTCAGTGCGGAAAGATTAAAAATCCACTCTTCTTCATTTGCCTAATGAAAATCTTGGTAAACCCAAGTCCTACTTCAAAATTAGAGAATCATATAAGCTTATGATAACACAGAGGTGCAGAAAATGTATTCTATGCCAAACAAAACTGAATAGTCTGTTGTATAAAATATAGTCCTATTTAAAGAGCTGTTAAAAAATACCCAAATAGCTGAAGTAGAATTAGACTTTACTGCATTTATCCTGAATATGCTTAAATGTTTTAACCAATGAAATGTTGGTAAAAGAAAAAGAAAAAACAACAACAAAAAGAAAAAACTCTGCAGCCATTTTATCCTTTCTTCTTTATGGAGAGAGACAGGTATTTTATCTGGACACAGGATTAACAATTCACTTTGTCTTGTTCTGTGGACAGCAGTGCTGACCATTCCTGCTGTCTTTGTTTATGAAGAACTTCAGCTCCTAGTGAAGTCAGTGAGACTTAGGTTTATTTATGCATTGAGCCTGCCTTAACTGTGCCTCCTGCTACAAGAGAAATAAGTGAATTCCCCATTCAGACCAGGGGAGAGAGTCAGCATTAGGGTAGAATGCATTGTCTGAATATTCTTGTCATGGTGCCATCCTGTAGCCTTGGCCAGATGACTTTCGGTATTCAGTTTCTAAGTGTCCATGGCTGTTTTAGAGGGTCATTTGCAGACCAACACAGAGATGTCATTGGTGTGTACATCCTTAAAGCCACATCAAAATGTAGGGAAGAGTCAGAGACAATCTAGAGGAAGCAAAAGAAAGACAGATTTAGGAAGAGTGACACAAAACAACTACAAAATAAAGAACCACTCCCCTTGTGAGTGTACTTAGCCTAACAGGAGTGCCCTGAGGCACAGTCCCATCCAAGATGTCGGTGATGCTTACACTGCTGCTGCTGCTGAATGTGTCCCTTCCCACACCTATTTGTCAGGAAGGAGGTTCAGCGATTGCTCGGGGCTCAGGATGCAAATTTTCTGTAAGACTGTTTCAGGCCATGAAACCCACTGTAGTGTCAGTATTTATGGTGGTTCCATGTATTTATGATCTCCAGCTCTATGGCAACCTCAGTAAAGTCATTGCATTGATACGTGAATATATCATTTCATAATTACTCTAATTTTATTTTAGAAAGTAAAGTTCCTCATTATGCACTAATCAAACTTCTAATTCCTCAGCCCTCCCTTCTCTCCCCTCCTTAGGGAAGCCGTAGAGAATTATCAAATATGCCACCTTCTTTTTTTAATGTGCTCATAAAAAATCATCAGATAAGAGGCACTTTGGCATCAGAAAAATGATTAAGCTATTTACAGTGAATATATCCACAAATGAAGATACTATTAATTTGATAAAAATCTATATTAAAAGATCTATTTTTGAATAATAAAACCACCTTCTTTATTATTTTAAAATCTAGTCATTATGCACCCAATATAGAGTGCACAATGCATTCACATTACTTCCCAGGCATATAAGTAAGAAAGCAAATTTCCTGTTTCTTGATGAATATAAGAAGAGCCATGACAGGTTTCATCAAAGGTATCCTCTCTTTGGAACTGAAGAGAGTGAGGTGTCCCAGATGTATAATCTCGCTTTCGGTAATCACTATCTCAGGCACTTGGTAAACTGGGAGATTTGTCAAGGTTTATCAGCCACTGGTGACTAAATGAAGAAAAAAAGTACATGGTGTACCAGCCTTGGCCACCCCTCCATATAAACTATAATCTGTAGCCAGCACTAGATACTTCTGGTAAGGCAGTGAGTAGCTGGTAACATCTGACTCATCCATATGAGATTTAGGATAATATTTTAATTTTATGCACAAATTCATCTTTCCTAGTAGCTACATGTCATCATAATGCTGAGTGAAGCATGTGCTAAGATGCTGTCCTGAGAAGAGACCTCATTCATAACAAGGCCCCAGATTAGTTTTCCTCCCTATCTAAAATACGGACATTTTCCAGTCATTCATATTTTTTTTAAATCCATGTTCAGGTAAATGTTAAAAAAAGTCTCTTCAAATGTTCGTAGCAATGAGTCCCCTAGTTATTGATAAAAGAAATTTCTCTTTGGATTTGCCATTTTTTTAATTTCATTGTATAACAGTTAGTTTTTCCTGCAACTTCTGGATATTGAACAGAGATGGAAGCATGCCTTATTGCTCAGTAATTATGTCCCAGAAATGTCATTTCCTGATGCTTTTTATCTTTCTGCTTTTCTTTCTCTTTGTCTAATGAAGTTGACCATGCTGGTAAGTGTGCTTGTCCTTCTTTGAATACTTTATATTTCCGAGAAATCTTTTCTAAGACACAGAAGTAAAACAGTACATGTTGTTCTAGGTGAGACATGCTTGATTTACATTATGGCCTTCAAATATTCTCAGTGTCGTTTCTCATCTTATTCCTCTTAATCATCATATCATTTAAACTTCTTTGTATCTATGTAGTTGTTTGCTTGCTTTTGCTACTGTTGAAAAATTTTGGGCAGGGAAACTGTTTTTTGAACTACTCAGTATTACACATAGGTATTTGTATGAGTTTTTTTAGTTAATTTAGTGCTCATTATGGAATTCCCTATCATCCCTCTCTAAGTGCCTACCCCAAAGAAAAGAAGATTTTTCTTCCTGTACGAACAAAGTTCATATTTCTAGTTTTCAGAAGAGAGTTCATCTTAAACTTGCCACAAATGAAATACAAAATTTCATAGAATCATCTATGTTGAAAAAAGTGTTCAGGTTCATCAAGTTCAATATAATTCATTCTATATTTCAGACATGTGTAACTTCTGGAGTGCATAAATTTGGAGAGGGAAGGTAAGAAGAAATATTTCTTATTACTATTTATGCAATTACATATTTTTCCATCAAGTATGTTGGAATGTACCAGCACTCAGATCTAACATGCGAGCAATTGCCACAGGAATTGTTTCCTGACCTCATCTAATTTTTGCTGAGTAAGAAAAGATGGATTTTCTGGGACTTCCTGCTGTTTTTCTCTAAGACTACAGAAATTTTATCTTGGCTGTATGGAATGACAGAGATGCTATGCCCAGATTGAAACAATGCAAAGCTCTTTAGTGTGCAATAATCACCTTCACCTCCACCAAGGACACAATTCAAGAAGGCAATGTCTCAGTGTTATACAGTCCCCATAAGACAGCATGCGACAGTTTGGGTTAATTTCATCCTCTGATGGTCCAAGGATTGACCCTGAAACATGCTTTCACAGTACTCAGTAAATAAATAATGTAGCAGTGGTTCCCATCTTTCACCGTCTTCTATTAAGAATGTGACTATTTGTTTAATTAATCTGAAAAACAGGAGCTTAGTTCACAAAATCCACTTAAGTCCAAGATAGTTAATTCAACATGCCTTTAGTAATAGGTGACAGAAATTATTGGCTGTCCAAGAGGTGGGTCCCTTTCAGCTAATACTTGCCATGCTGATGTGAAGAACATTTAGCATCTTAACCAGCCAGACATGGAAAGAAAAGTAAAGTTTAGCTCTGGCAAAAACCAATTAATCATGGATAATACTTAATCTTTTCTAGTTAATTATAGAAAGTATCAGGCAATGTTATATGAGAGAAGAAAGCAAAGTGTAAGAACAATAATTAGCATGAAATTCATTGCCCAAAAGTATCAGACAAAATAATAACTAGGATTCTTTGTGTTAGGAGAACAGGTAAAATTGGTGGCATGAGCAAATACCTTATGAGAGTTCTAAGGTCCAAGTAAAAATATATTAGACAAATGTAAAACTTTAGTGCTTCCACACAGAAACGTTGCTATGAATTCTGGGTTTTAGTGCACCACTTTCAGCCAAGAGGCATACTGAAACTTAAAGCATGGAAGTTTAGAAGTTCAGGCCTGCTCATACATACCTGGACAGGCAGAACCGTTAAAAAAAGCACAGCTGGACAAGGCTGTCTAGATTGCAGTTGTATATGAAAAGCAAACACCAAAAATGAATCATACATTGCATATTTAAAGACTAAATTAAATAAATTAGCCAGTCTGGAGCAGATGCCAAAGGGCAAAATCATCCAACTTCTCTTTAGCCTGCTCAGCAGCATTAGCTAGTGGGCTGTAATAACATAGTAGTGACAGTAGTAAGGGTCTGAGCTTTCTTCTCTAAATTGACCAAGAGGTTTTGTGAAGACTGTGAAAAACGTGGTAACATCCAGTTTGGCGTACCTGAGACTCAAGCACTGGTTTGGTTCCCCCCTCAAAATACACCTCAGATGAACCAGAGCTGATGAGTCCCTGCACAACTGAGGCTACCCAGCCCCAGGGATGCAGATATGCACAAGGATAGTGAACAAGATAAAAGAGAGGCGGGCTAGCTCCTGATGGCAGAGGACAAGAGAACCTTACAAGACTATCAACACTATGGCTCATTTCCAAAACAACAAGAAGAGGCATGCTTGATTTCTTAGGATGGGAGAAGGACTCAACATTCACAGTTCTGAGAGTTGTATTTTCAAACACCCTGTCTGCTGTAGTTGTCTCAAAAAGCCAATGGTTACAGATAATGAACACAATGGCCTTCAAGATTAAAAAATTACGTGCTTTAACAGAAGACAATGACCTTCAAGATTAAAAAGATGACATGTTTTAACAGGTATCAGAAGATTTCCCTTTCATATGACAGTCTTGTTTTCACTTCAGACAGCATTTTTGACAAAGTCTCACAGTCAGGGTTAATAACAAATCTGACATGTGGGAATCATGAAATGAATAGAAAGATGGCCCAGAAAGTTTAAAACAGAGTTACATGAAAAACAGGGAAAAGGCTGAAAAGGCAGCTGCATCTTGCATGAATGATGGAAACATTGGAAGAATAGGTAACAAAGGAAAACATGAAGCAGAGGAATTGAATGGCTTTGATCATTCAAAAGCTTAGAACTGACAATGTTTAATGCTGATGGACAGATATGAAATGAGATTGATAAAAAAAAAGTGGATGCTAAGCAATAACATTCAGCTTCATGAAGAGTGAAGAGTGAAAAGGGACAAAAGAGTCAAAACAGTGAAGACAATGCAATCAAGCAAAATTAATTCTGTCTGGTACAAACACATGATGGAATTGGGCTTAAAAATGAGAAGATAGCACAGAGGAGGATAGGGAAGAGCCTAAGCAAAAATAAATAAATAAATAAATAAAATAAAAAATTGCATCTTATGTTATCAGGATATTGCAGATTGTGCCCCAGTGGGAGAGAAACTATTCCTAACTGTGCACTCAGATCATGGCAGTGCAAAGGAATTTGCTTCTCAGCTGTTCTCTGCCTAATGCACGCCAAGACTTTTATTGCCCTTCTCAACCACACACCAAAGGAGCAGCCCTGGAAACCAGCCTTGGAGATGTAATATTATTGCTGCATTGCATTTGCTTCCACATTCTTCCTAAACCTGCACAAAATTTGTCACACTGATTGTAAGTCTGAGGTGTTGCTTGACTTACAACAGCAAGAGTTTGTTGGAAATAGGAATTTTTTGAGGGACAGGCATTCCCATTTCTTTTTTTCCCAGTTCAGTGTTACAGAAAGCACCAGAATTTTTTTTTCTGAAGGACTGTGAAAAAAAATCAAAACTGAATTTTTGACTCTTCATTAATGTTCTTGCAAGAATGCAAGAAATCATCCCTCCTCTGTTCCCAAATGGAGGCAGCTCCAATGGTCAGGTTCTAAAAGTATTACAATGTCTTCTAATATTAGTTTACAATTTGTTGTTTCCGTGAACATTTCTGCCAGTAGATTCATTTCTTTGAATATTCATGAGCAAGAAAAAACAAAAGGGTGCAAACAAACGCAAAAAATATGCAATTTTTAAAATGCAACCACAGTCACCAGAAGCTTGAACACATCCATGAGCTATGCTCAGCAAGGAATGTTAACGTGCTGCTGAGGGGACGTACATTGACAGTGCAAAACTCTTACCGTGTGTCATCAGCGTAGTATGTGGATGGTGACTCTGCACTCACAACTTGCTGAAAAGTTGGCTTGCCTGAACTGTGTAAGGGTTTACCACTAAAGAAGTCTGTATTACAGCTCATACTGCAGAGATTTCCATGTAATTACATTGTAAGACTGCCCCTGAATTTGGTCATTAGACTAATTCAGAATCAGATAAATCATCATTTCATCAACCTAAAGTTCATTGCCAAGATTCTGCTCTGTTGAACCATCAAAATACAACTTCCTAGAGGAGGAGCAGGGATCACTGTTCCTTTTCTGGCCTGACAGGTTAAACCTATTTTAACAAAGTCCAAGAGAATTAGCCTGTCTTTAATTTTGAATGTGAACAAAAGCAACGACGGAGAACTGGAGATTAATTAATGGCCTGTTTACTCAGTGGCTGAGCCACAGCCCTCTGAAGGCTGCTCTCTGCAGAAATGACTGCACAGAGCTCAGGCAACTCGGCCTGTGGGGTTGTCCCTGCTCTGAAATTCAGTACCCAGTGCTTAAATTTAGGCTTGGACTCTGCTCACCGAATTTGTGTGGAGAGCAGTTGCAGTCAAGAAGCCTGTCCCGATAGCTCCACTGAAATCTGTTCTCACTCTAAGCTGCCCTCCAGCAGAAATTGTGGATTAGTACATAAAGGTCACTCGATGCAACTGACCCAAGCGTTCTCTTTCAGGTGTGAAACTGAAGCCTTTTTATTCCTTAAGGCTAATTCACTGGAGCTAGAATTGTTTTATCAAAACTTTTTATTGCTGTTGCTCTCGTCATAACTTCTCCATTTCACTAAGATTAATCTAAAAAAATGAGAAAAAATGTTTGTATGGAGGAAAAAATGCTGCCATTTAGCAGTGTAGAGGGTTATTCATTTTTGTAGCTAGGAAAAGGGCAGAAGACTAAGTCATCCAATGAGAAACTGCTCTAGACATGATAGTAGAAATAATCTTGTGAAGTAAGCTGTCCTTAACTTTGGTTAGGTTTTTCTGGGAGGGGGGATGGGAAGATTCATATTTGTTTTATCGTTTTGAAATTTGCTTACTAACAGCTGGTAGAAGTTTATCTCTACACAAAAACTCCGATATTTTAGTTGTTAATTTCCCAAGTTATTTTCTGGAACAGAAGCCAAGAGATGAAATATTAATGTCATTAAAAATCCCACTAACAAGGACAAAGTGTAAGTAACATTTTCCCATGCACACACAGAGACATGCACATCACTAGGGAGGTATTGATTCCTTCCCATAAACAAGATTCAGGGAAGACGTGCAAAACACCACAATTAACAGCCCTTTTGGGATACTGTTGGGGATGTTAGCCTAACCACAGACTCTGTTACAGGCTCACAATATACAAAAGCTATGGAAAAAATACTAGACTGCTCCAAATTTACTCCCCAGCAAAAAGTAAAAAGTAAAAATCAAGTCATTTTTGCATGTTGATGTATTTCAAACCTACTAGTTACCTTCCCAAGGGCTCAGTTTCTTTTCAGTCTAATAACCCTACTGTATCACAAGTGGTGAGGGTAAAGAAATCCCTTTTGTAACCTAGCAATAGAACAACATGTTTATAGCAAAAATAAGTGAGATGGATAGACTTGTTTAATAGACTGAAAGAATTTTTGGGCAGAGCGCCGCACAAGTATATTGTTAAAGCTGTACCAGCCCTTGGAAACATCAGATTCTCCTGGCACTGCAATTAGAACTCCCTTGGAAATCACGCCTGTTCCCTAGTATTGCCTGCATGCCTGGTAACATTTGGCCTCCAAAAGATACATTTTCCTTTGTGTAAGCAGCTCTTAGGCCAACTTGCACAGTTAGGTAAAAGTTATTCTTCTCATTCTATGGATTTGAGGAGAAAATGGATTCAATGACAAAGGGTTTCAACAGCCTGATTTAAGGATTGCAGCTCCCATAGAAGGTTTTCTTACATCACGTTGCCAAGACTTGTCTTGGGAACAAAATCTTGGGAAAAAAATTAAGGATAAACTAATATCTTAATCTGCTAAGATGAAATACATACTTAAAAGACAGAATAACAAATGCATTATATAGATTTTGAAGACAAAAGAATCTCCTAATGTGCTTTAGCACCTCAGCCAGCTTCTGAGGTCATCTCAGTACCCAGTGGAACAAATGGGCTGGATAGCTTCTCCTCCTTAAGATTTCCTCCCTTTTCGGTTTAACTGCATCTTCTTATGATTTGGCACTGAGAAGCCAGGACCTTCAGAGGTTCACAGATTGTTTCTTTCTTCCCACCTCTTGTTATTTTTCTTTTGTGTGCCTTTATTGCTGCAGAATTCATGCTGCCTGCTCTGGGTTCCAGCCACCTCACAACAGCGATGCAGCTGTATGGATTGCATCTCTTGGAAAGCAGCAGTGGCATGTCTCAAGTGATCACGTTTAGTTTGTTAGGTTGTTTGTTTGCAGCCTGCCTTGAAGTGTAAACATATTAAAAAATTGGTATGAAGGTAAGGCACAGGCCCTCCCTTACTTCATACTAAATTTTGGGGAAGTGTCAAAAGCAGACTTTTATCTTCTGATGACTCTTTCCACAGGAGAAGTAGGAAACCTGTTACATTATCTTGCCAGGCATTTCATGCTAATTTAAAAAGATAGACAATGTTTCCACAGAGAATATCAACACTAGCCTGAGCTCATGTGACCATGATTATACCAATTACCAAAAGTGATTGAAGGGATGGTAGTATGCAAGGTCACACTAGTAATAAGTCATTGTTTAATGATATTGTGATCATTATCAAAGATTGTGGTGGCTTCTACTTAGCAAGTCACACTTTAGACACGTTTCCTACAAGACATACCAGTGCAATCAAAGCAGCCAGAGGCCATAAATTATCACAAAATTTTTTTTAGCTCCAAATCCAAGCGGAGAATCATAGGCTTTTTCTACTGTTACACACGCAGAAATGGTGTTACCTTTTGGGGTGGACCAAGGAACCTGGAAAGGGCAGTGGCATCTCTGAGGAAACCTAAAAACAAATTCGGGACAAGTCAGTCAGAGCTCCTCCAGGACCTCTTGCAGCCAGCCAGTTGTGCATACTTTAAAAGCTCTCCACTACGCTGCTTCTGCTGTCATGCTGTACACAGGGCATGGCAGCTAAATACTCATACTTACATCTCTTTTCTGATGATATCAGCTGGCTACCAACTGGTGTTACACTGATCATTAATGCAATGCAGAAGTAAAATACACATAAAACACATTTACCATTATTCCTGTGTGCAGCATTTGGCTTCTAGTTCAATTTCAATGGAACACATTTTCCAGCTATGCAGAATTCCATCAAAGAATGCAATTAATGTCTTTCACATAGCTCAGGAACCATGACCCACTATGTAATCAGATAACCTCTCTCTGACATCAATGAAATTGTAATTTCCTCTTCCACCAGTGATGTAACGTTAAAAAGCACAGATGCCTTCAGTAACAGTAAAAAGCAAGGATGTTTCTCTGCATCCACATACTACTTATCTCCATTATCCTCAAGCCTCCAGGGTTGAAACTTTGCATGTTTACTTTCATTGTAACCTGTGCACTTGTAAATGAAAAAGCCCGAACCCATTTATTACCTAGCCTAGAAAAAAAGGTGTGGTTCTGTTTGCAAGGTCATTGCATACTGCATCATATCTCAGCGTGTGAGACTTTTTCTAAATCAAGTGCTGATCAGTTTCAGTTCTTTAGGGATAAAAGAACTATAAAAATGCAAATTTCAATTTTCTACTGCAAAACTCACGAGTGGCCCTTTTTAAGGGGATGTCTCCAAATTACTATACTCAATTGTTAAAAATGGCACTTAGACCTGATTATATCCTTGAGAAAAGGGAGTGCAAATGAAGGAAAACTGACAAGCTAGTAAGTGCATTGCCCTTGTCTGCACTTCTCTAGGAAAATTAGGCTAAGACATTCTGATACATAAAGGAAGATCTAGAAGCATTTAATGGCTCAGTTAGAGTTCTATGCCTCATAGTCATGCATTGGAAGACCACATCAAATCACTGATACAATGTAAATATTGCTATAGAGGATCACTGAAACAAGCTGGACGAGGCTGTGTCATTAGTGTATAAGCCAAGGTGCAGATGCTTTCACAAGGAGTCACCGAAAAATATACATTTATGACGTTCCTAATCAACCAACCAAGAATGAGCTCTGAAGAAACATGATTTTATTTTTCAGTTATAATTTTACTGGAATTTCAAAAACAATATGTTGAAATAAATAAGGCACAGAAGCAATTGTATACATGGTACTTCAAAGACACACAACTGTAAGACTCAACAACTCTTGAAAGAAGATCCTATTAAATGTATGAACCGTACAATTGATGTTGCTGAAATTTGTAGAAACTGTAACATAGAAAAGATATGCATGGCAGACATGAAGTTGGGGCCCTATATAAGACAAGAAACAAGACACTTCCCTGGGATAGAAAGAAGCAATTTTTTGTTATTACCAATAATAAATCATGAGTGACACAAAACAGAAACATTTTTATAGTAGAAATAGATATCTTTGAGTCAACAGATGCACAACTCAAAGCTATTCTTAGCAAATAAAACTTCGCCTAAAAAAAAGAAAAACGGTTCTCTGAAACACTTCAAAAAACTAAAATGAGGGTTATGTGTATCATCCACAATGTATCAGTAACATAATTCTTCTCTGTAGAAATACTCTAAATGTAATCTCGATGGCAAATAAATCTCTTACTTATGATATTAAGCCTGTATTTTCAAAACATACTAGCATTACTAACATCTTTGAATACTTCAAGATAAAATGAGTTTCAGCGATGTAGATACAGATAACTCTGTAGAATGGGTTCCTTCAAGACAACCTAAATGGACATCTCAAAAATGGCATCTTTCAGAAGTTTAGATTTAAATTTAGGAAGTTCATGAAATGTCCACATACGAGAACTGGATTTTTTTTTTTACAGAACACTTAATAATACAGGTAGACACTAAAAAAAAGTTCTACCGTCACACATTTCTAACAAGCATCCAGGCCCTCGCAGCCCAGAAAGCCAACCAAATCCTGGGCTGCATCAAAAGAAGCGTGGCCAGCAGGTCGAGGGAGGTGATCCTGCCCCTCTGCTCTGCACTCAGACCTCACCTGGAGCACTGCATCCAGATGTGGAGTCCTCAGCACAGGAGAGACATGGATCTGCTGGAGTACATCTAGAGGAGTGTCACAGAAATGATCCAAGGGGTGGAACACCTCCTCTACAAGGACAGATTGAGAGAGCTGGGGCTGTTCAGCCTGGAGAAGGCTCTGGGGAGACCTGATGGCAGCCTTTCAGAACCTAAGGGGGGGCTACAAGGAAGAAGGTGACAGACTCTATAGCAGGGTCTGTTGTGATAGGACAAGAGGGAATGGTTTCACACTAAAAGAGTGGAGATTTAGATTGTATATAGTAAAGTTTTTTATGGTGAGGGTAGTGAAGCACTGGAACAGGTTGCCCAGAGAGGTGGTAGATGCCCTATCCCTGGAGACATTCATGGTCAGGCTGGAGAGGGCTCTCAGCACCCTGATCTAGCTGTAGTTGTCCCTGTTCATTGCAGGAGATTTGGACTAGATGGCCTTTAAAGGCCCCTTCCAACTCAAATGATTCTATGATTCTGTTATGTTGTTAAGGTCTCTGTTTCCAGAGTGGTTTAATGATCATATCATGCCAAAAAGTTCCTTCCACAGGAGGTAAGTAATAACATTTACCTGAGAGAATGAATTGTGTTTCACTTAACTGAATTATACTGCGTTTAAATTAAATAAATTGCAAAAGAATCAGAACATACATGCAGTATTTTACTCCTTTGGAAATACTTACAAGTAGTTATTGGCATTTTAAACAAGGTATTTCAGCTCTTTCTTCATTATTATCTTGGGGTCCAGTCTTTTCCTTCTGAAAGCACAGCTAGTCCTTCAGGGGAATTGAGCTGCACTCTGATTTATGGGTAAGCAGAAAAAATGCAGCTTTCTAAACATTATTTTAGGCTTCACGTTTATATGAAATAATAGCCTTCTGCTCTTGGAATGCTTACTTCAGACACCAATTCTGTTGTAACATAGATTTTTCTCTAGAAATAGCCCATATAATTCAGTGAATTTTTTCTCGCAACTTCTGAATAGTTTTTATCAATTGGAATATTTTTGAATATGAGAACATCCGTGAAGTCCACATCTCTTGAACCTCTCCATCACTTTGTGATTCAGCAGTTTAAGCTGAAAAGGTCTGCAGTGTCAAACCAACAGCCTGTTATTTTTAAACTGATGGCAAGACTTCTCTCTCATCCTGAGTCAATAGGCTCAGTAGGCTAAAACTGTAAACTTTATTATTACAGATCTCAAAAAACTTCAAAGCCTAAAGTCTGTTTAGAGCTTATTTCACCTTAGATGCAGTATTTGCCTTTCCTTGAATAAGACTTAAGATATCTAAGTGAAAATTTCCAAGATGATAACCTGACCTTAGCTCTCATTCCCAATTTAAAGTTTAAGGTAAAAAGGACTCACTATATTTCATACCTATAATATTTTTTTAAGAGTGAAGTCTTACAGAAAAAAAATACTGATGACAGTCTCTCTTGGAAGTGTCTTATTCTTCTATTTCAAGTATGTCCATGCAGATTGCAGACTGATTTTGCTAGGGAAATAGTGGACATATTTAATCCCTTAACACTTTTTATTTGATTCTGCATTTTTCTCGTGGAAAATTAATCCTCTGTTTATCCTCAGAAATACCTCTCCAGCAATGTCTTGAAAATGATTATTTTACCTATGATGCATGCCACCATTGTGCTCAGAAATAGGAATAAAAGTGGAATAAAAGATCTTCACATCAAGGCTCATCTGCCTTCAATTCATTATGCTGCTTCTAGTGACAGCCACCTTCCACACTGTCAGAGGTGCAATGACTACAAGTCTCTCAAGGACGGTGTAATTTGGGATGTGCTATCAAAGCATCATTCACAAAAAGCACTTACGGGCAGCATGCAATACATGTTGTACCAGAAAAATATTGTAGAAGCAGAAAAATGTGCTGTTACAGTGAGCAGGCTTATGGTCTACTGGCAGTTTTATGGAAGGATTTACCTTCCAGATTGCAGCACATAATTTAACATACTAAGCTATTGTCTCCAGCACAAGGAAAATGTGCTATTTTTAAGGGAAAGCCACAATAGTACACATACAGATTGTTTTATTTCCTGTCAGTTTCATGTGTCTGGGGAGAGGGATCTCTTTCCTCCCCACTGATTTCCTACAAATAAAATAGTCTGAGCAACTGATGTTTGAGACCAGCATGCCAAACCCAAATACCTCAAATATTTTTCAGCTTTTGCTATGAAAAACTGTATCTATGTAGTTTCAGAAAACTGCCAGATTATTTTTAAAACCAGACTCCTGACTCACTCCCTTCTTTTGCGCTTGAATATACATGATTTGGTGGAAAACATGTCCTGAAAAAGAATATTCTTGCAGCAAATCCACTTCATGAGAGTAAGGTATGTGATAATCATTGTATTGAAAAATGAGGTCAAAAGATCAGCCAGATAAGCCTTACCTTCCTCCCAAACTCAAAATAATTTTGTTGTCAGTCAGAAAACATCTGCTACATGACAGTGATTGGTACTTACCCTGCTACACCTTCAGGGCTATAAACCTCAAGTTGCTAACATAGACCAGCACAGTATGGAGATATAGGAGGGAAACTGTTCTGAACTAGGGACAATAAAGAGCACTTACTCATTGTCCACTGCATGGCCAGTGTTTCCGATCTAAGCCTCAGCCAGAGGGTGCTTGGATGAGGCAGCAATCCCGGCATGCCTGCAGGTGCTGTGGGATAGGACATGCACACCTCTGGCAGTGGGGCTGAGTGCCCTATAGTCCTGGTGAAGAGAAAGCAGGAGATAGGCAAGGTCAGCTCATGGCCTTGGAAGGGCAGCATGCCCATCAAGTTCACCACCATACCCATTTGTCTTCAGATACTTGCACTCTTGAGTGGATTTCCCAATAATTAGGAAAAGAAACCCTGACACAGGTGGATATTGACGCTGTGTCTCCTAAGAAGTTATCTTCATCTCCACTGATTTGTACTTGACAAGTTCATATGCTTAATTCCACAAACTGAGAATCCTCCTTAGGCATTCACTATTGTCATGAATTTGTCTCAAAAGGAAAGCTTGTTTTCATTAAAGTGATAGTGGTGTTGTTTCTAAATGCAATTAATTTATTCTATTATAAAGTTCCCCTTTATCTTAACCATTCACCAACTTTCTAGCAGCTTTCTTGCTACAAATTCCTTTTTCTTTCAAATAGAACTCCAAGGTCAACAATACATGCACAACATTGACAATTTTTTGCAATATGCAACAAAAATATGCTGTGTTTAATAGGAGATAAATATCCTCTGCCATTGTGTTACCCAGTCCTAACCCTTGGCTTTCATTGTTCAAGCTGCAACAGTATGTCCAAATTTCACAGTGGATTCTAATTCCTACAACTGGAAAATTTCCACTTCCCAGATGGTAGATTATTTGGATTGCACTGATTATTAATGTAGTCATTTCTCTCCATTTTACTAATAAATGTACAAATACATTCTGCAGCATTGTCAGGAACTAACCTTTCTGACTGCTGTTCCCTCTTTCTGAACTGAGGATAGGAAAAAAAATTAAGTCTTTCTACAGTTACCTGATATTTTTATTTTAAGTATGAAGAAGAAAAAACATGACCTTCAGCAAATCACAAGGTTGGGATGATCTTTTTACCACATTTTGCATGTTTCATAAGTCTGAGATTTTCTTTCATTCATTTGAGGCCAAATTTGGTACAAGTGCACAAAAAAGATAAAGAGAAAAATTTGAAAAAAGACAAGTCACCCAAACCCCATACATCTTTTAATCATGAAAGATTTTTTTTTTTTTTTACTTATTTCTATCTTTCTATCCTCTCTTCTTCCTGAAAGGGGAATTTGAAGATTGATATCTTAACATTATCATCTTAGAATTGACATGAAACAAGATGGAAAAACAAACACTCTCAACAAGGTGAATAAAACACTTTTTCAGAATAAATTTGGCAGCACTTCCTAGATTTAGTTCCCCATATGCTGATATACAATACATAAATATCTCTTTATCACATCAGCTCCCACATGCTCATTTGAGAAACAGCAGTGAACAAGACAGGCCTGTAAAACCCTGCTGAGAGTTGCATGGGCATTTCCTAACTGTCAGTGTGTACTCCTACAATAAGTTCGCCCAGCTTTCCTCACATCCTCAGCAGCTTTAGCAAAGCTCTATCAGCTAACATAAGAATCCTCCCAAAGAACTAAAACCCATGATGGGGAAAAAAAAAATGCTCCAAATGGCCAAAATCTAACTACAAAGAAAAGGCCATTTTCTGTCTTGTCTCTCTCATTTCTATTCTGGGAGCACACATGGATTTAATGGCTCCTAAGGGCTAAACTGAGTTCTCAGTATACATAGGAAAACTCTCACTCTGACAATACCCTTTCCCTTCTCATCTTTTGGGAGGAACAAATATACCCAGGAGCTGTGGATGAACATCTCTGTGATTGTCTTCCCCCATTCCCTGGAAGATGGAGACACCAAACTCCTTTCCTCGAGGGAACTTCTTCCAAACCACTCTGTAGTACAGGTCCAACCTGTCCTGAGGTTCATATGGGCTCCAGAATGGGACCAGAACCAGCATCAAGAGTGTGGTAGGAATCCTGGTGTAGAAGGAACTATTCATGTTGAACTGTCCTTGCAACAGCAGGCCACTACTTCAGCAGTCCTTGCTGTGGTTTCACGCTAGTGGGACTGTCTTTTCCTGGCAGCAGGACCTTGGGAAGGCTGGGTTTGTCTGTTCCAGAGAGCTTCTCTGGTGACAGCAGCTGGGATGAGGTCTCAGTAAGGACCATGGATTGAAGCAAGAAGCAAGAGTAGGGAAAGCAAGAAGCAGGATGAGAAGCTAAGGGGGAAGCAGCTGCTCCTCCTCAGCCCAGACTTGTTACAGGCAGACCCCTTGCTAACAGGCAGCTGAGCCTCAGGCTGCATTTGAGCACTGCTTTTCATCCAAACTGCAAACTCTGCCTCCCCTGTCCTCTGCAACAAACCACCTGCTCAAACCAACAGGAAAGTTCTGGCTCAGACCAACCTTTGCTTCTTTGTCACAGCTGCCGTGAAAGAAAGGAGGAAGGAAGGATTTAAATTTCTGCAAAGAAAAAAAAAAAAAAAAGTATTTGGACATGAGGAAAAACAAACAAATCATAGGGGTAAGAAAACACTGGAACTGCTTGTCTAGGAGGTTGTGGGATCTCCTTCACTGGGAATCATCAAAAAAAATAATGTGGCTGATTTCTCCGTGGTGCAGAAGAATGGGCTACATGGCCTCAAGTCTCTCCCAGCACTCACCATTCCAGGGCATGCAAAAAACTGGAGGCAGACAAAGAATGTTTTCCTTTTGAAATAGTTTCCAAACACAGAAAAGGTAAGACCAAACCCAGTGCAATCTCACAATAAGTGCTCCCCTTTACTATGTGCGAATATCGGGTTAAATGCCACAAGCTTTTCTACAGGGAACAAAAACACGGGGAGGAGTTCCCTCAGAAGGTTTAGTTTAAAGCACCTACTTCAGATACCTCCAAATCAATGGACAGAAGGTGGTGCATCCACAAGGCAGCAGAGAGCAGCCAGGTCTGTGGCCTTCCTCTCGCCACTGTGCATACAGGCAGCCTGAAGTGAGGTGGGGTGAGCATTCCTCCCTGCACAGTATGTGGAGGGTTAGGGTTAAGGCTGGAGCCAAGGACCTGGAGAGTGGGGCCTGCCATGCAGAGCAGCACCCCAGACAAGGGCAAATGCTGAGGAGTCACATTGTCAAATCTTTTGGTGAGATGTTGGACACAATGCTGCCCTCTTAGCACTCTCTGCAGACCTTATGCCTCTTTAAAATAGAAGTGGAAAACTAACATTGAGCCGAAATTTAGAAAAATAAAAATAAAAATGGAGCCTACTTCCTGTAGTCACAAGACAGAAAGCTTTCCTAATTTCACTACATCAAGTGGGATATTCATTTGAATATTTCAGGATTTGTTTCATCACATCAATATCCCCAGGGGTTCAGAGTAAAGTAGTTGTCATACTTACTCCTACAGTACTCTTAGTAAGCTGAAAGATCAAATGTATTGATACTTGTTTCATCCAGAAACATCATCACAGCAAATGTCAACAAGGAAAATCAAAACTACTTTGTAAGTCCATCCTGGCTGAGGGTTTCTTAGAGGCAGGTCTGCCATAAATTCTCACTTTGGGTTTTTCGATGGTGAAAATTCAAAGGCCCCTTCAGACAAATTTTGAAGCTAAGACTATTATTGGATTACATAAAAATGAATCATACAATCACTACAGTATTGCCTGTGTTATTTAATTCAATATTCATTTCGATTATTTTATATTACTCCTACATTTTTAATGTTCCTGGAGTAGTGCAAAATTTTACAGTATATTATGGAATTTGTCAGAGAGAGAAAGAAAGAAGTAATTTTGAGTATGAGACTGAGAACTGCAACTTTTAGGGGTACAGGAAGCAGTTAAGATCTGTGGAATTACGTCAACTCTTAAGTCATCAGCACTGAAATTACTCAGCACAGAAATTAACACTATTGAATTTTAGAACCAACCTCTCCTCTGATGATGAATGGAGCAATTCAACCCTTCCCCAGTGCTTTTGGCTTAGGCTGCATTGCTTGAAACAATTACACCCTTCTTTAACTAAGTCCTTGATTTAAGTGGGTAACACCTGCCTAATTAAACACCCATGGAAGCATTAGGGAGTTTGCACAGATAAGAGTGTTGGTCTGTGCATTGTTCACTTTCATTAGCAACTCCTAAGACTAGAAATCACATGGAAGTGCAAGCTGAGCCTCAGAAGAAAAACACTGCAGGAAGAGGTGGCCTTACAAGCCAAATCCTCACCACCAGCAGGGGAAATTCTGTTTCTGTAACAGAAACACAAAAGTGTTGGGGTTAGTGTTTAAAAGTCTTTAGACTTCAGCGTATAAAAGCAAATTTCAGAATGCTCAGACAGTGCTCCTGCCAGCAGGATAACAGTTATCCTACTTCTTGGATAATTTCAGTTAAAAATATTATTGTGTCAGGAGAGCAATAATTTCTACTATGCATGAGACAGTCTGTAAATGGGTTTGATTCCATTAACTCTACTACTATTTGCTTTACATAATGATAAACAAAGGAAAATAATTTCATCTTGTTAATGGGCTAATTGTGTAACTATTTCTGTCCAACGCTCACTGAATGATGCAAGACAGCAATTAGAATGTAGTCAGGTAAAAGGAAGTTTGCCATTTGAAACCATCTCAGCTTTAGTTTTCAGTGACAGATATCCCGTCACCCCTGTCTAGAGCCTAAGAGGAATTATTTTCCTATCTATCTGGAGGTTTGCAAGCTGAGCATGGCTATTTTGCTGTCTAGCACATCAAAGCACCAGGCTACAAGGCAGTACTTATAAATGTACAGTGCACCAGGGATCGCTGGAGCAAATATTATAAGTGTCTCTCTCTTTGTGCTCTTTCTCTGAGTTTCAGGCCTCAGGATTGCTGCTGAGGGACCTTTTCCATGTCTTCTTTTTGGCCTTTTCTTTTGCAACATCAACTGGGCTATAAAGAGACGACTTTTCTGTAGCCACTATTGTACTGGGAAATAAAGGGGTCAGATGTGGTGCATTCTGTAAAGTTTGAAGGTTGCCTTTCACCATTAAGAGGAACAAAACAATAAAAACAACTCAGCTTCAAAATCTTGTTCCTAACGGTTATTCACGAGTACCTGTAAGTAGGAAAAGATTTAAAAAAAAAAAAAAAAAAGAACGATGCTCTTTCTCATCTTACCTGAAGTTTTCTTCTGTTCTCTTCTAATTCATCTGGTTTTGTTTCCTAATAAACATACTTATAAATGCTAAGTATAATAGATATCACAATACTGCATACAGGAGCTATTCTCTTCAAAGATAGTGGTAATGTGTGTTTGTCCTGAAGCTTTTGCTACAGTCTTACCTGTATTTCCATGCCTGATGTATATAAATGGTATGACAACAGTTAACTCCTTGCTGGCAGAGCTTTCTTGCAATGTCTATCCCACACACCATATGTAATACCTCGTGATTGGGGCTGGAGGGGGAAGTAGTACTCAGGTATTTAAAAGAGCTTTTCATCCCTGATCATCTACTAAGGAAGAAAGTATCTCATAACATAGGCGTTATGGATGATCTCCGTGTGAGATTCAACTTACCCTGCCAGTATCTCTGTCTGGTGTGGTGTACTGGAGGTTATAGTGCTACTTGAACCGTAGGAATTGCTATGAGAAGAAATTAACCCACCTAAGTGTTCAACTTCTGACCCTGGTCAGCAATTTCTGTAAAAACAAAATCTTTCTCCAGAGATATATTGAAGTCACAAACACCTGGACATGAGGGAAAATTTCTTTCAATGAAGAGACTTGCCCATACCTTAAAGAGTGAAGGTTTTTGTAACAAAGTTTTGACTGCATTTCCTAAACCACAAAATGACTTTGAAATGCTGCATTTATCTTTCTTTCTGTCTTCATTAATTGCCAGCTTACTTTGCTTGAATTCATGAAAATACAAAATTCTGTGAGGTTGAATTCCACTTCTTAGACAGAAGCCTGGAAATTGGAGAGGTAACATGGCTAACAGGGCTCCTTTTGATCAGCTTGTGTGATTTATGGCAGATAGTTGATCTCCGAGAGATACACTAAATAGTTCTCAAGAACAGCAGGAAAATAAATTCAAATAAGAGAGACAGTAAGCATGATCAACAGGATTAATGTCCGGATTGTTTTCAGTGTTGGAATTTCAGTTTTGCATTTCTCAGCTTCTTCTATTTGGTCTTTTTAGCCTTGGTAATACATTGCTTGGGTTTCACATACATAACAAAAATTAACTCTTCTACTTCCATGATATTTTAGTGATGTGGAAAGTTTGGATTGTCATCATGCATTTAAGGCCCACTGGAGGTTAAGGTTGATTCATAGCCTCAGCACAGGAGATGGCTCTTTTTTTCATTGGCACTAGTGGTTTAATCATCCCTGCTATTCCCTGATCACTTTTATATTCTTTGAACTTTCTTTGAAGACAAGATATTGCACTGTTCTCTGATCTTGTTTATTTATATCCCCCTCTTACTTTACTTCTAAGCAGATCTACTGTACTTGAACACCAGGGACTATTTACTGAATAGCATTACTGTCCCAATATTGGAAATACAGTGATGCTAATGATATAAGATAGGATTATAATAGGCATAAAAATATGGAACTTTAATCACACTTGTGAGAATTCCCATACGGAGCGGTAGATGAATTGAAAAGTGTCAAGTCTTATGAACGAAGTCTGACAGTGATACATAGCCTCAGGAACAAGGAATCTCATCCTAATATATTATTTCACTCACCCACCTGTAAGAAACGTGATTGATGTGGGATATCTACTATATTCTCTCTCAGGAGACTATCTGTCCTTTCAGAAAGGCTAGGAAAGGAAAAACTTGCAGGAAAACACTAGGAATGGAATCATCTCAAATTCAGACAAATAAAAGTTAAGCACCTAACCTAAGCAGATTGTCTAGTCTTTGCTCCAAGAGACACTTCTAATGGGCAATTAATCTCATGCTAAGTAGGAGTCTAATACATGTAGAAACAATTATCCTCTGAAAGTATTTGATATACCAAATAATACAATATACCAAATTAATATACCAAAACTCAAAGATTAACTTAGGCTAGACAGCTACCATACAGGTAACGAACATTAGATGAGATGTATCCACTCGGAGTCAAGTGTCCTGACTGACAGCCTGTACTATGGAGTAGCAATGCCAGCAGAAGACCTGCTGGGCTCACTCATATTTATTGCTGACTCTACTTAGTCCTGGAAGCTAAAGGTTAGAGCCTCGTGCCTCTCAGTCTAGGAATTCAAATGTGCGCATGAGTCTTCAGGAAAGAGATTCAAGCTAGCTTCACAGTGAAGATAAGTGAGAACACTAGCAACTGTTAGCAGATTTGGTTCCTTTGACATTTTTTCTGAGCGTTGCTTATATTAAAGTTTTGTGTTTGTAGTACAGAAAGAGATCATAAAAACTATATGCATATATCAGTTTTTCTTTGCATCTCTTTTTGTCAAAATACTCATAAGTAACTAACTTTTTCTAGAACTCTGAGCAAGAACACCAAGTTGTCCCAAGGAAACTGTGTAGAAAACTGGCACAAAATCTTTACTGTACACTACAAAATAGATGTATATGATCTTGTAGACTTGCTAACATACTCTTTCTTTTCTTTTTCTCAAGTGAGTTTGGCCTATGTTTTTAATTCTTCCATTTCCGGATTTTGCTTTTGATTTGTTTCATTCCCAGACCATTTACTGAGCATGCATGTATCTTTGCAAGTTATAAGAGCATTTATACTTTTTCTGATAAGGAGGGACACGTGACAATAAACTTGTATAACTACTTCATGTAGCTTTTCTTCCCTCAAGGTAGAGCTCACCATCTTCACACTGATACAAACCACAGGGTAGATCACTGCAGAATGATGCACAGCTTGGCAAAGGTGGGGGGGGGGGGGGGAATTTACTTTTGTACAAGATTCCATAGTTTGAAATTGTTTTAACAGTAGGTATTGTAGATCACCAAGATGTGGAAACTTTTCATCTCAAACAGAGATTGAAAGGAAAGGAAAGTACAATATGTTCAATGTCAGTTTCCATTGCTGTGAGCATTTCTGATCAAAACACTCCAACTCCACTGTAATTTGTTGTGAAGTTTTGATCAAGAACAACACTCCATCCTAGAGAAACTGTTTACAATGATACAAAAACATTACTGACTACTACAGCTTTAGAGTTCCTGAATTTGTGTTTAAATTAGCATATTCTGCCCTCTCCACTTCCACATGAGCTGACAGGTGAGGGTTTTTTTCATTTTTTTGGGGGAGGTTTTTTTTTTTTGTTTTTGTTTTTTTTTTAAAGTCTTTGTGATTTATGTCCACTTTGGTTGAATCTGCCTGACTTGAGTTATGAGTCATATATGAATGATGAGACAGCCAGATTCTACTTCGAACAGTTATTTAGGCAACATATGAAGACAGTAAAGGAGAATGGTGAAAAGCCACAAAGTTGTATCATTCATAGGCAAAAAGCCCACACTTCACTGTTGCTGTATTTAACAGTGTTTGACAGTGTAAACTTGGCCAGGAACTAGAAATGGTGCAGGGGTATGTCCAAAATTCGTCCTTGGTAAACTAAACAGTGCCAATCAATTATTCTGTGCTCCATAACCCAGTGGTCTATGCTTGGGGAACGATTTGGAGCATGATTTTGGCCCTTGCCAAGAAATACTCTTCTGGGCATGGAGCAGGAATCAGCACAGATCGAAGGACATTTCCAGCAGGCCATCCTGACTAGGAGACTGAGAGAGCTACTCTGTGCTAACTGGTCTGAAAACAAGAGGATGATCAAGGTGTCTTAAAAAGTTATGGCCTGAGTTTGCCCTTCATACAGCACCTGGGTGGGAGTAAGAAACATCAGCAAGGGAAGACCTTCTCAGGAAACCAAGTCCTAGCACTTCAAACTGCTTCACGGGGAAGGAATTGAGAAACTCAATGATCCCAGAAAGGTTCACAGGGAGCTTGTATCCCACCCACACTGCTAGTGCAGTAGAACTGGGCAACGACTGAGGAGGAGGTAAAACAGGATGGGGTCAGGTAGTGGGAAGTAGGCCAGTAGCAGCAGCCTGTCTAGTTCTCCATACAATTCTCACTGCCCTAATACACCCAGGCTATTGGGAGCACCCTCAACATCTTCCTGGGGTCTGTTTAAACTCTCTAGTTAGAGATGAAGTCTTGTCTGCTCAATTTGAGTGAAAGAGTAAACTGAGCATATTGCTGAAATCTCTTTCCTTCCTGGAAGAGACAGTGCTTTGGGTCAGCTTATATTTTCCTAGTTATTCGCAACAAAACTCACACTTCACAGTGGGGAATAGTGGCAGGAGCAGCCTTAAATGTATGCTCATATTTCCTGCATCTGACAAAGCCAATCTACTTTTCAATAAGCTCAAATACAAAGAAAACTAACTCATTGTCATAGAATAATCTTTTGAGTGCATCAATGACATCAAAAGGCACAGACACAGATCTTGAGTATCCAGCTAATGTATGTAACCTTTCAGATGTATGAATTTTCAAAAGATGTGAAAGAAATGATATCTGACAGGGTGATAAAAGTTTACTGGAGTCATCATCTTAAATGCATTTAACATGCATACTGATGACACCAGTGATTCAACAGCACTGATTCACCAACATGATCACCAGCTGATACATTTAAGACAGTTTCAATCATTCCTTATGAAGAATCTGAAGACATAAATACTGGAAGCATTGGAGAAACACTCAAATCTGCTTATTACTACTACTCTAGACAGTTCTTTTTCTCATCTTATTTTGTCCATGAACAGTGCTGTCCTCATGTAACCTGCCACAGAAATTTACTATAGATAGCGTTTCTTTCATATCTGACTTTTACCTAAAGAATCTTTAGGTAAAAATCTACTACCTTACAAGATCATATTTATGCAATTGCTCTGGGAGAGCTTGAGTCAACATATGCTAATATATACAGAACCAATATCAAAAAAACTTCCTAACTTTATACAAACAGGAAAACAACTCAAAACAGTGAAATTACCCCATCTTCTCTTTTATGTCTTCTGATACTGGCTTTACCTACATAAGAGTACCCTAACAATAAACAGCTGAGCAGAGGTTCCATGCTTCCAAGGTGTTAAGACTGCCAGTCCAATCATCACGAGAAAATGAATGATAAGAAACCCACACAACACGAAATAACAAGAAAGTTCAATCACACCTGTTATATTAAGGGGGTATCTAACTGTCAGCGAGTATAGATGCCACCACTTTTAACATTAATAAATCTTCTTTGTAGAGATGAAAGTGCAGTACATGTACAAGTCTCCTGACCTTGTTGAAAGTAACTCATTCCTTCCATCTGGCTGCAGTACTGAATTTTAAAAAGGCCATCCTCATTTTCCCCATATTGAAGAGCTGACTTTCTGCTTGAAACAGCTACTCGGGGAAAACTGAGAAGTCCCAATGAAGTCTACAGATCTAATCTGTAGATGAAAGGGCCACCAATTATGGCCCTACAGTCAGTGCAAAATATTTATAACAAGTTCTGCTCAGTTTACTCTAACCTATGAAAGCCTTCCAACGTGTTTGTTATAAAAGTCATTTTCATTCATCTTTTCTCTCTAATTTGAGCTAAGCATGAAAAAATTTACTTGAAGAACTTGATTTTGCATGTGCGTAAGGGTACTTCATCAAAGCCAATCCACAGTTTCAGAAATACAATCTTCAATCACGTATTAACTTGATATACAACTATATCTGTACTCATTCCAATTTCAGTGTGCTAGTCACCTGCACATTTTACTAAAAGCATGTGTGTATGCACATGCATAAGTATGCATTTGTAGAGCAGGAAGGAAAAGATGGGAGTTTCAAATATTGACTGTGCAAAACAGGACAACCTTTTCAAGAATTAATAGCCTTTGAAAACATAGCTCATCTAATTCAATAAATTATCTAAAGATTGATTTGGTCCTTTATCTGACTCTGTACTTTGTTCAATGAAACAAATCCCTCTGTGAAGATTTTTAGCCATCATGGAATAAGAGACAGAATGGAATGCTTATCTCCCAGCAGGGATGTTATCCTGGGAAGGGCTCAGCCTTCACAACAAAGGGCTCAACTTTATTGTCATTAAAACCTTTTGCAATAAAGAGCTCTTCTGTTCCTTTCATAAGTAAAAGGTACCTTCAATCTTTAAGTGTGCCAGAAAATAAAATGATCTAACGGGAAATATTTTTCTTCTTATTGACATGCTATTTACTGCTCAGGATGTACGGACATTCAATGGGAACATAGAAAAGAATTAAAGCAATCTCCTTGCATGGTGCAACCTTTACTGGCTTCCAAGGGGATGGATTCCAGCCTTGTTTTGCTGATTTAAAAGGGAGAGCATTTTTAGATGTCATGCAGCTAAGAAAGAAGATATATCTTAAATGTTCTTCTAGGAAGATCAGGACAGTGAAATACCAGCAGCACCTTGCTTTTTCTACCATGTATCAAAAAAAATTCAGCTATTCCCATGGCAAAATTACAGAGGATTCTCAATTTCTTTGCTAGTAGATTAATAGCTGTTTATGTTATATCCACTTCAATGTTTTCAGCATGTTAGTAGATTATGAGTAGTTAGATAGCTCTAACCATACTTGACAAAACACTACCAGAACACCAAAATTAAGAGAATAACTCTTGCTCCATATTATTGAAAACTAAAGCACTCTATAGGTCCTCATAGCTAACATGACTTTGGCTAGAATATACAAAAAATCATCTTTCAGTATGTAGGCTGTGTTTACTAGCAACTAAGCCTCCATTCCCCTGAACAGAATAAATATAATCAGATGTTAATTTACCGCGAAAATATTAATGATATTTGAAGTTATAGATAAATACACTGGAAAGATGACAATGGAAATTGTCATGGTAAGAAAACACGCATAATAACAGCATTCATATGTCACATTCATTTAAATGCTGCCTATTAACATCTGTAATCTTGTACTGTCTATTTGGAAACACTCTGTTGTATTTCATTTTTAATCTTATCTTTTCTCATTCAGTGATTCTCAAAGGCATGGTATCTCATCTCTTAGGGAAATAATTTTTCAAAAAGAAGGGAAAAAAAGACTGTGTCCTTTAATGCCCTTTGGCTAAATGTCGTGTGCGTCCACATCCTCTGTTAAAGTGAGTCTCAGCTATTTCAGGCAACTTTTTTTTCTTTTTTTACTAAAATCGGCTTAAAATTTATGATGTTTGAATTTAATTGGGACAACTTAAATCATACATGGCATAAGGACTACTAAGAGGTTATGAAGGGCAGGAGAGGCTGTTAAGTATAGCTTTGTTCATGAAACTCTGCCTCAGAGCAGAAGCATCATTCCTGCTTTAGTTCCTAAATCACCAGAATGACTATCACACTGAAATTCTTGATTTTTCTTTTCCCAGTACAACTGTATTATTGAACTCAGTGATTAAACTCAGTGATTTGCACCATGAAATTCACTATCAATTATTTCTTCATTCCTTAGCTAGCCAAACACAAAGAAACCTTTTCCAACCATCTGCGGTCTCTGAGCCAGATCTAAAAACCTCATTTAAAGGACTTTATTAGATAAGAAATAGTGGCTGGATAGATTAAATTGTTTTTCCTATGTGCAGGTGAAGAAAGACATAGCTATGGAAGTGCAAACAGGATAGAAAGCCGTTTTGTTCTGAAACCCACAGTTTCAGAAGTAAAGATTTAGCTAACTGGCTTCACATTAGCACATTATACACTTGTCACACACACTGTCCACTAACTCTTCACTGCCAAAAGTTAAGAGACTCCATAAGATTGAGTGGATTGGGAATACACAAAAATACGTTATTCTGTTTCTAGTTTTCCACAAGTAACATATGTACACCAGAGAGTGTTCAAAGGGAATAATACTAACAGCTAGATATTAGATCTTAAAACATATATGTGTGTGTGTGTGTGTGTATACATATATAATGTATTAATACACATTTAATAAGAGATAAAATTTTTACTTGGATTTCTGTTATTTCGCTGTCCAACTTTTCAGTGTTTTGTGCAACACTTGAGAAATCCTACAAAAGTTTCTACTTTACATTATTAAAGCAATAATGGAGGAGGGAAATATAGTTAAGGAATATCACTGTAGATAATAGATCTCACTAGTGAGATCACAAGGTTGGCTGATGAAGGCAGCAGCGTTGTTGTAATACAGTAATACTTCTGCATAGTTGATTTGGCACATCAAGACAGTGCAGTTCAGAATTAGAACACTACAAAGTTAGCATGGCAATTAGATGGATTGAACATTGGATAATTGGTCTTGTAATTGTAAATGAGAAATAATCAACCATTCCTTCACAAGGCCCCAAAGGGATTTATTCCCTGGTCTGGACCCTTTATATAAGTTCATATATAGTCTAGGGAATTAAAAAAAATGGTACTGCAGATGACATCAAATGGAAAAGAGTTACATCTACCAGAAAAAAGGGCACTGATACTGAATAGTTGCAACCATCCGGTACCGTGGGCACAATAAACCTACGTCAAGTCAGGTATCTGTGACAGGGATTTCTGAGAGATGCTCACTGAAAACAGCAACACTAATAAGAGCAGAAAGGGGAAATCATAACAGATAATCAACAGCACAACTTTCCAGTGCAATTGGATGAACAGTAGTTAGCATGATAGAAACTAGCAACCCTTGAACAGATGTAGAAGAGATATAACTGCTGCTCAACTCTTTGATGATCACTATCAGAATAGTGTGTCCGCTGCTATATTCCCACTTTAGTAGTTATGATAAGAAACTGAAAAGGGGATGGCAAGTGCTAAGAGCAAGGAAGTGACTATGAGAGCTTTTCCTAATGAATATATCAAAGTAAGAAATTCTTCTGTCCCCTGAGAATTACCTACACAAAGAAAACAATTCAGAGGTCTGCTAATTGTAATAGATAAAAGTACTATAAGATCTACTGACCAGAAACAAAAGCTTCATAAATACAAAATTAGAATGTCAGGGTTTTGTGTGTTGTTTGTTTGTTTGTTTTTGCTGAAGAGCAGAAACAATAATTTGTCATCACATCTTATTAGGAGTGATGGTACACTGTTGTGATGTTTGTTCCCATTATGATGGACAATTGTTTTGTTCCAAGAAAGAATTATTTCAAGAAAGATTTCTTGTTTATACGGCAGGTCAGGATAAAAGACCAAAATGATTCGTCCTGGTCCAATAGTCAAACAACGTATGAATTTATCAATACATGTAGAGGAAATTAACACAGCAATAAACTTCATCACTGTGGAAAAGCCAGTCTCCAACTGAACAAATTCAGAGAACTTGCAACATATCCCTAAGTCCCTCAGATATAACTGTAAATCTTGGACATTCTTGGTAACAAAAATTAGGACTGAAATTTATGTACTATGACATTTTATCCTACTGTTTATTTATTTGCACTTCAATTTTTAAATTCTTAGTGAATAGAACATATCTGTCCAAATGGATAGTTAAAGTGTACGTTGATGTGTCTGTGCTACCTTTACTTGATTTTCTAAACCAACAAATATTTTCACAAGCAGCAGCAATGACCAGGAGAACTAAATCAAGAGAGGTTTCCTGCAGATTTCTCACTTCCATCATTCTCTCTACCTCCCCATTTGAATTACTCCAGTTTCATTCACTCTTCTGGAGGAGTGCACCACAGAAGACAAGAGGAAACCCACATGTACGCTGATGGGCCTGATGGTGTTCACAGGCTGCCAGTTTTGCTGCTTTCCCTCAGTGTGAGACCTAATCACGTCTCTCTTCTATCTAGATTCTGCTTATGGCAAAGTTTAAGAACATAAATCTAGCTGACACTTTTTGATCCACCTTCAAGTTCAGCTGCACTAGGCCAAGCAGTTTTATTATTATTATTATTATTTAAACAGTTACAAAAGTTACTTAGGAGGACCTGACAAAGAGACAAAGATGGTGTTATCGTATGTTTCATTTCCTTAGGAAATCAGGCTAAAAATTTAAATAGGGATTCTAAGCATGATAGTGCCCTTTCAATAAGAAGAATGGAACAAGAAGATATGCTTGCTTTCCTGCCAGAGGAAATTGCTAAAACACACATTTCTTTTAATTTAAAGAACAGACTGTATAGAGTTGCAGTTTGCCCAGATGCTGTCAGAAAAGGTCATTGACCTTCTCCTCCAAGAATAATAAATAATGCAAAATAAATTACTGACTGTTTACTAGGGTGATCCCACAGTATCAGTCCTTCAGCCATTTTAATTATTAATTATAAATTAATTACTTGGCAACCAGTAGTCTGCAGCTTGCCTATTAGGTATAATTCCTTTTCTTGTCTACTTTTTTTTTAAAAAAAAATCTCACTGTCTTGTTGTCTACTGTAAAAGCTTATTGGCATTACTATCTTTATTCTCACTGCACAACCCTTTTACCCATGCTAATGAATTTTCCAGAGAACATGATAGGTAGAATTCCAATAATTTTGTCTGTTTCTGCAGCTGGCACACATTATCATCATCAGAATGGACAATGAATTTAAGCACCATCAAAAACCCCAGTGGAGTAAATGGATGAACAGAAGATCCAAGGATGTATTGACTAAAGAGAATTTCAAAACACTGAAAACACAGCAAGAAGGATAATACAGCAGCAAATATGACAACTAAGGATGTTATGGAGTGGTTATTGTATGCAGTCTTTGAAGGACAACTTTCTAACTTGCATCCTGAATTCTGTACTATTTTTTGCATGCTCAGCTAAAAACATATGTAAAAGCTAGCACTGTAAAGAGCAGTGACATCTTGTCTAGACACACTGTTCTGCGCTCAAACACAAACATAAACAGTCTTGTATACATTGCAGCCTTAGCAATGGGTGGTCATTAGAAACTGGTGTTGGAAGAAGCATGTTTCCCCTTTGCAGCTATTGAATAAACCTTGCATTAGTGAGCAGATTCAGTAGCAGAATCTGGGTTTTGTTCATGAAACACTCACTCTGTCCTCTGGGATGAGGATATCCTCTGTTTTTTGTACTAAAAACATGTGACTTAAACCAATGGAAGAGAAGAGTTGTTATTTTTCGATGTCCAAGTGAGAAGCTATACCTTTCCATCACGGCAGCTGTGGGAAATAGCAGGATTGTGGCTTCTCTAAGAGCAAGGATGAAAGAAGAGCCAAGAGTGAACACAGCACAGCAGGGACCTCAGCAGCAGAACACCCTCCTGTAGGATCTGAACAGCACCAGGATGCCAGCAGGTCCCACTGACACCTCCAGATGAGGCAAGGTGATGAATGGCATCCAGACTCCAGTCATGAGCAAGAAACAGGGCTCCAACGCAGGCCTAAGGTGCAGCCTAGACACATAGCCAGAAAACAGAGCAGAGACAAGCTCAGAGACAGCATTGTTTTGGAGGTGACCCAGGAAAACCACTCAATAAGTCAGGAGAGCAGCAGACAGATGTGCGCAAATACATTTCTGATGGATCTCACACCAAGTCTGGGTGCTGGATCTGAGCTTAAATGGAGCCGTGGTCTGTGGGCAGGGGGAGGTATGGGTGGGAATCCCAGCTGAGAATACTCAGGGTAGTCACAGCCTATGGATGTCTTTAGGTCCCTGACATGCAGTTTGTATGGAAAATAGCAGAGAGAATTCCTGAGAAAACTGTTATTTTTGCACTAAAAAATAGAGGAAGTTAAACCTTGAGTATTTACCCAGTATTTTAAATCTTGTGCTTGGGGATGTTAATGAAAAGCATATTCTTTTCCTGCAAGAATAAAGTCCTGCTGTGAAAATGTTCTTTTAATCAGAAACCCAGTTTTCCACAGGAAGCAATTTTTAATGGAAAACACTCTAATGGAAAATTTTCTGTAGTGGAAAAATCAGCTCTTTTCAGTGCTGGAGGTAGTGAAATCCAATTTTTTCCTGACTTAATCTTCATACTCTGCCATTGTGTTCAAATCTTTAGGACCCACAGGACTCATCAGTGTTAGCGTCTTGCAGTGAGGAAGATAAACTATACATGAAAGAGTCAGTATGGAAAGGATCTCTCATTCCCCTGTGTGTGATTTGCTCCCTGCTACCAGCAAGAAGCAAGATACACTTGCCTCAGACTCTACTGATGAGATGGTACTTTAAGGAGGATTAATGCAAGTGAAATGATGGAGAGGAAGGATTTCCTGTGATTAGATTTATTTAAGTGCTTGGGGCATTCAAAGCTGCTGTTCAGTCAATGAAAAGTTGGATTTCCTAAATCAACAGCAAAAGAGACGTAGCATCACTCTGCTGATAAACACAATTAGACTTGTGTGTAATGCTGTTAGGGCCTCAAGACTTTCAATTGATATGCTTGACATTTGTACTTCATTCAGGTCAGCTCTTAGAGGGTCCAAAGCAGCTGCAGTTCCCACTGACTTCAGTGGGCACTAAGCATGCTCAGTAAACTTCAGAATTTGTCCTTTAATTTGTATTTTGAAGTATACTTTAGTGTAGTTGTGAATGAGACAAAGTAATCTGCTACCCTTTAATTTCCCTGTCCAGCATCATACAGACTAAGCAACATCTTGCTTCAGCATCAGAGATTTTTCTGCTGGCAGACTCACTCCATGCAATGCCTTAGATGCAAAATCTGTGCAGGCACAAAGACGACAAATGTCTGAGGCAAATGTTCATTGAACAGGGAGGTGAACAGCAAGAGCACCACAAGTTATACCACTGCAGTAACCCAGGAGCCACATTTATGGAAGCTTATTCCATAGCCTACAGTCTGCAGTCATACAGGTTTGAACATCATAGCAGGGTCAAAATAGAACTGCCTACCTGAAACACATTGGATAGATAAGGATGATTTGTGCTAGCAGCCAGCTCTTTGGACCAAAGCCAACCTAGGTTATGTATTGAGTTATGCATTTTCATAATAAATATAGCCAATAGTGTTAAAAATCACTTAATGTGAAAAAGACATTTGGTTTGGGCTTTTTCTCTGTTTTTGTTGTTGTTGTTGTTTGTATTTTTTTTTTTTCAGGTAGAAACTTCCACAAGAAAATATGCAGTTATGAGAATGAGAAAAAAAATAGAAGAAAATGATCATTCTGAACTTATTTATCAGAGCCAAAAACATTAACAATCTTCAGTCATACATTTTTGCTTAGCACTTTTTAAATTAAAACATTCACTTTTTTTGAGAAAAATTATTTCCTCATGATTAAAGGAAATTCATTATGAGGGGAAAAAAAAACCAACAAAAGAATGTGAAGTAGTATCAGCTATGTATTTAGAGTAGAAAAACAGAATTTGTTCTTGGTGACCCCTTCCCTTCTCAGCTTCCCTGCCAATTTCTCCGCACTCCCCAGTTGAGAGCATAAGGTCTGCACAGGCACATTTCCCACCATAGAAACTGGGTAAAGGAAATGGGTTGATATTAAATAACATTTATAGATCTTAAGATTCTAAGAGAAACATGTCAAGGTTCTTGCCAACTTCCTGACATTTTAGATTCACAAATTTTTAGAAATTATTTTCTATTATTTATTGTTCTTAACACTTACGAGAAAAAGAGTGAGATGTTTACCACCTCAGATATTCAGTATTCTGTTTTAATTCCGACATAAGTCAAGCAATGATCAGGAGTAATAACTGGGCTTTCCAGCATCATTGGCATATTCACGAACACCTTTTCTCATTCACATTTTTAGGACCAAGATCAATTTTAAATCAATTTAAAATATGTTGTTTTCTTGTGTGGGCAAGAACTTGTAGGTTTGCTCCAGATGTTTCTGTCTGTGTTTGGAGGAACCAGGGATTTCTAACGTCACCAAGTGCATACAGCAAACTTTAGAAGAGAACATTTTGTATAGTTTTAATAACATATAACACTGTACAGTTCTCCAAAGCCTTTTATCTTCATTTACTTTTATAAACATTGCCTAATTAATCACAGAGATTGTCTTCCCTTATTATCTGCAAGATGAGCCTAAAGCGCTGGGGTTAAAGCACTTTGATGAAATATTATCATTGTTCTGTGTTTACCACTGTCATTGTTCCACGGATGAAGGCAAGAGCTGAGTTTGCAATTCAAATACTACATTCACTTTACAATGGCTTGTAGAAGACAGAATGAAAGGCAGCCATCACTACCTATTAATTTTTTTTAATGAGCTTATGAATTTTAAAGGGTATTTCACATGGAAGAAAAGAAAAAAAACACAATAACAATCATTCATGTGAGATTAAGGCAGAGAAATAAATCAGAAAATAAAAGTTTAAAAGCACAAACTTTCTGCTTTAATTATTGCTAGAATGGTGGTCTATCAGTATAAACTATTAGTGAATTAATACAACACATAATGCAAATTGGATGTGAATACTATGCAGAAAAAGGCAAATGGAAATGCCTGCAATTTACTTGTTTACAAAATGACTCACATTTCCTATTTAACTCCTGCTACACGTTCAGAGTGCAAAATGGAAACCTAAAAAAAAGAAATAAGATTTTTCCCTGTGTGAAGGAAACATTTTAAATGATTCTAAAAATACATAACAGCTATTTAGTGGGTTTTACAAAAGCAAATGCCACAATCCATCAGACAAAAGCAGCACTAGAAACTGACATAAGATACGTAAAACAAGATAAAATACAACATTTTTCCATCCTGCGCTTTGGGAATTGCTTTCTGCGTTGTCAGGGTTTTCCAGGCTGAGTCCCACAGGCAGGACAGCACTGAAACTGATGGTGCTGGCATTCATCAGCACTCCCTTCATGCCTCTGCTCCTCCCTCTCCTCTGAAATCACTACCTGGGTGGCCAAGCCACTGGCCTTGGAGTTTGAGGTTCACATTTCCTTAAGCAGAAAAGGGGTCCCCCACAGCCCATGCAACTGCGCAAACCTCCATCTACTCTGCAAAAAACAGGAGGTTAATTGGAGCCAAGGACATCAAGGTATTTAAGTGAATTAAAATTGCATATTTTGTGGTTAAATTATACACATGAAGAAAATACGCCATGCCCAGAATTTGGAGATTAATTTACAGGGGAGCTGCCCAATGTCTCCTGCATGTTAGACGCTTTGAAACTTTCAGGCCCCAAACCCGTGCATCTGAAGCTGAACAACAAAAATTAAAACACACAAAAGTAGAGACCAGTTTCAAAAACATGGTCATTATCTAAGATCACAGAGAATAAGAAATAAAATTCGCATAAGGTTTTTCCAGTAAAACCTAATGATGCTATTAATTGGCAATGAGGACAATACTTAGACATGTGTTATCACTTTTCCAAGTGATTAGTGAAGAAACTACAGTAACCAGATATTTTTCGAAATTGCCTTTTTTTTTCTGTTGAGAGTAATTACATGGTCGTTATAGCCCTGGACAGTATGGAGTTTTCTTGATCAAATGGAATCATTTGAATCAGACAGAAAGGCTGTGGCATTTTTTATGTTAATATTGCAACTAATGATAAAGAAATAGCTTTGTGCCTTCTTGCGTGAAGTATAAAAATATCCCAGCAATGACAAAACGAGATCCATATCAGCACTGCCACCAGAAATGAGGAAAGTAAACAAGTTTTGATTTAGAAAGCCTTTGCCTCTTGTGCCTCTAAAATACTCAGCAGTCCATACAGCACAAAGGAGCTTTAAATACTTAACCAGCAGCATAGATTTAGAATTAATGAGTGACACTTTATATCAATACCTGGGACATTCAATCCACACAGAAACTTCTGCTAACAAACCTTGATCTTTTTGTATTCTTAAGTAGGAAAGTCACTGTGTCAACTGACAATGCAACTAAAGGCGCGAATAGTACAATCCAAAATAAGAGTGGCAGACTTGAATATAAAACAATGCTGGAACACTACTGTGCTAAGGAAGTTAATTTTAAATAATTCAGTCAAAACCACGAGGGGAATAACTATCTCATCAAGAAGGAGTTCTGTTCACCATGCCAATAAAAGAAACAAATAGAATGGATTTATAAAAAAATGATTAAATCATCCAACAGAGTAAGCAGGTCCATCTGGGTATACCAGATACTTGTGATGTTTTTAAACTGAAGATTGATCTCATTTTTTAAAAGACAAAGGGCCTTGTACTATGCAGAGATAATATATCTATACTGGGTAGGCAGACTTGCACAAAACTGGATTTAGTTTATGTTCATTCAAAATTGACAATAAGCCCTGAACATGCTGCATTGTTCGCAGTGAAAACCCGTAAGGAATGACTCAGTTTAATAGATAGGCCTCAGGAACAGCATAAACTCCTGCTGTTTGATAAGTGCTACGAGAAAAGCATAATAGGAAACCAATGTTATTTGGAAACAAATTTCCAAATGAAAATGTGGTGTTGGCCAGAAAGGTCTCTTATTTGAGATATCCTGAAGCCCTTACACATCAGTGTACCTAAGAAGAAGGGAAATGTCCAGCCCAGCATGGTCACAGATATCAGCAGGCCTTCAGGAGAGGTATGAGGCTTTTAGCTGAAATTTTTCATGCTTACTGACCCTCCTTTTCCTTGAAAGTAGCTTTCAGAGGCAAGGATGCCAAACATTCTCTCTTGCAACTGTTGAAAGTTAAATCTGTTTTCATCCTGTTAACATTAGCTAGAACATTTAGGTATGTTTCTCATTCATTGGTTTATCATTTTTGCTATTATTTTTTCCATTAAATTTTCTTAAGTGGAGTAGTTATCCAGAAGATCAGAATTTTTTTGTTTGATCCGAGGACCACAGATACCCCCAGAGGAAAATATCTTGTCATACAAAACAAATAATATAATCAAAATACCAACTTATCGACATCAAAACAGCAACTTACTGGTAATGGATATATTCAGGCAGAAAAAAGGACCTTAAATTCCCAGGACTTGACACTCCTCCCACTGTTCTTTCTCACAGCACTATTTTGGAGAAAATATTTTTCGTTTCTCTGCCAGATACTTATCCATGGGCAATCAATATCTGTAGTAATGGATTTTTTAAGAATATGATCCTGAGTCCTTTGAGTCAGCGCATTTTTTTAGTTTTCCACTGGTCTACCCAGCTGCAGGTTGAAGCTCCAAAAGATCTTTGAAATTTTCTGCTGCTGAGGCACAATATGATTTCTGCTCTGCCAGAAGTAAGTGAGACAGGGGTTTTAGCTCTAGCACTTGTCTTCATTTATTTAATTCTTCATTACAAATGTATGTATAGCAAGAGCATTTTTGGTCAAGAAACTAGGCCCCACTGATAAGTATTATATAGATGTGCTCCAGTTAAACGTTGTTTTTTGTTTGGTTGGTTGGTTGGGTTTTTTTGCCCTTTTTTTTTTTTCCCCCTCCAGCCAGCTCCAGGCACACGGGAGCAGAGGGGCAGTGGAGTGGCAGACTTCTAGGAGCAGCACACCCACTGGTTTACAGTGCGTGTGGACATGGGGCAGCTCCAGGAAGACACATGAATGGAAATTCAGTTCCTGCATCCTCTCACATGTGGCACTGTGACTGTAGAGTGCAGCTGGGAAACCTGAGACAGTGCTGTCTTGCTGCCTGGAGGTCCACCTCCATAGAACTGCCATTTCCACTGACACAGTCATTGCCACTGTCCCTGGCAAGCAGGAGGGAAGGTGCCGACTTGGAGATGAGATACAAATGTACATAACCAGTTTGAGCCACCTAGTTACAAACAGCTTGCAACCTTATCTGCACAGGCACTAGTAGGGGAGAGCTGCTACCCATTTCAGCCAAAAAGCAAAATCTTTCTGATCTTTAGGCCCACTTAATGTTCACAATACGTAGCATGTTGGCTTCCCCGTGCTGCAATGTCAAATAGCACACAGAGATATTTGGAAGGAACAGACACCAAGGAAAACACATCTCTCTATCAGCTTGGATATAGAGCAGAATTGAAATACAAACTCTAATTTGTAACCAATTAGAGGTTGTCTGCCCTCATTTTTCTGCTTACTTTCTCTGGTTTTTGTTGGTATATTTTTTTAATGGATTCATCTCCTGCACTGCCTTCACAGCAGGAGCACAGGGATTGCAACATCCTTGTCTCCGCAAGGTAAGGGAGGTTTTCAGCAGTGTCTGTCTATTGAAAGAATTAAATCAAGATACCTGAAAGAAGAAGGAAAACTAAATGAAATATCAGAGTGATTGAAAAGAAACTGAGGGAAAGTCTCTGAATATTTACAAGAAGTAGTAAAGAGCTGGTTCTGCCCAAAATCTTTTCTGTCAGCTTCAGATATTGTTCAAGTTGTTCAGTAGAACTGAAGACCTGAGCTATTCTCACATCTGATGCATGCAAGTCAGTCAACGTGTTTGGCTTTTTCTATCCAATTTATCCTTTTCTGCCCTTCCTGTGCTTGCACATCTCTCCCTTATAGTTCACGTACAGAAAACTATTTTTAAAACAACACTTATGTGCAAAATGAAGCACTACAAAATTAGGACAGACAGGAATTATTGATGCACAAGAAGCCTTAAAGTAGCCATTTTGTGTACGCATTAGGATCTGGTTTTTAATTACGTGCTCCTTTACTATGTCTTCCACTGGGTGCTGGCCCTGCTGTTCTGGTTTCAGTAGGCAGGCCTGGAAACCCCACACAGCCTTTCGCTCACCCTTCCCCCCCCTCCCAGCTGGGATGGGGGAGAGAATCGAGNTCAATGAAGATCTCTTTCTTCTTGTAGCACTCAATATGCAGCCTGCAGGCCTTCATTAAACAACACGCCCAAACTCTGTATTGAATACGAAATTGTGTTGTTTGTTCCTAGTGCTCCACAAAATCTGAATATATGCATCTTCACAACACTTCTCCAAGGAAAGCTGGTAGCATCACCCTTACAGCAGGAGAATGAACACATAAAGGCCACAACCTTCTGGACCACACAGGCTCTTGGCCTCTGTCATTGTTCATTTTCCAAGACACTTCCTCACTTTATCTGCATCGTTCAAGCAAGGAGGTAAGCAACATAGAAAGACAGAGGTATCTGCTGTGGAAAGAAGAGAAAAAGAGAGAGCTACCTGACATATGCTAGTACACCAAACCTTCCAGGCCTCCTACCCCAGCTATTCTATTGCACCCTCGACATTGCCTCCCAGTTCCCTCTACTCAAGGTGCTCTCATTAGTTTCCAGCTCCAAATTCTGTGAAGTGTTAGAGCTTCTCATCACAAATTTTAGCATTGCAGGATGACACATCTTCCCCAGAACTCAGAATCAGCCAAATAGTTTTGGCTGAAACTTGTCAGACCAAAAAAAAACTATTCCTTGAGGGATGCAGTAGAGATTTCAGCTGGAACTGCTAGTCTGGCAAATTTGCTAGAAAATGCAGTCTATAAATATATTACCAAAATGATGTTGGGTGGAGACTGTTGTGGCTTTAAAAACAAACATTGAGAAATTTGAAAATACTGGTTATGCGGGTGTGTGAAATCTTAAATCAGCCGCACAGTGAATTTGTTTGGAAAAGCCTTTTTTTAGCTGGCTTAATGCTCTTCTTTAAGCAGATGCTGTAGCTAGAGGGACATGAACAACTGGGCCAGGGGTGTCCAATCTTTTGGCTTGCCTGGGCCGCATTGAGTGAAGCAGAACTGTATTGGGCCACATATAAAATATATGATATAGTTAATGTATATAACGAGCAAAACTTACTATATTTTTTATTAAAACATAAACATAGCAAAAAAACATAAAACTAATGGGATACTTGACCTTATTTTTGTGAAACTAATGCATTAGTCTGGTGCAATAGAAGTGGTTACAGTCCTCAGTGAGTTCTCAAGGTGTTTGTCAGAGATGTTTGATGAAATTTTACTCTTTCTGTGCTTTATCCTTGAAAATAGTTGATCACAAATGTAAGTACTGCCGAACAGCGATGTGAACAAGGCATGATTGTAAAGCAAGGAATAATTTTCTCTGTTAAGGTAGGTCTTACAAAAGTCTAGTAAAGAGACATGATCAGATTTTTCTTTGAGTTGAATATCTGGTTGCAACTCTATACATTCCATTTGAAAATTCACAGGTAATATATTTATGTCAAGTGAAAATAGAGTTGCAAGTATACTAAAGGATTGATAATTTTTTTGGCAATCTTGAAACGTATTCTCAAATTCCTTTATCAAAATGGAAAGCAAGGCTGTGTGTTTTTCACTATTCACAGGACTGTGTTTAGGCAATGTATCAAAATGCATAAAATTATTTGAATAATTTAAGTTAGCCCTGCACTGCGCCCTACCCATGTCCTACTTTCAGCTCAGACAGCGACAATCACACACCCATGGTTTGGTTGCTGCTGAGTGATGAGTTTGTGTCTAGGGCTGGGCCAGGTCACTCGGTGGGGAGGAGCTGCCGCCATGATGGCACAGTGGCAGGGGGCGGGCTGCAGTACAGCCTGCACTGGTCTGCACGCATCCCGCAGGTTGGACATGCCTGAACTAGGCCATCTTGTTTACTGCAGTACAGTAGGCTGCATGACAGTTTTCACTTTAAAACAAGGTCCTTGGATTTTATCATCATTTTCTGCCTGCCTTCATTTCACCCACCTCATTTCCTCCTTCAGTGATTCCTAGTGACAGCTGCACTTGCACAACCCTCTGTGCTTCGCTCACCGGGGAAGCCGCGGGGACACCGTCTGCCAGCCTGCCCAGAGCCGTGCTATCTCCACGGCTCAGTGCCTGGCTGGGCAGCAGGGAGGCTAAAATGTGGTCCAAATGCTTTGTACATTTCACATCCGGTAAAAGCAGCTTCAAGAGCTTTTCCAGCTCTGCCACCTTTGAAAAGAACTGTTTCATTCTTCAAGCGTTGGAGGTATTATCTTTAAAAGTAAACACTGGAGAAACCACAATAGATTGCCTGCCACTATTGATTCTGGAAGAACTGCTGGCTGAAGTGCTACATACCAACAGAGCAATAGCAATTTAATGTTCATTAGTGTTCAGAACACTTTCTCAGTGAGAAGATTAAGAGGTCAGGAAATCCACTGAATTTCTTTTCTTTGTTTGAGATTCAAGGTAAGAAAATGTGTGCAACATTTTTCTTTTCTGATTCTTGAGGAGACTTGCCCACAATGAGAGATAAGATGTACCCTTCGGGATTCACAAATTATTTTAAAGGATGATTTAAAAATAAAATATTGGGCTGTGAAGGTGAATCTTGATAATGCAGCATTACAGTATCTCTCAGAGGATACAAAAGAAAAGGTGCAGTGCTGCTACAGCTCAGAAATTGCTTTATTATCTGACTCACACTTGGAGCAGAACAGTCTCCAGTCTTGGCATCTATCACAAAGCGTCAGAGGAACAGCACTGAGGTACAATTTTAAAATTACAATGGAAAGAGGCTATTATTTCCACTTTGTAGGAGCATTCTAGAAGCCAGCTCTCTGCTATCTAGAATAGCTATTTTCCCCTCAGTCTCTGAATCCCTGTCTGTTCAGATCTCATTAGAGAGTAATTTCTTTTTGTCCAAATATTTTTGCCTTCCTCAAGTCACAGAGAAAAGGAATGAAAGAAATTCAGCAACTTTTTTTTCTTTTGGTTTTCCTACTGATACATTTGCTAATACAGTAATTAAAAGCAAATTGCACTCCTCTGTAACTACTGAAGTAATTACAGGCCATGTCTAATATTGGTTGCCAAAACAGCTAGCTCTCAAGCTATCTCATAGAGTACTTTCTCCCCTGTGGGCCCCTAATAGGCTCAGCGGCTTCTTTCCCAGCCAATCTTTCTCAGCACTACATGTAAAAATGCTTGAATACTATCCTCAAAACTGCATGGGTAGCTTAGGTTTTGTGGTCCTCTGGCTCAACACTACAGATCAAATCTAAGCTGATGGCAGAAAGTGAGGCGTCCCAGAGCACAGGGACAGGCCAGAACAACAAAGCATCAGAACAATGTCTTGAACTCCATGGCAAACTGCCTTCTCACTAAATTTATCCAGTTCCTTTCCTTCACACTCCTGACCTCCTAGTATAGCCTTTTTAAACCGACGTCCTCCCACACTATTTCCCCTGCTTAGTTTGTCAGCACTAGCCAGACAGTGTCTTCCTAAGCTTCCTCACTCTTTTCCAAGGAAGCCACAATCCCTGTCAGGTCCCTTCTAGACTTCCCCTGCACCCGCAGAGCAAAGCGCTGCAAGCAGCTACTAGGGAGGAGAGATTCACCTGCAGAGTACCAAGAGACGTTTGTGGTTATCAGAAGATTCAAGTGTGACCCAGCACATCTACAAACTAGAGGAATGGAAATATCCTTTCCAGGACAATGGAGATCCTCCTCTTTGTCTCTTGTACTCATGACATTAAAAAGCTGCTTTTATGTTTTCCTTAGTGACTTTTAACCTAAACACTGAAGATTACATCATTTGTTTCCTTATAGCAGGCACAAGGCATCATCCAACTCATGCAACAAGCATGCGCCAGAAAGAAAAGCTGAAGTACTTCTGATGCTGTATTAATGCTGAGAAAACCAAGGAAGTAAAGCATAGACTGAAGGAAACCTACTATGAATTTCTTTCATTGGTTTTCTGGCTTTTTAGAATCAGACTTACTAGATATACTATCTTCCTTTTCAATCCGCATTTTGAGAGAAGAAAAGGTTGCATTTGGGTTGGCTCACAATCCCTTTCTGCTTCAGCTTGTACCCATCTTTCATCTCATATCTGATTAAGCCATTTAGTTCAAAGAAGATGAATTGTTAGCTCACATCTAGTGTCGGTGAAATGTGTCTGAATAACAGACCCAGAAAAGAAAGCAACTGGAGCTCAGGACCTTGGCTCTTTTAAAATCCCTGCTGCACACAGATGTTGCAGGACTGAAGTATTTCACTGTTCTCAGCCAAAAACGATTGTACATCTGATGCAACCACACACCTATTAGAAAGAAGTCCAAAAATGACGAGGAAAGGGATTAGAAATTAAGGAAAGAAAAAGGCATTTTTGTGTTACTCCCTCTCTCTCTTTTTTTTTTTTGTTTGCTTGTTTTTTTTAGAAGAAAATGTGTTGAAAAGCATCTGCCTGTGTTGTTGATGGGATTTCTTTCATATTGATGAGTTGTGAAGAATCATTCTGGTTTGGCTTTTTTCCAACAATGCACTACTTCAGTTTAAAGCACAAAAAGTAGTTTCTCTGGGACAAGCCTGGAGTGACATGAAACTGAATCAAACAATCCACTGGGATTTTTATTATTTTATGAATTTATGTTGTTATAGCTCCTGTTTCAACACTTGAGCCAGTCCTTGTCTCACTGAAGTTCAGAGAATTTTGCCATTGATCACAAGAAAAGGAAGAAATGTTCCGGCTCTTCTGCACTGTCATTTTCCTGATTAACATCAACAATGGGCTTTTAGAAACAGTTTGTTTGATATCACTTGCAAGGCATACAATCTGCATTGCTTGGATTACTATTTTATCTAGAAACAAGTTTTCCTAAAAGTGAGTTTTTAATATGGCAGCAGTGTTAAATCTTAGACCTTTAGTGAGCCTCTTCTGGCCTGCAAAGCAGAGTTCTAACATTTCTTTTTCCATTACATTTAAACTAAGAAAACCAGACAACAGACAAGAACACTCTCCAATAACAAACAGAATCTAGGAAGAAGAGGCCTCAAACAAAAATCCTATATAAGTAACATACAATGAAAAAAGTATCATAAAACAAACATGAAAGATGAGATTCCTCAGATTCGCCTTCTTTCTCAGTCTTCATTGCTGTCAATAACCCCTTTCTTACAGAATCGTCACCAGAAGTGCTTGCTTAAACATTGATGCTACTGAGCAATTTGCTTTTACTTTCTTGCAGAACCATTTGTGCCTTAGTAGTACAATAACATCAGCAGCTCTCTTATTCAGCTCAATATTTTACATACAGTAGCCAAATTTTCTAAAACTTCCTGCCAGGCCAATGTGTCAGATTTGGAATGTTTCATCTCAGATGCTAAAACCTACTTCTTGCTGACTGTAATTTGATCATAGTACTGGCACCAATGGCTGCTTCCCATTTGTTATATCTCTCTGTTATTATTGTGGCAGGAGAACATGTGATCACACACACAGTTAGGCAGATCTAATGCTTCTGCCAGAGAAACAGAGGTGTATATCAGGCAGTATGTGCAGTGGGTAATTCTCAGACATGACTCAGACTCTACTGCTGGTTACAAGCTTTCCGTGTTCATAAGGATTTCGTTTATTTTACATCTTACATCCTAAGTATGCATTATTCACTGTCTCACAATCCATCTTGCCTCCTTAGGATAATTTAGTACAACTCCTCAATTTATTTGGCTCCAGAGTCAAATTTATGTTATCTATTTTGCCAGACGGCAAAAGCAGATTCGCATACAAGCATTCAAATCAATCAGATCATATGATCTAGGTCCTGGGGAGGTGCTCTTTTAAATAGAATTTATTATCAAAATACAAAAATACTTATCTGTAGAAATAAATCTGTATTTGCAGTACATATATCAGCAAAGGCAGGCAGATCAGGTAGCAATGACACAGAGTGAGCAAATGTTTCGAATTAATGTTTATGCTCTGTGAATTAGATTTTAGAGGACTTTAAAAAAATAAAAAAATAAAAAAACCACAACAAATTCTTCTTAATGTTCACCATTATATTTTTGTCTGTTTCCTTCTCCCTTACTATTACTGGCAGCCCTCAGGGTTACGAAGCATCCTTAAAAAGCCATCATTACGTCTTACCCAGTTTTTTTCAACCCTCACACTTTAGAAGCCTTCAGAGATGAATTAAGAGACTGTTGTGAGTCTGAAAGAGACTTTCAGGAGTCTGAAAGTCCCACAATTCCCACTTATGACCTCAGTGCTCATTGAAACTCACCAAGTGCACCCTACTGAAAATTTACCCTGTGGTTTCCAGCCCACTTTTAAATCCTGACACCAGCAGTGGAAGGACAGACATAACTCTGCCTCAGCGTCACCCTCACCTGGGTCTGCAGGGGAGAAGGGAAGAGCCCCCCAGGGCAGGCAAGGGCAAGTACACAGGGGCCAGACTTGCAGCAGGCAGCTTGGAGGACAGCTGCCCAATAGGCCTCTGGGACTTGGGCTGCTCAGCCCAGGCATTTTCTCAGCCTCCAGACTGTCTGGATCGCATTCCTTCTCCACATTTCAATGCACAGGAGATGAAAGTCATCCTACTGCAGAGAGTTAGTAACACTCCTCAAATGTTATTAAGGGACTTCGAGCAGCCAGTGTGCTCGGCGTGGTTCTCTGCAGAGATTAATTTCAACTATCTTCAGTTAACTGAGAGCAAAACAGCAGGAAATAGCTGTGCCTTACAAGTTACGAGGAGAAACAGCTTTGAATCTTCAGCTTAGCTTTCCACCACACTCCTCAAAGGCCTTTGAAAGCACTGCTGCCTTTGCTCACCAGCATAGCCCAGTGCTGAGTAGTACTGCAAGGGGGTAACACTGCATGCAGGCAGTCCTCCTGGGCCTGGGTGTGCCCCATTGAGCCTGGATCTAAGCTTGTTTCAAAATCCGCACTCATCTGCACATAATTTTCCCGTTAAGCATGCATCTATGCACTAGACCACATTTGAGGATGTCCCAGCAACACCTGGTGATTAGCATGGCCCTGTGTTTTGGATGAACTGAGCACGAACAAGTATTCAGCGCAAATGCAAACATCCTGAGCCTGTGTACAATACAGTTGTTCTGAATCTAAGCAACAGTAGAGCTAACATCTAGAAATAACCAGCAGAAATAGAGCTCATGTTTATGAAGGATTAAAATGTTTATGGAGACCAAACAGTGGATGTGAGCACAGTGAGGCAGTGGCGGTGCGTTTCAGCAATGGTGACAGTGGTCACCTCCGCTGGTGCAGATTTTTGTGAGCGTGGCAGGCAGGCTCTTGTTCATGGCTGGTGAAAATGCACAGCTAGTGGTGATGACTGTGTTGAAAAATAGTGTTTTGTAGCTGAGAATTTACTCTATCAAATAGTGTTATTGCGCTCTGTGTATCTGCTGTAGTTTCCATGGAAGGAGGCATTACTTTCAGAGCAGCCTCCATAGTTTACAACTCTTTTCTATTTTGGACTTACTTAAGCTACATAATTAGCATTGAATCTGACAACACGTGTGCCAGACAAGTGATTTAGCTTCAAAACATAATTACTTTTCTTCTACTGTTGAGGAAAGAAAACAAGGAATAAATTTGGTACGGTATTTCATTAAAGACATCTGTGAAGGTACATCATTATTGATACTGGACTTAATTCAGTCTTGGCATAAAACAGGTATGTCACTAGGGCTGGACTTGGCCAATAGCATTAATAATTTGGTCGTAGTTGGTTTAGCCTATAACACTGAATGTGTTAACAGTAACATGACTGAATGATGTTTTAAATCTACAGGTTCAGGGCAAGCCTGGTCAGATCATTGAGACAGGGAAATAGATGCTTAGTCATCACCTGTGTCTGACAGCAATGGTACCTTGCAGAAGAAAATTGTTCATCTCCTAACCAGTCTTTCAGGTCGTTCAAACGAAAAATCATGCTTACACACTGAGCAATGTAAACACTTAATTTTGTACAGAATGACCAGGAGCTTTTCTGCACTGTTAACCATCTTTGAGCTGCATGCCTACAGGTAAGAAACAAAGGAGTCCTTACAGGTTTATATCAGCATAACAGAGCACAGAATATGAACACTTAAGTAAGCGAATTGAGCATGGCATAAATAATAGGGTGAATGCAATAAGGTGAAGATGTATCTGAGGTTAGAAAACTGAATGAAACGTGGAAAATATGAACTGAAAAGGAGTAGAAAACAGATAACTCAGGATGAAGGTATCAAAGCTGCAAGTTAGGAGGAAGAGATGTTAAGAAGAAAAGACCAACACAAATGACTGACAGATGGAATGTAAAGGAAGAGTAAATAAGGCCCAGAAACCATAGAGGGGTGCTAAGACCTAGAGAAAAAAGCTGCCGTCTTAGGAGAGGTTTTCTTGGCAAGAGTTCAGCAGAACAGGACTTTGACAGGCATTGTGGGAGAAGATAAAAGGCTGAACGGCCCACCAGCAGAGAAAGAAGACACCAGCTAGCTGCCGGAGTTGTGTGGCATTCAGATTTCTCTGTGGATGAACAGCCACGTTAGGAGAGGCTCCTTCTCCAGCCCAGCCCAAGAATTCAAAATGCCGTATCATACTGCAGAAGCGAGCGAGGTTTCCAGGATGCTGGTCACACATCTCACCCCAAACTTGCACCAGTGATTAAAGCAGGGAGGCAGAAACAATGTCATTCGTTCATTTAAGGCACAGGAATTCACGTTGCAGGAGCTGAGCTCAGGCCCCCAGCTGACTTGGTGTCTCACCCCCTCATATAACCACCTTTTCTAGGAATGGACAGCGATTGAGAAAGCCTCAGTCTGTGAGATGGACCTACCCAGGCAAGTCTGGGTTTTTTAAGCCTGGAGGTGCCACAAGCACCTCTTTCACACTTGCTTGAGAGACAGTAAATCACAGTCTCTTGTGGTTAGAGCGATACCCAGGTCAAACAGGAGATTAGATAGCACAGCCTGTTCCTTCATGATTTATTGGCAAAGCACTTTGTGCTGGTGCAGGGAAGAGGCAGCTTTGCACCACACATTGTGATGCACCAGCACGAGCTGGAGTGGAGATTGGCAAGGGGAAAGCAGAAAGCTATTATTTTTGAGATTGTACTGTTCTGGGACTACAGCTACTCTGCAAATTGAATTCATATTGATAATATGTAGTAAGCAAACTATTTTTCAGAAGAAGAAAACTTCCAGTCTGTTCTCAGCTGTGTTGAGAATAGTACCATATTTCAGAACAAACAGTATTAATTTTCCTTCTCCCCCTTAGATTAAAATAGGATTTAATTCTATGACCAGAACAAATACCATTAATAACTCTGCCTTATTCCTTGACACCATACATAATAAAAATGTACTGGCTGGTTCTGAGTTTTCATTCTGTCTGTGCCACAGGTACATTTGGGAACTGGAGTCAAAACATCTTTTCACAGTTATCAAATAAAGCAATGCTATTTTGCAGATATTACATGCCATGGGAAAGAAAACAAAAAAAAAAAGAACCCATTTCCAAGGGCTGACCTAGAGGAAAAACTTCCCCTGGTCCTGGGAGTCTTTGGAAGAAATGAGTATTAAGGAAGGGGTATATAAAGAGAAGAAACGAAGATTTCGTCATTGGCTGTTCGTTCCATAATAAGGTGATCAGTATGAAAGAGAACATGACAGCAATTGTTCCTGAGGCTGGAGGTTGCAGGTCAATGAAGGGCTTGGAACACTCTTTGAAATTACTGGTGTTTATAAAAAGAAAGAGAGAGAGGAAGCAATAAAACTGTATGATCTTGATACAGGTAAAATCTGCTGTAATGACTATCTGCTTAGCACCAGTCCCTTTGCCATCAAAAATAGCAACCACAATCCAGCTAAATTCCACAGTAGAAGATGTGTGACTTCAGCATGCAAAATGCAAGCAGAGCCAAATGATGTTCACTAAATCAATGGAGGGGATTCACTTCAGCAAAGAGATGAGCTTACAAAATGCTAGAAATGTAAATATATCTAATTTTTGTGGATATATACATACATCTTTCGTAGAGAATTCAGAAATTATCAGAGTCAAGCTCATAGGGTTTGTCAGACTGAAGTTGTGAGATTACACTATGTGTCCAAGACTTGATGCTCCAGTTGAACTTATGACAGTGGAGATCTGTACTGATGACTAAGCTCCAAAAAAAATGTTATTTGTTCTCCACACCCACTGGCATTTGCATCTGTGGAGAAAGACAATTGCTTTTACCAGCTAACTCATTCCCTTGCAAGTGGAAACTCCTACCACTTGTTTTTTTGGAAGTACATGACAGAAAGGAATCTTCAACAAGCCAAAAAACCCTATGATTATTAAGAGAAATTACATCTGGTTACAGTGAGACATTGAGAAATATGTCTGCTCTATTTAGGAGTCTTCAGTTTTAAGAGATTTTAAAAGATGAGAAGCATGACTTGCGCTGATCAAGAAAGGTTGTTCTTTTGAGAGTCAGCATTCTTGCTAGCTCATAATGGAGAAATGGAAGAATTGGACAAAAAACCTAGGTCCAACTGATCAGAACTTTTCATTATGATCATCTTAATTATTTTACTTTAATTGTAAAAGGCTGAAATGTTTTGGCTTGCTTTTTTCACTACTCATTACATTTAAACATAAGTTAATTCAAGTTGAAAAATTTGAAAAAGTAACTCATCTTTAAAATACAGCATTCTATGTATTGATAATTAAAAAAATAAAAAGGACATATGTCAAAAAAGCAATCTTTTACCAAAACAAGTTCAATTTTTTATAACACAAAATAAACTAAACAATTTAGTTTTAGTAAAGAATATTGCTGGTAAGTATTGAGGTCAGTCAATTTTAAAAGGAGATGCTTTGTAAAAACAAAGTAAAATTCCTGTTTTCTAAAATAAATTTGCATTCATGTTTCACATTTGACATATACTTTAACTGTCACTAAGCTTTTATCAAAAACTGAAATATTTAAAAATCACGATCGTCATTATAACAGTAAATGTCTAGAGGTAATTTCTCAACTGAAATTTAATTTGAAATACAAACTGAAAACCAAATTCCTCAGAGATAAAATCTGTTGAAATTATGAAATCTGTAAGTATAGTTTAATTGCTACTGTAGCCAACATTCTTAAATTTGCTTGTGTAGAATTTCCATTAAACAGATTGGATTATATTTCTTTATCATACAATCTTCTTAATTTCTTCTTGGTGCTCAGTTGCGTACTTGTGATGGAGTACGTTAGATGAGAGATTACAAATAAGTACATATTTTCAATGTTTTTATAAATATGTTGGATTTTTGGTTTTTTGGGGTGGCTTTTTTTTGGCCAGGCAAAGGATTCAGCAAAACAAGAACAGTCCTCTTTTCACTGCCATATTGAAGTAAATCAGATATTAGGAAAAGAATCTTCACCAGAGGGCAGTCGGGCCCTGGTGCAGGCTCCCCAGGGCAGTGGTCATGGCCCCAAGCTGCCAGAGCTAAAGGAGCCTTTGGATAATGCTCTCAGACATAGGGTTTGGGTTTTGGATGGTTCTGTGTGGAGCCAAGAGTTGGACTCCATGATCCCTGGGGATCAATTCAAGATATTCTGTGATTTTAAGTAAATAAATTTAATGCAAGGTCGTAATTACAACTTTCATTCTAAAGGAAATGCCTTTCTTTAGCGATATCCTAGTTAACTAGGATTTCGGTATAATAGCCTATAACCATGGAAGTGACACCTCGTAGCAAAGCTGTGAAATGTCTTGTATAGCTGTCATGTTTGGGTGCCTGAATTTTCACACCACAAAACAACGTGACATTTTTAAAAAGCTGTGGGAGAACATCATAAATGCAATGGAAACTCACAGCTGGAGCTGTACTGTGCCAGGCACATCAGGTCCCCACACCGATTATGCATACACAACCCGTGCTTCCCTGGCAGAGGACACGTTGCTATGACACTTCTGCCCTAAGGTTCAGGGAGGTTGCTGCATGTGGAGCAGCCTCTTCTCTCAGATGTGAGTGCACTTACAGAGCACTTACAGCAGCAGCTGCCTTTTAACAATACGAAGACAACAGGCCAAGCTGCTCCCTGGAGCAATTCCATTGCCCAGTATTATTTTGCCTTTTATTCTAAACAAAACTGGACCTGTCACCATGCTTTCCAGGCACTACTGCTGCACGTTCATGTGGAGACCAGAAAAAAAAAAAAAAGATGAAAAGCAAAAATAAGCAATAAATAAACATATCATTGACATGATCATCCCTGAATCAATCCAAGTCAGTGAAACAGAAAGATGATGGTGCCAGGGAAAGGACAAATAATGTCAGAGTAAGTCACTTATTTCTCTTTGTTCAGGGAAAGAATGCTAAATACTTTTGGGTACTCAAAGAATCTGTTTTTAAAGAGGAAAAGCTAACATAGCTAAGTAAGGAATTTATTTCTGGTCTCTGACCACACTGTCACAGTGCAATGGGGAACTGCTAAATGCTAGTGCAGCAACCCTTGTTTGCTCAGCCACCAGCGAGCCCGAAACATCATGCTTGCCAGGACCACCCTGCCACTGGACTGCAGGCAATGCACATTATCTTAGCGTTTGGTTAAAGACACAACCTGCACTGAAACTCAAAAAAAAGGTAGGAATAAGAGCTTCCCTCCCATGGCAGTGGCTCCTCAAGCCCTGAGCAACTTGAGGTGCAGCAGGAAGCTGCCTGCCTGTTAGTCAGGGATGTAGGCCTGCACTGTGGCACACAACAGCGTTGTGCCTGCTCCTATGTAAGTAAAATGAAGTAAATAAGTGAACAAGCAGCTGCTTCTTCAGGACACTGTGAGATAAATGGGAAACTGACTGTTCATTGCCAAAGATTGCTCTCCAAGGAAAAGGATTCTCCTGAGACTCTCAGGATTCACCTGAGATTTTTTATTTTCAGATTTCCCACCATTTTCTGTTGCATAAATATTGTGGTGCTTAAAAGATTTCTTATTTTAACCACATAAAGAAGTATCTCTCCTTCCTTGTAGTTCCTCAGAGTTTGTAGGTTGGCTGCATGCTCTCCTTCCACTCTCCAGCATTTATCACTTAACCAAACAATCTCTCAGTTTTAAGTTTTCCTCTAGAATCAGTCTCACCAAGCCTCACATGGCCAGCACCAAAACAGTACTCCATGAGAATTTATTCTTTAACACCAAACAAACTTCTAGTGAGGCTGGAGAGGGAAATGTGTTTTCTAAACAGATATAGCTTCTTCTGGCATTTCTGAAACCTGCAAGGACGTATGGTAAACACCTGTCGCAATAGGTGAATTTTTCTCCTCCTTTTGTGATTCTCTCTAGTAGCTTGCTAGCTGTCAGCCACAAGTAGGTCTGAGAGGAAATAATGAAGATGGCAGACAGCTGTCTGTCCAGCAGCTGTGCTGATCCTGGCACAGTGCTGATCCTGGCACAGTGGCTGGTTTTATTAAGCAGCAGCAAACAAGGAAGGAGGATGCAGAAAACACAGTAGTCTAGAAAGCATGGCATCGCATTGTCCTGTCTATGACAGATCAGTGTGGCATGACACAGGAACACGAGTCAGGAGAAGAGGATCTGCATTTTGCATTTAGGTCTGAAGACTGCTCTAGGGAGGATGCTCTTAGACTTCAAAATCACTAACACTTCTTTAAAGGTGCTTTTCTAGCCACAGAAGTGGATTTCAAATCAGGTTGTCCAGTTCCAAAATGCAACCCCAAATACAGAAATATGGAAAAAGCAGTAGAATCAGTCTCCACTAAGAAAGAAGAAATTAAATTGTAGTCCAGTGATTCAGACCATGATCTGTCCAAGTCACCTGAAGGAACATTTCTGATTTTTTGTGGATTTGTTCTTAAGTAGCTATGACAAAATACACGCTAGTTCTGATTTTCCCCTGCCACTGTGAACTCGCAGCAAAAGGAGCTCTGGACACCATCAGCCCACAGCATCTCCAGGAGAGTCCAGCAGTACGTTAACGTGCCAGGAGTGCAAAGGCACCAGGATTTTATGGGATATTCCATGGGATACCCTTTAACCGTGATAGAGGCTATCGTTTAAGAGTTAGCCTGTAGCTGTAACAGACTTTTAGAGCGGCCATTGAGGGTCTTCAGTAGCCATACACAAATGACCTTGTATTCATGGCTTTGTCCCACTACTGCTTATGAAAGTGTTTGAAAATGCCTTGCAAGTTAACACCACAATGGTTTAATAAAGCTGACTGAAAAGTGGCTGTGCTGCTTGTCAAGAAAACGCCCTGCAAAAAGGTGCAGTGAAAAACTTAAAACAGGAGATACAATAGCCATATAAAACTCAAAGAAAAACTCACTTAAGCTCACTGAAATATTCATTTTGATAACTTTCTTTCAGAATGTTTGTGATTTAAAATGAAATTTAAGTTATCATTAAACCCCTGAAATGTTTCCTGGCAGATATCAACCTCTTCAATAAAGTGTCTGTTGCCTTTCTACAAGTCAACAGATCCATAATTTTTGAATAATTTTGCTTTTATAAAACCCAACATAAAATGTTCCAGCTGAGGGTTTCCACCCAGTTGTTTTCTAGGAGAAGCTTAAAGCATATAGTAAATAAAATTTTAACAAGCAAGCAGAGCACTCACAGTGGAATCCATACAGGGACTGCAGGCATGGTAAAATTACCTGACGCATGAGCTGATGTCTGCCACAGAGCACTAAATGCCCCTCTCTGGGAAAAAAAAAAAACAGTTTAGCACCCTGCCATATTTGCATTTCTCTGTGGTATAATTAAGCAAAAATGACATGACAGCCTTAATCAGATAATTGCAGCAAAGCTGGATATGGTCCTCCTTAAGGGAAATCCTGTTAGGAATACTTCTTGAACACAGAAAAAGACAAAAGAGACTTGGGAGAAGTTACTTGTACTGAAAAGAACGAAGTTCATAGCTCAATACATTCCCCTCCCCCCCAAAAAAATATCTATTTTGATCTGCCTATACAATGGAGTCTCCTCTTGAGGCACAAAGCAATAGCTTTCGTGCTTGCTTGGTGGATGCTGGTAACCAGAGCACCTCATGTCAAAGGGCCCGTGCTGCTGCAAGGGCACGCCTGGTGCCAGCCTTCAGTGACCGATGTCACAGCCAGCTACACAGGTTTGGACAGTCTCGCACAGTAAGAGGCCTGGCACCAATGCACTGCTGCAGTATAAATGTTGCATGTTAACCTTTGTTGTTCTAGCAAGGTAGTTTTTCCCCAAAGGCTTTTCACGACTGCCCATCAGCATGTGTAAGCTTTTGCACCTCTGTGGTTCTGGGCACATTTGAGCTACAGAAGTAGCACAGGCAAGCTGCAGTTGCGTTGGCGTTAACTTGCGCTGGACCCACTTGTGCTCTCAGCTGTGAACATTGCCGTTCCCTCCTGTGTGTGGCTTCCCAGAGCCCCATTAGGCATGGCATTGGTAATGCCACAACAAACCCTCACACAGCCACTTTCCTATCCACCGCTCTGAGCAGCTGCAAAGCTGCCAGCCAGGCCTTCCATGCTCCAGCACCAGTAAAGCAGGATGCTCAGAAAGAAGAACTGTTTTCCTCCTGCTCAAGGAGAAAATGGGCAAGCCCAGGCTCCAAGATATTTCATAGCCATAACCAATGGGTTGGTATATTTACACAATGCCCTTACCTGCTCTATACACCCAAAATTTTCACTTTGTTGTGCTTAAGAAAGCAGTACCAAACCTAGAGCACCAGCCTAAGTAAGAGCTACACCTTGGCAAGCACGTGACAGGAAAGATAATCTTCTCCTAGCATTGCTCACCTTGGCAAACCGCAGCATCCTCTCTGCTTGTGCCAGCGACCAGCAGCATCCTCTGATATCGCTTTGTGCCCTAATATGCTTATTAGGATTCAGATGGATGAATTCAATGATGTATTTTGTCATCACCTTCAACTATAAGCAGTTAAAAACAAGAATAAGGTTACCATCGGGTCTGCTTAAAGTGTTTACTACATGTAACGGAAGAAGTCCAAACTCTCACAACTACACCATTTCTCCCATCCGACTATGCCATTTGTCTAATCTGGAGCTGGGGACTCTACTCCACACCATTTCCTGCTCCTTTCAGCTCCTTCTTTACACTGCTGCTTCTCTCCCAGCTTTCTGTCCTTCTGGCCCTTATCTGGGCTTGGGGCAACCCCGCCCCAGGTCCACCCCTTCCAGTCACGGAGGAGCACAGGTGTAAACAGTCTGCCTGTGCTCCCTGGGCCAACCACAGCCCTTCACCTGATGGCTCAGTCATCAGTTCAAGCCACAACCAACCATTTCCCTACACTATGCTTCTCATGCCTTCCTAGCAGTCACCTGTAGATTCATAAAAACTCAGTTTGCCTCCCTAACTCAGGTCAAGTGTATTTTCTAAGATGTAACAACACCACAATAGAATTAGGAAGATAAATTCCCAATATTGATCAATTTATCTGCCATTTAAGAACCATGCGGGGACTCAGCAGAAATTTGATAAAATACCTCTCCTTACCAACAGCTTACAGGCAGAAAACAGCACATTCATGAGCACTCCTTTGGGTGAAGAGCCTCTCACATTTAGAGCAGGTACCTCAAATGCTGGCAGTTCTTCTCCTACTTCCAGGTGTGAACAAAAATAAAGTGCTCCTAGGGGAAGAGAGTTATCAGAGGCTGAAGCCAAATTTATCAGCACAAAAAAGAGTGGGCACAGAGCTGTGCTTTCTGTCTCAGAGGAGTCCAGCTTCCTCGGCAAGCTGAACACCTGCAAGGGGCATGTTTGCTAGGGCAACCAGGGTTCGGGAGCAAAAGAGATCAAAGTGAGGGTAGCACAAGTTTCAAAGGACAGCTCTGCAGTGTTGCATTCAGGAGGCAAATGGAGCAATCAATGGAGTGGGAAGCAGTCCTCAAAGTGGAAAAGCCATGCCACGAAGGGCCACTTTGCCCTCCACATCCTACCAAAGGAGCTGCAACCACTCTGTAAAAGCAGCAGGGAGGAGATCATCCAGCTGTGGAGCCAGATGCACAAGTGTGAACATCTCATCTGCTCTAGAAAAGAAATGAAAAAGGGAGGCTGCAAATCCATCCGGTTGAGAACCTTGCTGCAGGATGACACACTGCTGGCATCCAGTAGAGGGGCAGGATCACCTCGCTCACCCTGCTGGCCATGTTTCTTTTGATGTTGCCCAGGATACAGTTGGCTTTTTAGGTTGTGAGGGCACATTGCTGGCTCATGTCCAGCTTGCCATCCACCGGTACCCCCAAGTCCTTTTTGACAGGGCTGTGCTCAATGCTTTTGACCCCCAGCTTGTACTGATAAGAGGGGGTTGCCAAGACCCAGGTGCAAGACCTTGCACTTGGCTTTGTTGGACCTCATGAGGTTCTCCTGGACCCACTGCTTGAGTCTGTCTAGGTCATTCTGGATGGCATCCCATCCCTCAGCTGTGTCAACCGCACCACACATCTTGGTGTCATCAGTAAACTTGCTGAGGGTGCACTTAATCAATGATGAAGATATTAAAGAGCATTGGCCCCAGTACAGACTCCTAAGGGAAGCCACTCATCACTGATCTCCATTCAGACATTGAGCAATTGACCACCGCTGTCTGGGTTCAGTCTTGCAAACAGTTCCTCGTTCATCGAACTGTTCACCCATCAAATCCATATCTTTCAAATTTAGAGAGAAGGAAGTTGTGGGGGACTGTGTCATAGGCTTTACTGAAGTCCAGATAGAATTATGACAGGATGCATGCACAGTTGACACGTGCAGTGTAAGCACATCAACCTACAAGACAGAACATCAGTTAGATATAGTCTTGCAACCCTCCAGCCAACAGAGAGGTGAGTAGGACACACAGCATCTTACTTGGAAACCTTTTCCCTGTTATGGTTGAGGGAAGTAATTTCAGTTGCATTGGGTGGAGATTGCACAATATTTTTCATCGTATATAAGACGGCATCTCCTGGAAGAGGACTGAAGACCAAAAAGGACCATGAAGGAGTGGATTTATGAAGAAAGACCAATATGCATTTTGGGAATAACATTACAAAAACATACGAGGCTCAGAGATGGGCAAGCTAAGGAAATCTTCCAGGGGAAGAGTACTGTAACCCTTAAGCCTTGTGTAACCCAGCTGATGCTGGCAGAAACAAACCACAGAGTAACATAATCCACTCATAGAAAAAAGATCTCAGACAAAAACACAGATTTTTCAAATGGCACTCCCTTTGCAAGACAACATTCACAGGATAGTTTACAGATTAGCTCTTTTCATTTCTCACTGGAGAAAGGCACACAACTTATCCCATGTAGCTAGAACTTAATTTCTTTGAGTTACCACCTGAACTAGGGAGATATAAACCTCTGTGTTTTTGTGCTCTTTATAGGCGTTCTTTCTAGTTACTAAAAGGACTTGTTCCTGAGTGATGCTAAGATAATGGATTTTTGCCTTTGTGTTCATCAACCCACACTGCATCCCCACTGGTGGTCAGGCCATCCACAAGCACTGCTTTCATCAGCACAGCCTGCATTTCATTCCTGCACCAGAAAGACAGCTTTATGGAGTTTGCAATACATGAGTAAAGAGTCTACTCCCACCTCAAACTGCAGAAAACTACATGAGGCATCTTTTCCAGCAAGCTTACATTTGAAGGAGATAAAAATGATTGCAATTTTTTTCCCATTTGTTTTCCTAAATGGTCCCATCTCCATGAAAATCTGTAAGGTGGGAACAGATCCAGGCTCTTCTGCTCAGCTGCTGCTCTCAGTCACCATCAACAGCAAGCATCCAGGCGTCAGTTACAGGCATTGCCCTGCTCCTGCGAGTTCCACACTCTTGTGATTGCCACATCTTGAGGGTCCAATATGGTTAAAACAACAGAGCCAAGACTTGCATCTCTGCCATGCTTTCTCCATCCAGTCCCCTGAGCTCTTTCACAGCTGTTTAGGCACACAACCCAAAACAAGGAATTAGTGCTGAGGGGTGTTCCTCCATATTAAAAAAAAACAGCAGTCTCAGTTCATACCCTCACTTACAGATGTTGAGTCACATTACCAGCACAGGCGTCTTATATTAGTGGTGACTGCAGGTGAGCACTCACCTTTATGCTCACTGTGATCTTCTTGTGTCGGGCCATGGTGGCATTACCTTTCTGGATGGATCATTTCCACCCAATGTGACAGAAAATGCCAGCACAGAACCAGCTGAGAGAGTCCCTGGGGAGCATTGTCAACTCAGAGACCACAACATAAGAAAGCTTGCTCCTATCTGGAGAATCCGATTTACCTTTCTAATACAAGGGATGCTCCAAAAGTAATGCCTCCTGTTTTATTATGTTGGCCTATATCAGAGGCAGGTGTTGGTGGTATGGCAGTAGAGGTTGAACCTTCCCATCAATATTTTGTTACATTTTGTTGCCATGTGACAGATGGCAGCAGAGGGGCACTCTGACACAACAATGACATGGGAGTGTGGATGAAGCAAAGGAGTGGAACTGAATTCCTCCATGCGGAAAAAATAGCACTCATTGACATTCATTGATGCTTGCTGAATGTTTATGGAAACCAAACAGTGGATCTTAGTACAGTGAGGTGGTGCATTTCAGCAGCAGCAATAGCAACATGAAAGACAGGCCACGTTCCAGACGGCCATGCACAGCTGTCATACCACGAAACAAAAAGCATCTCAATAAGCTCATTCACAAGAATCAACTAATGGTGGTGACTATATCAAAGAAGTGTTTTGTGGCTGAGAATTTGCTCTATCAAATAGTGTTATTGTGCTCTTTGTGTCTGTCATAGTTTCCATGGAAATAAATGGGAGGCGTTGCTTTCAGAGCAACCTATGTACTATAAAATGTCTGCACCATTTACCATGACTGCTTTTACTGACTCAAATATTTTTAAAATAAAATGAGTAATTAGATAAAAGCAGCTTGCTCTCAGGAACTGAGTAATAATTTATAAACATTCACCAAAACTTGATCTGATTCTGACACTTCTCTTGGTTATTTACAGAAGAGAGAAACTCATCTCAAATGTGTTCTGAAATCTATTTATAAGGGCAAGCCGAGAGACAGAGAATCTAAAACACAGAAACATTTTTTGAAAAAAAAAAGTGGGAATAAAACTGTCCACTGTCTAAAATGTTGCAGCATTTTACCAACATTAAATAAAATATATGGTTTTGCTTGAACCAAAGCAGCTTAACATACATTTCCTCAAAACTAAACTGTCAAACTGTGAGAGCTTCACTCATGTTTCATTTATATATATTTAGCTGTGGACTTGAAAGTGTACTTGAAGCAGAGATGATAGGGGCAATAATGATTCAGACAATTACCTGAATTGCAAACAATTGATTTTTATATTGGAGATTTTCTGATGCATTTTTGCTGTTAGTCAGTAATATTGTTAAGTCAGTTACTCTCCAAAAGACTTAATATTAGTTAAGAATTGAAAATGTCTGCTCAGAGGTAACGCAGAAGCTAAGGCACACTGTCACAATTAGACAGGATTTTCTCTGCCATCCCCAATAAAATTTTAGAATACTCTCTAAGTAGGACAGAACAGTTCTCCAATAAATATAGCTTTAAGCACAAATTATCCATTTCTAATAGCTAAACAAAAGCTTTTTACAATCCCTCATAGAGTAGTTTTTATAGCATAGCAATTGTCAAGCTCTCCTTGCTCATGACTGCAAGTACTGTCTGACTATAAAATGCTTTATGTATTTTATAATACATAATGCAGTGTGCTGTATATATATGTGTGTGTAAAATGCATTTTGGAGAGATCATCATAATTTTCTTAATAAAAATCACAATCCATTTATAAGTTTTTTTATGCTAATAATTAGGAAAACCCTATATAATAACATCATACATCATTACATTATAAAAACATCATCCAAATTACAGAAAACTATGATTTGTTATAATAAACCAAGATGTAATTAATATATTTAAAATTCACATTAAAAAAACTTGTCACTTCCAGAGAGATTCAGCACAATGCCAGATTTGGCTCCCAACTACAGAAACAAACAGCCAGTATTGTGACTTAAGAAATGGAGGTTGAAGACCAGATGAAATTACTGGAGTTTATTCAAAAGTGATAGCTACATGTCATTGCACATGGCAAACAGGTAAAGAAGAAAGCAATAAAAAGTTTGGGGTGGAGCTTTTTTATGAGACTTCCAAGAGCTCCGGCACACTTTTGGTGGTGGTGTGGACTGTGATAGCTATGCTTCTTGGCACCCCAGACATTTTCTCTCCCTCTGCCCAAGGACAAAAACCTTCCGAGGATATCTGAGCAGCACATTAACCTGCTCCCACACAGGTTTATGTCCCACTCTGCTAAGCACAGTTATCCCTCCTCTGGACATTGTCATCTTCACATCCCATTTTCTACATCAATTCTTTATCGATCACTCGACTTGATTTGCTCTTATGGACTGACCACAAAAAGGAAACAGGAACATCTTCTTTTGAAGGCAAACAGCAGCCCATGTTGGCCTTCCAGGAGGTCTGTACCAACACCATATCACAGAAGCAGAACTGAGAAAACGTATCTTGAATCACCTGTATGAATATGTCTTTCTTCCCCCACCAGTCTGAGGTTAGGCAGTCCCTCCTTCAGTGTCTGCACCTCGGAGCATCCGTTTGCCAGAAAGACGATGCCAGCTCACCCATTTTGCTGCCAGCTCATCTGGTGTCTCTGCACTTCTTTTTCTTCCTGCTACTTTCTCCAGCCATTTGGTGTGTAGTTTCTGTTCTCCAGCCTTTCAGGGTAGGCTGTTGCTCTGTCTACATACAATGCCGCTTTGCGTGTCCAGCACGAGTGCACACTTCAGAGAAAGTCCCTTTGGTGAGCAGTGGTTGGGTGCAAGTCTTTTTGATTTCCATGTTGATATAATCCTCCTGTTGTTAAACATTTTTATTCTCTATACTACTCAGCTAATCCAGATCTTAAACACGCAAGACAGCCCATGAAATCCAAAGCAATTTGCATGCATCACTAGAAGCAGATTTTTAAAATTGTTTGTCACTAACATATTGAGCTGAACTTACCAGTGTTACACAGCCATAATTTTCAGAATGTATGAGCTTGATCAAATGAGAGTTCAAAAATGCTCAGGAAACCTTCACTGAAGTATGGAGAAAGGTGAGAACAGAAAACCTCTAGGAATAAAAAACAAAAGCTGCCAGTGTGGCAGCAGCCATATTTTCCTTTCTTGAAGACAAGTCTCATCTCAATAGTGTTAATGAGCATCAATTCCCATGGAACCTGGATTTCTTCCATCTTGACTTGGCATACTGTGGGTTTGCTATGGGATCAAGACACCATTAGTCCCTTAACACCAGCTCTTCTGTTGGCAGCTCTCAGCACCGTGGGTTACTGCAGCTACAGAAGATAATGATTTTTAGCTTTGTAGACTTATAGAAATGCAAATGAGGTACATGGACATTTATGGATTATGTTATAGTTTGCCTTTTTTTTTAAATCATTCATTAGGTATACTTTAGAAGGAGCTGGAAACTATTTTAGTACTCTAACACAAGTTCTCTCTACAAGTCCCGACCATCTAACTGTGGCAGTTTTCCATTTCACCACTCAATATCAAGATGGTGTCAGAGACTATATATCTCAGGATATATCACAGACAATACTACATCTATTCATGTTTGATCTCACTCTGTATCAGCATCTTTACCATGTAACCTGTAAAGGAAAATAGATTTAATAAAAGCCACCCATGATTTAAAACTGCAGGAAGAATAATTAAGATTAGTAGCAGCCACAGTTTCTGAATGAAGATGTACAATGCATAACCCAAGTTTATGAATCCACTTTATCCAAATGATTAGTAGCTCACTTTTTGGTGTGTTGCTGGAGTTTAGAGGGCATGAAAAATCATGCTGGTGTTATAACCATTCTATCAACAACATGTATGGCAAAAAAAGTATTATTCAGCCTTCTGACTCAGACAGAGAACAAAGGGAAAAAGCAAACTATAAATTTCACAGGACTGGCCTCTGAAAATAAATACTTTTGAGAATTTTGACACAATAAATGGACAGAGGGAAATCTTCACATTCATGCAGCTTATTTAAGCCTTGTTCTCTGGAGTCTCGCAGCATGTATTTAGCATTTCATTTTCTTTTCAGAAATTTCATTTCAGAAGCACCTTAGGAGCAGCTATTTTAAGCTTGCATATATCATTGAAGGGATGCCAGCTGCTTAAAGACACCCTGAAAACAGCTCAGCAGATAAAAAACGTAGGACAGAATTTCTATTGGATGCTCATCCTCCAGGAAATGTTTGAGCCCATGCTGTTCAGTGAGTGCTTTCAAACAGTTCACGCTACCCCCTCCACTCCGGAACTATTATTGTGTACAATTATCCATGTGTATTCAGACACCTTCCAGTGTTTATCAGTATACTTACATGGCAAGTTGCCAATGAAATTCTATAGATGAGATAGGCTTTAAGAAGTGATTAGAGTCCGCAGGTATTTGCTCAGAGATCTCTACCATGCTTTGAGAAGGTTCAGAAATAAGTTCGCGTTTCATATGTCCTGTTATCAGACAATAACATCCTCCACAATTTTAGGCTCCAAAAACTCCTGGCAGTAGTAAAGAACAAATGACCTTGTAATTGGCTTTTAAGAACGATAGAATTACAGCATTGTTTTACATACAGAAAGAGAAGGTTATTGTTCAAGGCCACACATTTCATACTATACTGCATTAACCAACTATTATCAACATTGGCACCCCAAAAATCATGGATCAAAATGTCGCATAAGGCAGCTCATTCAAATTATTCAGACATTATAACCTACATATGGTTTTCACGCTACTTAAAGGGTCAGTTATTTTAACATCCCCAAATCTAATAGTCTATCATTTACAGTGCATTTCCATCATTTACACTTGTGGCTTGAGTATCCAAAGATGTTAATTCCAGGTTGCTACTACTGAGTATCAGGAAAGCTAGAAGGCAAGGAAGTTGATTCAGACTCACAGTAGGCTGGCAGATACATAAATTAAGCTACATTTCAGCAATTCTAGACTTTCGAAGGAAGTCACACAAAGGAACCTGCCACACGAAGGAAGTACTACTGAAATGAACTTGATAAATCATCTGACAAATATATATGCCTAATGAGTATATAGACTACAAAAAAATATCTAAGCCTATCACTTGGAAGCCAGCAGAATTACCCTGAAAAATACCTCCATGCATGAAATTAAGTAAGTCTTTATCACGTTGTTTTAAATATTAACGCCACCAATCAGCATTAATAACAGAATCTTAAGGAAAAAAAAAAAAAAACAATTACAGATTCAATGGGACATTTTCTAAGTGAACTTTATTTAAAGATAAAAATAATAATAAAAAAAAATAAAAGTAATCTTCTAGTGTTCCAGCCTCCCTAGAGTGGATTCATTTGGATTAATAATATTTGAGCAATGCTCTGAGTCCTATTTAAATACATAGTGGGGTCCAAAAGAAAGTTGTCTGGACTGGTTCTCTGCAGACCGTGGATTTTACTACTGACTTGGCCACTGACCTCGACTGTGCTGGTTTGTCTCTTTGGGTCCCCATTTTCCTCATTTCCTCTGCCCATTCCAACAGATCCAGTCTTATTTCCTGTGCCTTCTTCACACCCTGCACAACAGTCCAATGCCTAGGTTCTGCAGTGATACAAACCTATATAGCAAAAACTTGTTCTTTTTCCTGCATTACAAGTGCCCAAGTGGAAGTTTGTTTCCAGAGAGCAACCACTTCAGGATTAAGCTTTTAAGAGTACAATAGGGCTTTTTAGGTCACTGTCATGTCAAGTATGAATGATTGTACCTTATCAAGGTGTAAGTGCAACAAACGGTATTCTGTTCTTATGTGATCTCTTTTTCACTGGCTTTTAGCATGCCCTTACCAACTACAGTGCTTTACCTTCTGTGGCATAATAGCTGACACAGGTCTTTTCCAAGCTAAAAGCCCTTGCCTCACATCTGCCCTCACAGAGCATTTGTACCTAGTTTGTCTAGGATGGAATATAGCATCCTTGTTTTGCAATCAGTTATCCAAGTTGATTCTTAAGAAAGAGAAAACTTCCTAGACAGGAAAAAATCATTGCAAAAATTGAGGAGCTTTGAACCACAGTTGGTCAACTCAAACGTAAAACAGCTGTGTACTCACACTGACGTTGGTGGCCCCTCAAGGAAGATTGTCCTCTGCATGACTCAGTCTTGCAGGGATCCTCCTTAGGGCCAGCAGGCCTGTGATTCTTCTTCCTTGCCTCCCTGAAAATATCCAGATTCCAAATGAAGGCAGGAAAAGCACCTGCTTCTAGTACCATCAGAGACAATACACAAGTCAATTTTTCTATTTTATGTTGAGTGCTAGGTACCTCAGATGGGTGCCCGAAGCACCTGGAATAATGAAGGGGTAACAGCCCCTTTGTGCTGCAGTTGCTTCCTTCAGTTCTCCCAGGCTCCAAGCAAAGAAGCAGTGCAGGAGAAGAGAGCAGCGCAGCATGCTCACCTGTTACAACCAGAAGCTCTCTGTGCCCCTCAACTCCTCTCTCTGACTTCAGAGACCAAGAAACCTCCACTCTGCCAGCAGCCTGCATTGACAATTTCATCTTCCAGTAGGTCACAGAAAGACACATTTGCTCAGTAGTTCTCAAAATTACTGCCAAAAGTAGAATCATCTAGCAGGAGCTTTGGAAAAGGTGAGGCATCCATTTGCAAAACAGGTCAGCTTTTTAAGTCTTCTTTAAAGCTACATTACCCATTTCCTCATCATATGAATCTGTATATAGCAGACATACTTACTCATTTTTGCAGATCTGCTTCCTCCTTTCTTTTCTTTCTTGTCACGCTGGTCAGCTGATGGTTGCTCTTGTGCTATTGAATTTGGCAGGTGCAAGTGTATTTGTTTAAGCTGTGCACAAGCTGGGGAATGCTGTTTTGACAGCTGATAGGTCTGCAGCATCCTTAGAGACTTTTTAAAGCACATTGAAAACTTCATTATTTATAAAGCTTTACAGCTGGGATGTACAGATCACCCATGGCTGATTTGTCAAAGGAACATTTGACCGTATTTTTTAGGCATCCAGCTTTTATAGACTTTGTATAAACCTAGGAAGGGATTTTGTGTTATCTTCCTGATTTAGGAACTTTTTTTATTCTTGTTCTGCAGATAATTTTCATTTTCATTGGACTACTTGGGGAAGGGAATTGTTTTTTTCTTTTTCCTTTTTTTCATTTGGTTTGGACATTTCCCTGTTTTGTTCACTGCAGGAGCTAGAAGACAAATTCTAGGTTTTCCTCAGCTCCACACAGAATCAAAAGACAGTCATAGAGCGGCTGTGATGTCCTGAACACAACCAGAGTATTGTATCATATTTCAGGCTTCCTTTTCTTCTGTACTTGCAAAAAACCATTTTTTTACTCTGCTTTATCAGTACAATTTCTATTACTTTTAGTGTCCATTTCCCCATATTCATACTTCAGATCATGCTTTTACTTCTCTTCTTCCCCAATCAAACAACATTGTATGTTCAGATGGAGCTGCAAATATTTTAATTTCTGCTATATCTCCATTCCTCCCACCTCCCTTATCTTAGGAGGAACACTGGTGACTGGATTTTAGGGATCACCAATAGTCCATGTAGAAATCAGCAGCAGATGTTCAGCATCTCTGAACATCAGGCCCTATCTGCATATTTCTGTCACGCTCGTTGCCCAAGAATCTGAACGCCTGCACCAGATTAGCGTTGCCAGCTCTTGTGATTTCATTTCCAGTCTGAGGCTATGTGCCGGTTTTAACCTGCACTTCTGTGATTATCCAATTACACGAAAATCTCAGCATTCATCACAGAATTCTAGTCCTCCAGACCCCAGAGAAAAATCACGAAAACATCATCCACGTGCCATCACAGGTCAAAAATGCATTGCAAAATTCTGTTTCCTAAAATATTGCCTGAATCCCGTTCCTAAACTATAAGAGTACACAACTCATGATGCTTAAGACTCACAGTAACATAACACTTCAAAAAGATTTACATTTTGTTCCCATTGCTGGCAGACAGTACACAAGGTCAGCACCAGAGGAATGAGCATAATGTGCATGGTGAATTATTTTTAAGTTCACTTAAAATAAGATCGCAATATGTAATCAAACATTACATAAAAACTCTAGCAAGTTAAGACACTGACAGCAATGCTCACTCTCTATGTCTGAAAGGTCTTTATCATTCACATAAATCTTCACAAAAGCTAGATTTTCCCTCAGACAAGAAAACAAAGCTGCAGTCTGATGTACAGACCCAGTCAGAACATCTGAGTTCTTGAGTATGTTATACTCTTGAGTATCTTATAACAAACTAGGTTTGTCTGTGCATATACACGTGCATAGACACAGTAAAAAAAAAACTAGTATTATTCATACAAATTATTTGGAAATTAATTTCAGGCAGAGAGGGAGTCAGGTTTGTAATCTTGTTTGCAGACAACTTATAAACAGAAGGAGTTTGGGTTCACTGGAGTTTATTTGCTCAGCTCACTTTTGTGTTTAATAAATTATTGAATCTTCTTTATGTGGTTCTTAGTGGATATAAACAGACAGTGGATACAAACAGATTTCACAAGGTTGATCTAACTCCTAAGTCAGGAGAATGAAGATTTGTAAGTTGTTTCCTTAAGCTGATAATGGCACAAACACAGCAGTTGGACTTCTGACACTTGCTGTTTTGAGAGGTTTTCATCTCTGCCGAAATTAAGAACCCCCTGGCAAGTGGTCAGGCACAGGTTTCTTGTGGATGAACATCAATGCTGCCAGTGGAGAGCCTCCCTACTAGCCTACAGTAGGCAGGCCTCAAGCGCTTCTGGGACTTGCCAGAGCAGTTAAAGCTCAGCTGGCTTTGCTCACTTCTTGGTACTGAGTGGGATTGCACTCAAGGAGGAAAAACAAGAAGAGAGAGTGCAGTATTGCATCCATCTCCTTCACTAGTAAGATGTGAGATATGGACACCTGGGAAGGGCTGCTCTCCTCTGCTGCAGCACTGCACGGAGACCTGGCCTCTTCCTAGTGTTCAGCTGCATCTGTTGCGCTGGCGCCAGCAGCAGCCTTGGCCAAATATTTCAGATGCAAAGGCTCAGACAGTGAACCACAAGTCATGTTATATGGAAACATTTTTCCTGGACTTTTGTTACGGATGCTGTTCAAAATGTAAAGACTGACATGGCTTTTTTTCCCACCTTGCTTTGTGGTACACATATTTTGATCTAATTCTCTATCTCGCAGATAGATGACTGTATGTAAGACTGTATATATTCTGTTTAGTTGTCTTTTCCAAATAAGATTTGGTGTAAATAGCAGTTCTTGTCTAAATTTAAAAATAAGCTAGCTTTCTAGAGTACTTTTATTCTTAGAGCTTTTTTGATATACTTCCAGTGATGCTCAAGCTACAATTCTGTAAATCAAGACACTTGAAAGTCTTTAAAAGCTACAGTAAATTATATAGTGCTTGAAGAAAAACTTGAATCCAGAATATTTCTTCATCAAGTTTAGTGTAAGGGATAGTCCTATAGGAACAAATGCAGACTGACAGGGAGACAAACGTTGCCATTCACTAACTGCCTCACCATGAGGGAAGAGGGGATCAGGGAAGGAAAGTTCTATGTTAGCAGAAAGTAATATCTTTTTCCCCCTCTCTTCTTCTTCCCCTATTTCTAACTCAAACACATGCTGTTCTCTGCTCATGAATACCAACACTAACTCTCCCACTGCTCTCAAGGGGTCGATGCTGCCTCACGACTCATCGTACACCTGCGGCATTTCAATCCCACCCACGTCTGGAGGTCCCCGGAGCCGGGCAGGGTGGAAGTGCAGTCTGTTCATCCTGCCTCAGTAATCCCCACCTTCCTCGCTACTGTGAGCACAGAATAAATAAAAGCAAAGAGTAAACAAGAGACGTTCCTACAAGAGAAGTAATTACTTTTTCAGTTGATTTTAGCTAAGAATGGACTTTGTTGTCAAAGCTCCTCCATTTTCATTTCAGCTGCTGTTTCTATTTGTATTGATTTTTTTGAAACATTGTGACCTGTAGCAATTAGCGATACTTGTCTGGTCGCAATGCATCACAAAACAGGTATTTTCTGAAATAGAGTGGGAGGGGAGAAACAGTAAATGCTATTCATGAAAAACACAGCCTGGTTTTTAAATGAGTATGGAAAGTCTTCTGAAAGACTGTATAAATGAGCTGAGTTCAATCACAGCAGCAAAAACTTTTTTCTATTTTCTGTCCCATCATACAAAATGCATGAACAGCCCTTGGACCAGGCCCCTCCCAGACAGGCTTGCTGGTAAGGAGGCACTACAGTGGGGCATCTTGCTCTTCCTTTCCAGGTCCACAAGGCTCCTACTGCTTTGTGCACAAGCCAGCTTCCTGCAGAGGGAAAGGCACAGGCATGTAGCAGCATCCTGCCCTGCCTGACTGGCCACCTCCCCGCCCTTCAGCCAGTGGGGTCTGAAGAGACAAACGGGGAGAGTGTGGTGTGGGGAACATGGGCCTCTGACAGCTGCATGGGAGGAACTGGTCTCCTCCAGGGGCAACCCACCAGATCACATTCCCAGGAGAACCTCCAGAACCCCTTCCTGCCCACCAGCTCGTTACCGCTCTGGGCTGGACGTCAAATTCTCCAGTCTTCAAAACACGGAACAATTTTTAAGTGCAAAGTTGAGACATACAGCAGGGAGAAAAGCTTTGCGGAGTCCAGGTGACAAGTGAGCTGGATTTTTTTTTTTTTTTTNAGGGGACAAGGGAGCTGGTTTTTTTTTTTTTTTTTTTTTTTTAGAGAGAGATTTAGAGATCTACAAGTGGCCAAATATCATTTCAGACCTCTGAATCTATTTACTGTATCTGAATCCTAATCCGCATCCCTCATTTCTCAGCTCCTGAAAGGGACTAATATTGAGTTGCTGACTGTGTGGAATGGGAGAATAAATTCTCTTAATACTCTTTAGAGAGCCACAAATTGCAGAGACGGCCACGCAGGAAATTTATCTAAAGCATCCCTCGAAGGTATTTCTGAGAATGGATATGTTAATACTCAAGTACATTTTAAACTTTTATGTAACTCAAGTGATCACAAAGTTAAATTACACGTACCAAAAAAAAATAAAAATAAAAAAAAAAAGGGTTCCTGAGTAAAATGGAGTATTTAATTGTGAAGACAGCTAGAAGAAGCTATCTGCAGTGCGCTCAATTGCTACTGTGCAACGCAGTCATCAGTTACCTGATTAGAAATGCAAGGTAGCCATCAGCTGCCTTTTGCTACTGTGCACCAGTGAATGCAAAGGGGAGAATGTAAAAAACAAGTTGTTCCATATCTCCACTGAGAACCTCTTGTCCAATGTTAAGAGGAATTTGAGTATTACTGTGTACACTAGAAGAGTCATAAAAGCAATAGGCTGACCACAGTGCTTGCTTTTTCTGCGAGAAATGCTTCCCAAGACTTAGCCATAGCTCATCCGTTAATTCTGCCCTATCAGGAGCCCTGTACTCTGCATCAGCAGACACACACACTTTCTGTCTGGCCAGGGTTGGTGAGGAGAGCCTTACAGATGGCTTATGTCTTCACTTACCATGGCCAACCAAATACGGCCATTTTGACAAAAGCACTCCTGAAGTAGTCTTCTCACTCATTTAGCTGAGGTGAGCACAGCAGGGCACAGCCATGCAGCCTTCAAGCAAACATCCCCAGCTGAGGGTTGTGAGAAATGCCCAGACCTAACTGTCTGCACCAATGTCCCTTAAGTCCCCCAAACCCTAGGGCCCTGGAGGTTTAAGACATCCATGGGGTCAGAGCAGGTACTGCTAACATTACTGGGAGGTGATGCTCAGCTGAAAAGCATTCAAACTGCTTGCAACTGTCTGTACATATCCACCAGCTTGGTTATATTAATGCTACCTTACATTAAGATGGTCTTTTCATATTATTTTCAAAATAGCAAATAATAAAAGTCTTTTGTAGCCATGGTTCCCAATCAAGGAGGTAGGCTCAAATGCTTTATGAGTGAAGTGCAGAAACCCAGAAGAAAAACTCCGTCAGATTTGTGTTGGCTAAGTCATCTCAGAAATTACTACTCTGCATTTGGCATTGCCTCTGGAGTGAGGGAGGCATCTGCTGGGCAGGTGAGGGCAGCAGGGAGGGTAGTTCAGTCCAATTAAATAAAGAATAATTTCCATTTTCACTCGGATATTGACAGGAAAAAAAGACGGCACCTTGTTCAGAGGCAGCTACACCTCCCCTGTCAACATCACCATCCTCTGCTGTGCAAGAGTTATTGTGAGGTGCTTGTAAAGCATCCTCATCAGCCACCTAATCCTTGAGCATACAGAAAAACTGACTCAGCACACACATATCTTCCACTGTCAGCCAGGAGAGGGAGTTCAGGGAAGAAAAAAAAAAAAAGTACAGCTTTTTATAGCTGCCTCTACAGCAAGTAATTAAACACAGCTCTCTCAAAAGGATTCCCAGTTGGGAGCACAGAGCAACACAGCAGCAAAGCTGGCCCTGGGTGCTGCAGCCGTGGCAGCTGCCAGAGAATGGCTGCTCTGTGGCACTGCCCTGGTAAAGGCATATTTTCCTGTTTCATGTTATAAAGTAGATAAAAAATAGAAATACTCGTGTATTTCTATTTGCATTTGTATATAAAACACCACATATAGACACACAATCCATAAATACTTGATAACATCATATTGTAGTGAGCCAAATTATGTTACTGATTTGTATTCACTAGACCTTATAAAAGGGGGTTCAACCTTGGCTCCAAAAAACTTCTGGTGAAGCCAGAAAGCGGATAAAGTCTAGAAAGTTCTCAGAGAAGCAATACACTTGCTTTTATTCTATGCTTTCCAACACCTCCTGAGAAGCAATTCCTGAGTTCCCAAGCATAAGTAGACCACAGGTTAAAAACACTGCCTCAGAAACCCCGATCAAGGTCTGAGGCCCACTCTGCTGAGCGCTTCCAAACACCATAGGTAATATCCTGCTTAAAAGGGTTTAGAGCGAATGAATGAGATAGAGAGAAGAAACACTGGGAGCAGGAAGCCACCCAGGTGACTGGCACAGCCTGGCCATGGTTAACTTTGCTGGTTTGCACCTCTCCTTGGAGATTTAAAAAAAAAAAAAACATTTTCCATCCTGGCATGAGTGAAGGGAAAGAGGGTAAGATTCCAAAGGCAGAGGTGGTGCTGCAGGTTTTGGTGGACTTGCTTCAGCTGGGTTTCACACACACACCTCAAGCACTCTGGGCAAGCCTGTCACATCCATCTGAAAGCACTTTTGTGTCTTCTGGGAGCTCCTGGCAATCATCACCACAAGATCCCATCAGGAACATTCTCAGGCAAAGCAGTCTCCTAATTGTACTGACACAGCACTTGCACAGCTGTAAAACTTGCCCATGCAGCGTAGATGTCCAGCTGCAGAAGGTGAGGTTTCTGCAGGGATCAGGCCTCTGCTGTTGGATGCTGCTAGCAGAGAAAGGCACTCCAAATGCTAGTGACCAACAGGAAATGCTGTATTTTCTCCAGTACCACTCTGTGAAACAGGAATGCAGTTTAGTGGTAACTAAAGGAGATTATGCCATACCTTGCAGAGTTGGCTTCAGGTTCCGTAATGCCACTTCTCTGGTTTTTAAAGCTGCATCAGAATTATATGTATATGCAAGCTATGGAAATACGTATAAGTATTTAAATATGCACATATAAGGCCAAATTATGTACGAATTATGTAAAGATGACACTAGTGTGAGTTCATTATGGACCACCCCAACACAAAAAAAAAGCACACACACAATCATCAGCTGTAGAGGTTGGTTCAATGGGTGCCTGCAGTGCAGGAATCCAGAGAAGGTGCAGGAAGAGTCAACTTGAGCAGCAGGGAAGACCACCTGGAGTGAGGCTGTATTCAGAAATGAAGCAACTACGTGGGCATGAGGGGAGATAGCCATCGCTTGAAATATAAAGAGAAAGTAGAAACAAAATTTAGAAAGATTCCTGAAATCCCAGGCAGAAGAACTCGATGAAAGCCAGAAAATCCTGTCCCATTTCCAGCATGCTTGCTGTAGCAAGAGGAAGGGAATCCTTGGGCTGAAAAATGCTGAGCAACAGCCCAAAAATGCAGCAGGAGAACACCCACGGAGTCACACTGGGTCCAAATGGGGAATGGGAGAGCACCACTGCCTTTCCCCCTCTCCTGACCAGCCTTTGCTCTGCTCTCATGGTGCAGCAAGATCCCTTTTGGATATCTCAGTACTGCTCCACTTCTACATTTAATAACACACAGACTTTCAGCAGTTACCTGAAACAGTTCAGTTACAGTGGGAACAAAAACAAAATACATGCATTGTGTGTTTATTTCAGTTGGGTTAGGTTGATATTAAGGACAAGAGTTTTTCTTGGATTTGATGTTTTTGTGTAGATATATGAATATATATTTACTTTCATGAGTTTAAAAAGTTAGATGATGCTTTTGCAAGATACCAAAATATTTTTTGTCATGTTATAAAATGTGAATTCTTTCACACATTTAAACCCACAGCATTCAAACAATACAGAGTAAATTCATGAAAACCTGCATTCAAGAAGGAACTTTGTTTCTTCCTTTTGTAATAAAATGCAGGTTGCTTTAAGATTTGTATGTATTTACTCATCAATGCGAAGAGTTTTAACAGCTACTTTTTAAGTTAAGCAGCCAAATTTTAGTGGTTTCCTGTTTAGTCTGATCTCTGTTCGTAAACTGTTTTTCATTTTCTGGTGCTTTTTCTGCATAAAATGTTAGAAACCATGGTTAATTTTTAAAAACTACATTCATCCTGAAAGAGATATTAGAGAAGTCTGCATTTTCTGTGCGAACACTGCAGGGCATAACTGGAAATTAACTGTGCAGCTGAACACAAAATACGACAAAATACAACCTGAATGCAAGTCAGTTGATGAAGAAACAACTTGCCATACAATATCCAAGAAAAAACTAGAAACATAGTATTTCCACTGCAGGAACCCTATCAGAGAATTCAAATTAAAGTGGGAATAGCCAAAAGTCTTGTGGGTTGATATCAGTTATTTACAGTTCCTAGTAGTTTCTCACATTCTAATGATAACTCGAGTGTAATAAAAATTGCTATTAACTACAAAATGTAATACTAGCTGATAAAGAAAAGGAAAGCCTGTGGCAGAAATCTGCCAGATATTACAAACATATAACTAAATTAGGACATAGTTCACAGCTTGTTGTAAAGTAATAAGCTATGGATATTTTTGCACTGGAAAGAAGAGGAGGGTTGTAGATTACTTTCTACTGTAAATCTACTCCGTTATTTTAGGACATTCCATTAAAAAATGCTTATTATGTGGACTATAATCCTGAATGGTCTCTGATCCTATACTTCCTGCATTCAAGGATCAATTGCAGCTGAGCCAAATAACTGCACACAAAACCCCAGCAACACATCCACATCAAGAAAATCAGAATCATCGTGGAATCATCTAATGAAGAAATGTATTGCAGACCTATTAAAGCATAATTAAAACAAGTTTTTGACTGCAAAGGAATTGTTAAAATCGAAAATTCTGACCATCATATCCACACAAGACTGACCATCGTAGCCAAATGAAGAAAGACAAGAACAAAATTATGAGTAGGTTAATATATCCATGCTACTTAACTTGTTAAATGGCAAGTAGCCTAATAATTAAGGCAAATAAAATCAACTGCTTACAGGAATATGTCATTGGCTTCATTTGATCCTGCTATTTATTTTACTAACTCTCACATATTAAGTTAAATAAACAGTCTACATAGAGATCAGATAAGGCTTACATTCACGTATTAGCCTATCATTCCCTCTCATAAAATTAGCTACTTAAAACTAATCTGCTACCCTGGAAACAGACAAAGTTTGCTTTTGCATTCTTAAAATGAAAAAGAGGTATTCTCACCTACTGGGAGATAAACTAAGTTAATGTTCAGTCAGTGTTCAGACACAGTAACACGGTAGTTTGCATCCTATATTTCACAGTTTTAATTTCAATATTTAGCATTAAATACCTACAGTGAACTGTTATCAGCATTTGATCAAATACTGAGCTCCAATAAAGAACAGTAAAACAAATAGTATTTGCTTCTTAACCTGCACTTGAAGTGAGAATAAAAAATTTTGCTGAGTTCTCTTTTGCTTTCATACAGCAAGCCATACTAAAGATCATCCTCTTGCCTAGGTTTTGGAAAATCATTTCATATGGCTACAACCACTGTGTATTACACAAAGGATCTCTTTGAACTCTACCCGTATTTCTTTGCAGACATGTTGTTTCTTATCCTGTATCTAGATTTTATATACTGTGGGACAGCCTTTAATTCACAGCTAGCCCTCAAATGATTAGATTAATTCTGTATTTATGAACACATGTTTATATCTAGCAACGCATTCTAATGTCTTTCAACTTTTGGGCTCTATCCATCCCAGGCACATGTGAAAGATTAGTGCTGGATATTTTCCAAAATTTCACAAAAAAAAAAAATCTGGGTTGTTCCAGAATCACTCATCTCTTCACCCATCTTTCCTCATCTAGAGTGGATGATTTTCAATAGTTACATTGTGAGTTTCTTCAAGGGAAAAAAATATATTTTGCTCTTTTCTGTAGAAGACAAACAGATTCTAGTCTATGACTGACTCTTCTGGATTAGGCCTGGGCAAAACAACAGTTTAGGCAGAACATGGAACAGATTATTGTATTTTGATAAATAAACCAAATACAAATCTGACTTGCATAATTGACTGCAAATGCACATTAACAGGCATAATATAACTATATATAAATAACATTTGACAAATTAAAAGCTATTGACTTTAGTTCTTATAAAACTAGAAAATATTCAGTTCTCTCTGTGTCATAGCTATCACTGCTTCCAATTGCAAAGGTGTTGCTCTACAACAAAACAAGTCAGCTCACTTAAATGCAGACAGCGGATCATACGACTGCTGGGATTTAGCTCAGCCCCTTGTACAGCATTCTTGAAATTGAAAGTTAAAATTGTAGTAGATAATAGGATGCAAAGGGGAGAAGGTAATGCTGTATCTCTCTGTAACTTCCAGTACTTCTTAATAAAATGAAAAGCACTGATATGAACATCATCACAGAGTAACTTTGATATTAGGGGTTTGTGGGTGCCAAGTAAATTTCAAAGATCAACCGAAGTGTTTCATCAACAGTGGCTGAAGAGAGGCTGAGGACTACTTGAGAACGGACATTACCCAGCTGATTAACAGGTCTGCAGGTAGGGATGTAACATGATTCATCAAACAGTAAATTTGGTTTCAAAACTCCCCGTACAAAGCACTAAGCTGCTAGGGACAAATCCTCCTAGTTCAAGTCCATTCAAAGACTTTCAACGGCCAAGGGGTTTTCTGTTGTTGTTGTTGTTGTTTTTTTAAAAGGATGCTTTATGACAGAGTAGCTCCAGCAGCCACTTTGAGGCAGACAGAAACCATAAAGATAATACCAACTATCATGTAACCTGGCCATTTCAAAAGAAATCTTGTTATGTGCCCACAGTGGAGTCAAATGTACCCTGCTGCCAGGTCCCAGAGCTGGTAATAGTGACTGTGGTGCCTCGGTCTGAAAATAACAGGTAGTTTGTACATGAAAGGAATGTGGCATGAACAAAGAGCCATGGTCTCCCAAGTTCACCTCTTCTGTGAAAAGATGAGGAACTACAGACAGATTCCACAATTATCAATATGGTACTTCTCATTAGTAAGATAAATTTTCCCTTTAGTTTTAAGTGACTAAATTAACAGTAGCTGATAAGGGCAGCTGGTTTGTTAGTAATTTATAGATGTAATTCATTCCTACAGTAATTTTGAGAAAATCTGTATGGTAAGTTATTAAAGTACATGCCAAAGGCATTGCATAAGCACAACATTTTTTACGAGCTGCTTTGTAAGTATTTATTTCTGGCATCAGTACTGCACTGAAATGAAGACTGAGAATTCCTATCTGGTTCAGCTACTATATGGAAAAGTAATTTATGCTCTTTTATGGACAGTAACATTCCTGACTTCAGCCAACAGACAAAGAAATTGAAGTACATTACTGAAGTTTTACTACAATCATCGACTTAGCTATTACTGCACTTCTTCCCTGAAGAAAAAAACAACAACACAGGTTAGCTCTTTCTTTAAGCTAAGAAACTCAAAGTTATGAAAGCAATGTTTAATGAAATGCAAGTGTCATTTGAGCCACAGTGTATCTTTCCGTTAGAGAAAAGAGTAGACTCTTTCTGGTGCTACAAGAGCTATGTTTTAATTTGATTTATGAATATGCATTATTCTCTTCTACTATTTATGTAAGATAGAAATATTGTTAGTATGTTACACAATCTTTCTCAGCAGACATGTAACTTTTATAACAATAGCAAATTATAGTATATTATATATTGTATCTAACAACACTCAGAGGAGACAAAAAAGTAAGAAATCACAAACAGAAATTGCATCCTCATTTTATATCTGGAGAATATAAGAAAGAATGAGTACCTGAGTGTATTTCATATCTTATTTCAACAGCATTTCAAGGATGGATTCTTGATCTCACCTTATATGCTGCTTTTTTTTCCATGATACATTCTGTAAACCTATTTTACTTCAAGTAACCTCTAAGGGTTCCCTGAAGAACGCCATGAAAGAAGATTCAAGCTCTTTGAAGTCTCTGGCTGATACAAGTCCAATAATTTCAGAAAAGGGAGAGCTTCTGCTGCTTTAAATTCAAAGTTAGGTTTGCCTAGTCTCTAAAATGTGTTGTTTCAAGATATTGTGACTACTCTGTGTGAAAGCCGGGACAATTATTACATATTACTGTTCTGAATCAAACAGTTACCTCTGTATTTGCTGTAAATTGCAGACACTACTCAGAATGCACGGTAAATTCAATACATTTTTTTACTACCAATGGCAGGTTCCCTTCACAGATTCCAGCATCTAAAAAACAAGTTAAATTCCAGCAAGGCTCTCGTGTCTTCACAGAGAACATAACCAGGTTTTAAATACTCATGGTAAGGACAAAAGTTTCAATGATCTCATCAAAAGTTGTATCAGATGTTTTATCACTATTGTTTCTCCTCCAGCCAGAGAAAAAGGGAGCAAGAAGAGATGACAGAATTCCACCATAAAAGCAATACTCCTTCTAATGAGAAGAAGCTTCCTAGCAATGAGCATTATGGATTGTTTGAAAGCTGTGGCAGACAGACCTATAAAATACTGATAAGATAAATTATGCATTTCAAACTCCACTTGTTACCTACCAGTGACAAAAAAATAAAAATATGGCTTCAACCCAAAATTCAGAAATTAAACATCCCCCATATTTATGATCATGTCATTCACACATTTTGTTCAGCTCAGTTAACTCCCTCTCTCTTTACATAAAGCTGCAGTTCCTTCATTTCACATCTGCTTGGCATTGTTTTTGCTTTCTATACCTAATCAAGAGTAGATAAATAATCCGAGGAAAGACTTTGATCTGGTTTCCATCTTACTCTGTTAAATTACTACTGAAATAGTGCATCAGTTTGCACCTCAAATTTTACACAGTTTTAATCTTCGTAATTGAAGAAGAAAATTGAAAGCACATAAAGTGCACTTAATTGTGGTAGTCAAAGTGCAGCATGCATGTCAGTGGGAAAAGGAACACGAGAGAAACCAATCTTAGCTGATGCCTGTTACCAAAAGGGAAAAAACAGAAATTTAAATCAATACTGATGAAGGAAGGATTTGGTACTGAGAGATCTGAGCTGCCTAACTAATAGGATATCAGATGAAATGAAGCATTTCCTTTTCAGAAGACCAATCTCTGCATCAAGAAATACTCAGGTTACAGGAGGTTCACGCACATTTGAACAGCAGCAAGGGCTGGGGACCTGCTCAGCTGTGCTAAGCAGAGCATGGAAAGTTGCTTAAAAGTCCTTTCCTTGCACTGGTCATGGAGATTCAGCCAAATATGGGATTGCATTAACTGCCAGTCACTACTCTGACATCGGCAGCTGCATAAGCAATGAGGCGGTTCCCTGCTCAGAGGTTTTTGTTGTTTGTGGTTGCATCACGTCATCAGATATCTTACCTGGGATCCTGGTCTGAAATCCAGAACCCAGCTGTGATGGGAGCTGAACATAATATTGCCCCTTTCTTGAAGAGTTCGCCTTTCCAACAGATTTTAGCATCTTTACCTTGATCTATGGAAACTGCCTGAGACTAACCTGGAACAACATGTCAATACCACCACAGCTTGGATTATGGGCATGCTGCAAGATGAGAAATAAAATTCTCCATGAACCGTCTCTTGACTTTGTAATTCATTTTTTTCTCTCTTCCTAAATCTAAATTACAAACCTACTGACTTCTCCAGAGCCTGCTTCCTTGAGCAGCAAAGAAAACCTTTGGGGAAGCTCAGCACATCTGAGGGAACCAAGGAACAGGCAGTCCTGCCGGATATCCTTGTGGACCACCTGTCTGAATCTGAGTGTTGCTGCTGTGTTTTCTGCACTTCTTTTGCAGATGATGGAAATTGAGACTAAAACTGCAGATGAAGATAAATTCCCTAAGGGTCTGAGTTTGTTCAGATCTGTCTAAGGCCTTTTTCACTTCGGCAGCTTTTTATGTAAACAAAAGCAGGGTGCTCTTCAAGCACAAATTACTTTGGATTCCTTACAGCCAGTGTGCCAAACCAACATGAAAGTTGGAAATAGAAACTGAATACCCCTGCTAAGTAGGATCCAAGAGGACATCCTGCAACACAAATGTGGAGTTACTTTTTATTACAGCAATGCAGAAGGCACTTGTCAATCCTCTGGCAGCCAGACCCAGCAGGGCTCGGGATCAGTTATAAAGACAGCACACTAGAAGCTCCCTTTTGTATTCCTTCTGTAGCAGAGACAGTGTGGGGAAGTCTATCTACATAAATTAGAGCAGGCTACCCTGCTCAGTCACTGTCTCCCAGCACCAGAACCAAGCTGGAAATCAACATGGAACAAGATAGTAGCAGCACAGAGAGCTAACAAAATTGGCTGTACTGTTTTTATGAAGACTGGGCAGTGCAGTTTTTCTGCTCTAAAACAGGAAACAAAGCAATAATAGAAATAAGACACCTGAGATAAACTTCTGGAAACATGTAAGAACTGCTGGGCTGTTGGATGGGGAAATTCTGCTTGCTAGAAGCCACACAATGGTGCACTGCAAGGGATTAGACTGTCAAAGGCATAGAAGATAAAGACGGCATAAAGATGACAAAAGGATCAAATGAATACAGAAACTATGAGAGGGAGGAGTCATCAGCGGGAAGAGGTTGGCCAAGGTGCAGAAGGGGTGAAAAAGCAGCAAGCAGCTCTCTGTCCCACCCAGAGACTTCAATGGCTCAGCAGGGGGGACATTACGAAGGTGTACAACAAAAGCGGGGATTAAAGTGAAAGAATCCCTGGAAATGCTCCTTCAGGCCAACCCACAAAGAGCGCGCAGGTACTTTGGTTCCTCTTCAGCATCCACATCCTGTCATCCATGCACACCAGGTACCTCTGGTGAATAACAATTTCTTGCTTCTGAAGAAGTTGTTTTTAGTCACTTTAATCAGCTGCTGTCAGAGGCTTCCAGACAAAAGAGCTTGCAGGTGACAAGCACAGCTGGGTCTGTCACATTAACGTGATCAGTTTTGCTTCCCTCCTCTCTCCCTGGATGGAGCCACTTGATCTCCCCTCTGTTGGCAGCCTTAAACAGCAGCTCCCTAACTGGAGCTGACACAGGTCATAGGCATCTATTCTGTGTTTGAACCTCAGCTCACTCTGTAAGAGTGATAAATGAAGATGTTCCCTGTGCCAAAAGCAAGAGCCCTGATACAGTAGTGTTTGTATTTCCACTCTACCACCAGAGGAGTCCCCATTGAGTAAGAGTCGCCCTTCTAGCACCAGTGCCTCTAGTAGAACAGCCAGAACATGTTCCCAGAGCAAAGTTCACTGCACACTGCAGCAGAGCTCACTCCACACTGCGGGCCCAAGGTCCTCCATGGCTGTCCAGATAACAGGGACCTTGAGAGAATTTCCTGTTAGAGCACATTAAGTTAATATTACCTGCTGGATGCCCTTATACTCTAGCTAATGAGTGTCCTTATTGCAAGGCTTAATTCAGTTTGCATTGTACCTCTAAAGTTCAGCCTGAAAGCCTCTTTTATTAGATTTTTGCTCTGCTAGCTCTATAGCGAGCCAGCAAAACCATGGTAGTGTAAAAATTTAAGTCAAAATGCATAGAGAGGGCAAGAACTGTTCTTCTGTAAGTCCACATAATAAATTCCAGTTGAAACTCAGCGTATTAGTCCTTGCCAGGGTAATGGCCGCTGAAGAAATGCTGTGCTGGTCATTTTCAATAGGACACAGGAGATCCCAAGTAACTCCTCACCTGCACATACTTCTCTTATTATGCTGAACTGCATTTACATCCCAATGCTCCAACCTCTCCATTTTTAAAAGAGCATTCCTCAGTAAAAAAGTAGCCTACTCTACGTAAGTACCAAAACCTTTTATTACTTCATTACATACAATGTTTCTCTAAAACAGCAGGCAACTTATAGAACTCAAAAGGAGACAAAAAACAATTACCTACCCCACAAGGATGGTCGCAGTTAGACAGCAAATTCCCAGTGAAACTCAGCCACCTCTCAGACACAACCCTGCAACTTGGAAAGATGGCCTGCTTTCTTTTAAATTCAGTAACTGTGCTAAGTTCTCACAGGATGCTGAACATGCAGGGATGCCTGAAGTAGCCAGCCAGCTGAGAGCTGACCTTTCATCCTCATCCAAAACCCTTGATCTGTGGCAGGCTTCTCACTAAGGGAACAAAGAGCAAGCACATAAAGAAAAATATATGAGCCTCTGTTTATATACTGCTTTTTACAGCATGGTTCAGCTCTGTTACCATACACAATAACTTTTCTAATGTTTAGCTCAGAAGAATATTTATTTTATTCTCCACTGCATGGAGCACTGTTTGAAGCCTGAGCAGCTAATAAAACTTTTGGCCTTTATTAAGCAACACTAAGTTCTTCCCTCAGGTATGTAAGCACAGGCAAACGTTCACAGGTTTCAGGATGGAAATAAAGCTGCCAGGGTGCTTACAGCTATTGGCACTCTCTCCATCCAGGTTAATGTAATGTGTACGTAGGCCAGATAGAAAATGTAAACAGGGCTTAAACCTACTGCATCCTTAATTTTTCTGCATAAACATAACTAAGCAATGGAAATTAATGCACCAAAATCAAAGGTAATGCAAAAGGAAATTTTAGAGTTTGATCTGCACTTTTAAATTTAAGAAAAGACAGAACTTCATTTCTTGTCCTCCTCCTGTTTACTATCAGGAGGCCGTCTATTTGGCATCATTAGCAAAAATATACATCTTTTTAATCACTCTGCTATCACATTGAAAAAAAAGCAGTTTATTTTAAGCCACAGAGGTTTTTAACTCTGTCAAGAAATTTTGGCTCTGCTATCAAACATCATTGCTCTATAGGAAACAAAGATATTTTCATCCAAAGGGACTGGTTTTCTTAATGGGGAAAACACAGTTTGTGATAAACATAGGTCTAAATTTACTTGGGAGAAGGAAGGCCAGGAAGGATACAGCTTACATCCTTGGAAATACTACAGTTTTCAGAGGGAGGTGATAGCCTTGTGTGAAATATAAAGAACATGAAGTATTAACTGGGACAGTAACTGAAGACATTTTGTCTCTATCTCCTCTGCATGATATGAGTCTTGAATGACTAACTTCTGCACACAGAGACTAAATATTGCCACCCCGTGGTCTGACAGCACTATCTACCAGCACTAAAAATGGAGAAGAAACACTTTCTCTAGGCAGGGCACCATATATATATTCCAGTGCTCACATACTGTTTCTATTCTACATCTAGTTTACTTTTGCAGACCCCTACCAGCAAATGTAATGGTTCCCTGGTGACCCCACTTCTCTCTATTTCACTTTTCCAGGTGCCACAGGCTGCCTCCTTCCTCCTGCAGTGCAGCGTGAAGACATACACCAAGCAGAAGTCAGCAACAAACACACCTAATACCTAATAAAGGTATCACTGCAACATCACACAGCCTGTGCAAATACCCTTTGGTCTGGATGGAAAGCAGAAGGGCAAATTCTTTACTCAAGCCAAGCCTTCTTCCCTGCCTCTAGAGCAATATTTGCACAAGGCTTACTGTATGCGGCAGATTCTACAGTAAATGTGTTGAGCTATACCTCCGTTCCCTGTGATGGAGGAAAGCAGAATTAGACATAGGCTTAAAGGTCTATCTTTATGGATGGACAAGTGAAGGAGCAACTGAAGACGGCCCGATCCTGCAAGGGCTTGAAGGAAAGCTCAAAGATCTTCCTCTCCCCAAGTCTTGCATGCCTGGCCAGCACCACAGGTCCATCGAATCTGCTTCCAGGAGAGGATAACTGAAGGGAAACTCAGAAAGGACAGAAATTCCATCCATCCCAGCTTTGCTGAGAAGTCAGAGTCGAAGTGGCAGCGTATCTCTCACATCCGGAAGGGATCACAGGGATTCTTTGGTCTGAACTAGATAAATCAAGACCCTCAATTAATGGATGAATGAAGCAAAGCATCTTTTCAAAGAAAAAACTCCAATCTCTATGCAAGAATGGAGAATCCACCATTTCGCAAACTGTTCCGATGACTGGCTGCTGTCATTTTGAGAGTGTTTTGCCTTTTCTTGACCTGTCTTTACCTATCGTCACCTTCCAGCAGATGGAAATTTTTTTGTAGCTTAATCTAGAGGCTTGGCAGTAGTCCCCACTCTTGCATTTCCTATATAGTTCCTTAACATGTAGGTTAAGTTCCCTTGTAGCTATCCCTTTTTTGGCTAAATTCAGGTGTCCTCCCCAGCTCCTACTTGCTCTCCCACCTCCAAGCAATAGGTGACCTGGTAGGAAGCTGAGCAGCTCTGCAGATGCCACCCAGTGCACAGCAAGAGCCCAAGCCAAATTACATCCAGATAGTGACCAGGCCCCTCCCAGGAGCTGCTATCAGGTGTTGCATCTACCTGATTTGAATGGAATAACTATAAAAATGCTTTTTGGTATCTTAACTTTGAACCTCTTCTCTAAATTTCAATCATTCCTTTGCTCTTGTGATAACAGGGAGAGAATAGATGTATGTGCCCAGTCTTCCTCTTTACTACGCATTATCACAGCCACCCTTTTCTTTTGAAAGGAAACAGCTTTAAGCTCATAACCACACAAAGACATGCTTGGACTATAAAGGACCACTGAGCTAAACTGAAGATGAAATTTGACCTCTTTGCTCCAAGCTCTGGATCATTTCCTGAACGCACTTCACTTCTTAAACCTCCTGCAGAGGTGGAGTGGCCAGTGCCATCCAGGATAACCTAGGTCTGGCCTAGTAGGTCTGAGCAATCTGATTATTTCTTGACGAGCACAGGAATGCATCTTTACTGCATTTACTGTCCTACACAATGAGTTTCCTAACATTTTATTTACTGTACTGTCACCCTGAGCTCTCAGTAGCAATGTGTAGGTCTTTTCTTGGGTGAAAGAGTTGATTTACAGTCCAGTAAACTGTCTGACAAGTTGGATTTTCATCAACCAGTGTTCATTCCTTCAACTCACAGGAGGACCAAGGAGAGGAGGCAAGAGCTGAACTCTGCCACCACACCTGTGAGAGTCAGTAAAGCAAAAGCTTAGGACAAAGAGCAGTATTGACCCTATTTTTTGCACTGAGCAGCACAGCTCAAGACACCTACTCACCATGGAAGAGAAATAGCTACCTAGGCAGCAAAGCTTATTAATTACCTCATAGCAAAGTGCAGGCTTCCAGAAAGTTCACTTGTATTCCTTCCAAGATTTCTCATAAATAAACAGTTTTTGAAAAGTCCTCAGGTAGTTTCTCATAAACAGAGCTCATGTTGAGAAGAAATATTGGCTCTTGCCAATTCTGTACTAATTAAGCCTGTTTATGTTCTGCCTGTGTGGATGACAGCATGCCTTGCCAGGAACCTAGCTAACCAGGGAGGGCACTGCTGGTAGCTGGATTTTGTTTCAGCCCAGCTGTGTTAGTCCTGCTGCTTGGGGTAAAGGCCAAGGAATGTTGCCAGAACCTTCACCTCAACGATTTGTTGGCAGCAGGGCACACTTTTCAAGGTAGGAATGCACTAGTGTGGTTTCCGTGAGTTTGTTCCTTGACGTTACAAAGTGGGCCTTTGTGATTCAAAAGCATTTGATGAGATGTTTCTGCCCTTTTGGGGAATCACCTGCTTGAGTAAGTGAAATGCAGCAAACCACCCTGAGGAAAATTCTTGACAGCCATTCTTTGTGTGATTCCCAGCCCAAATGTCCTCCTTGAGGAGACTGGGTCTCTGTATGAAGTCATCTGACTTGCAACTTCAAGGCACGTATTTTTATACATCTTATTTCTTTAAGAACAGCATGAACTGGAAAGAAAGGAGGTCTAGTTTTATGTTACTGCCATATAAATACAAATCCTTCAGCTTTTTGTAGTCATACAAGCTCATCCACTATTCAGTTAGCTCCTCAAAGTTGACAATGAAGATGAAGATTTTGAAAGGGGGCTATAGGATTTTTTCTCTGGTCTCCAAAAATCTCAAGGGAACAAAAGAAAAAAAGGTGATGAAAAACTACTTCTTCAAATCTTTATTTCATACAAAAAAGTCAATGTCAGAGTAGATAGCTAATCAGTTTGCCTTTCCACACTTTCCACCATTCTCTTCCCTCCTCTTGCTTCCACACAGGGCCCAAATGCTACACAGTATGCAGGCTTTCAGACAAATGGCAAGGCACTCAGCCATGAGGAGTTAATATGGAACATCTGCACATCAAATCACTAGGTTTGCTAAAATCCCATTCTTACATTACAACCTGGCCTCTACTTCAACAGCAGCATTCACTTTGGTTTTACAGATTTCAGTGCTGGACGCACAGCTTCTATCCTCTAATGATTATGGCCCGGCATCACAGCTGCAGAGAGCAGAGTTGTACGTGGCCTCAGGAGAGAGCGCAGCTGCCAGTGGCACTCAGCACTGGGGAGACCAGGTGGCCCAGCCTAGCCCCAAGCACCAGGTAGACAGCTTCTGTCCCTGGGCAATAGTGCACAGCTGATGACCAAGCAGAGTACCTGAGGCAGGGCGGGACAGCACGCTTTCAGCAAATGGCCCCTCATCTGCAACCTTTACATCTCACAGTCCCACAGAAAGATTTTACACTGACTTTCCAGTCTTGCAAAGCTTTTTCCCAAGTTTTCTCTGCAAAACTCTGAGGTCTAGTGGAAAATGAGCACGTCTCCACGTGCGTGGGTGGATCTGTCCCTGCACAGTCATACCACCCTTATCTCTATGGTATCCAAGCTGCAGTCCTAGTCCTTTTAAAATTTTTGTACATAAGCCCAGAGTCTCAGATGCACATACTTATAAATAAAAGCAAATAAACAAGCCCACTAGAAGGGAACAAAATAAATTTGAAGTCTTCTGGCTTTCAGATTAGCCTGTGACTTCACAGTTTGATCCACTCATCTTAAGGTGCTCCTGAATCTGTTCCAAAACACATTCCCACAGAAATCCCCATAGTTAACATACAGGGTCAAACTAACTGCTAGTGTAAGATGTTTGACTCACAATAGATAAGACAAATGAATCTGTGGACAGCACAGCAAATAAGCTACCAAAAACGTCTAAGTGGAGGTGAGCCTACTTTTATTGCCATGAGATGCAGACAGCATGGTACAGGAACGTTCAACTGTATTGTACTTGTGCGATAGTCCATGAAATCAATAACATTATTTTAAACTAATGAAATTACTTACTGCAATCTGTTTTTGTGAGTAAGTACCTCTGGAGGAAGATGATTGTTAGCATTCATCTCACAACCCAGTAACAATACTTCCAGCCCCTGCATCTGTAAAGCCAGAAGTCTGGAAGCTGAAATGGAATGAGAAGAGAGGAAATGTGCATTAAGAGCCCTTCAAACTCATTTTGTTTGTATGATTTGTAGATACATATTACTGCTTAGTTCCTTTGCCCAGGAGGCAGTTTCACTGTGTATGACTATTTCATATATGGAAAACTCAGAGTGGTATCTTATATCCTTGGATTTAAATTCAATAAAAATATTCTAAAATACACATTAGCTGAATACAAACAGAGCCAAATTCTTTTCATGGATTCTCAGAAAATGTCTGATGTACATGCTGAATAGCCTAATACACATCATGTGATTTATTAGAATGACATCAAATCATGCTTTGTTCCTCCTTTAAGTATTATTATACACAGTTCCACAAAGGTGCCTTATGACACACTTCTGCAGCAGAAAGTAATTCTTGTCTTGTGAATTAAAAAAACAGAAGCGTATAGACAAAAGCCAGACATTGCAACTTGAAGCCATGTCCTGGATAACTGGAGCCTCCAATAACTCAAAAAGAAATTCCTATTACTTTAAAGAAAATAAATAGAACTAAGTAACATTAGCTACAGATGAACACTGCACCCATTTTGCCAAGCAGCTGAAGGTCGCAAGTCCACCCCAGCAGCAGCACTTGATGTGTACCATTTGTCTCACATAGCAGTGGTATCATTCTACTGAAGAAGGCAACCCTGCCTGCAAAACTCAACCCTCACCATGGACACTGCCTAAACCACTTCCACTTAATACGTGTTGTACATAAACATGAGTCTGTGCAGCTGACTGCACTTGCCTGCAATATCTGATGCGCAGAGGTGGTATCTAGGATTGCCCCTAGAAGGCAGCTCACACAGCAGGGATCATCTCTGAAATGCACCTGAACCATTCTCCACCCCATGGGAATAAAACTTCCTTTCACATTTGTCCTGTTAGGGTAGTTTCTGAGCTACCCATGTCCCAGGCAACCATTCTTGATTACACTAAAATAACATGTAATTTCACAGCAGCCTGAAATACACATATTACACTCTTTAAACACTTCTCCATCTTTCCACTTTTGAGCATTAGGGTGCCTCAAGGCACCAGTCAGCTGTGCCTACTGTAAAGCTTGTGCAAAAGTGTTTGGAAGTTTACCTGTGCACTCATGTTTCATACTGCAGCTATTAACAAGATTTGCTATTTATGTATGCAAAAAAAAAAAAGAGCATGACTTCTTGTCATGCTCTAAGACATTGCATGTGGGAACCAATAGAAAGGTGTTAATTGTAAATGTATTAGGCAGCCGTGCCAGGCCAACTGAAAGGCTCCTTCCCTATTCCAGCAGAGCACTAGGATGATGCTTTAAAAAAGGCCTTTTCTTCCAAGTTTTCAGAGATAAGTTTAATTTATCAGAAATTACTTTTGACACGTTCTAGGATTAAATTCTCATCCACAAGATGAGAATCTACAAAATCCACCTGTGTCCCAACTTTTTTCTTCCTTTCTTGTGATTTCACCTCCTGAGCACACCCACCAGTATCATCGCTTAGGGAAAACCAAACATATTTTGGGCAAGTGTTTGCAAATATTTTGCTGACAGTTTTCCAACCAACTCTGTCCTTCATTTACATCATTTCACAACAGCTTCAAGGAAAACAACAAATCAAACAGCAGTAGCAACATCTCATGGTAAGAGAGAAAGAAAGAGCTCTCAGGTATGTGCGAGCAAGCAGTAGGTTACAGATCATAGCACCCTGAATGGGTGCAGAAGCCAGCTGAACACATCCTATGACAGGATCATGGTTTTAGATGCTAAAATATCCATCCTGAAGGAAATAAATTGAAGTTTGGTAGCACTGTATCCTGATAACAGGACAGCAGTACTGGTTAGAATTTGACATGTAAATGCATTGCAGAGGATGGGTTCATTTGCACAAGAGGTCTTAGGTCCAATTGTTCCATTAATGCAAGATATGAAGTGTTTTGAAAACATCTTAGGTTCAACAGTACCCACTAACAAATTATCTTCAAACTGCTTTCAGAGTCACAATATCCAGGCTATTCTTAATTAGCTATAGTTCACTGTTTTTTTAATTTATGTTAACAGATAGCCTGCCTGCAGTTTTTCGGCTTATAGTTTGCAAATTTGATTGTTGTGAAATGAAATGTCCAAGTATTCATAGATCTGTGCACTTCTAAAGCCTCTTGAGTTTGATGTATTATTGTACTTTGAGCATCACAGAGCATGTACTCAATTTTAACTTATAGCTTAGCTGTTTTCTTTAGGAAAAAATCCTTTTCTAAATGTATTTTAAAAACCAGACAAAAAAAAAAAAAATAGAATCCTCTAAACCAGAAAAATATAAACTCACAAAAATAAGGAGTTTAGCGCACCAACTTTTCATCCTTGAAAAATTCAGGACTATGAAGAAAGAAAAGCTCAGAACAGAAAAAAAATAAAGAAAACCCAAAGTATGTCAAGATGACAAGAACTTAAGATGAGGTAAGAGAGAATCACTCACCTTTATACTATCAAAGTTTTAAAAGCACGCTTCCTTCTTAGCTCTGCAGCAAAAAGACAGTGAGATCCCAAGCTCCCAGCCCAGCAGCTGCCTGCCCCTCCCTGGCCATTGCTGCCTGTAGGTAATGTGCAGCCAAGGGAAACCCAGCACTGAGATCAGAGCAGTCTATGCCATAGGACCAGCCGTGCCTCTCCAGAGAGAGGCTCAGATACTCACTGTTGCCTATATTCACTTCACAGAATAAAATATTCTGTGCTGATAATGCTTTCGTCAAGGATCAGTAAGTAATGAACAGAACTTGTACATATAGATAGATGCACTGGAAAAGAAGTGTCTTTAATTGTAGATATTACTTGAGGAGAGCTTATAAGCAGGAGGAAGATCAAGTTCTTACACAGTCTGATAGCAACAGGACAAGGAGGAATGGCTTTAAACTGAAAGAAGGGAGGTCTAGCTTAGATACCAGATGAAGATTCTTCCTTATGAGGGTGGTGAGGCACTGGCACAGGCTGCCCAGAGAAGCTGTGGATGACCCATCCCTGGAGACGTTCAAGGCCAGGCTGGGTGGGGCCCTGGGCAGCCTGATCCAGTGGGTGGCAGCTTTGCCCACAGCAGGAGGCTGGAACTACACAGATGATCTTTAAGGTCCCTTCCAACCTAAGTCTTTCTATAATTCTACGATACTTTTCTCCCAGGCTCCTTACCTCACAATAGCAGAAAAGTAAAGGCAAGTTTATAGGTGTTTTTTAAAGTCATTCCACAGCAGTAAAACATTGTCAGCTCTCTAAAACAGCTAGTAATATTTCTTCTTTGCTGTAAATTAATTAACCAATTGCAACGGAAAAAGTCCAAGCCCTCACAACTATAACGTTTGTCTCATCTGGAGCTGAGGGCTCTACTCCACATCATTTCCTGCTCCCTTCAGCTTTTCCCTGTGCTGTTTGCTCTCTCATGCTGCTGCTCTCCAAGCTTCTGATCTCTCAGCTTTCTGACCCATTTGAGCTTTGCCTGCCTGGCCCTTATCTAAGCCTGGGGCAACCCCGCCCCAGGTCCACCCCTTCCAGTCAGTCACAGGTGCAAGCGATCTACCAGTATTCCCTGCGCCAGCCAAGCTCCTCCATGTACTCATTCATCAGTTGATGCCATGAACAATTGTTTTCCTACGCTCATGAATTTAGTTAACTGAAAGCCATACAAGGTCCCTTAGGAGATTTGAAAAAAAAATCTTTTGAAAACTTCTAAGCCATTTTTGCTTAGCCACATAGAATTAGTGCACTGCAGACTTGAAACGTATTAAGCATAATTATCCCAGCTGTGCCACATGAACAATAGGAAACCTGAGAATATGACTGATAAGCAGCTAGACAGTAGGCTAATGGACACCCATAGTTCGTCAAAGGTCTAACAAGGGCTACACAATGCAATTCTGCTACTGTAAGACAAAAATAATCAGAGGCAGCATTTAAAGTTGCATCGCATCAGAAGAATGCCTAATGCTGCCAGCTGCAGGAGTCTGAGTTCCTGCTCAGTGGATAAATTAATTAACCAATTTAAAACATCGTGATGGACACATTAAGGGAGATAATCACTGAGAGGAGGCTGAGGATACAGTGTCTAAGGGCCTGATCCTATCTTCCTAAGAAGAGCTGTAGGTTGGATTCGGCAAGTCTGGGCCCCTGCCCACAGTGGGCTCCTTGGTGGCAGGCACGCTGCCTTGCATTTGTGACCCAGCAGCTGTGACCTGGGCAACACGCTCTGCAGAATCCCTGAGCCTGAGGAAGGCACAGCAGGTCTGATCCCAGAAAGGGAAGACCTAGAAACAGGCAGAAGTAACTAGTGGTGGCTGTGTGCAGGAGGTGCCTCAGAGACACCAGCAGCAAGGTGAGGTCTGTGGGAGCCCACAGGGCTGGGGCAGTCAGGGACATGCCCTGAGCCAGGGTGCCCAGGGAGCCTGCAGACCCTGCAGAGCATAGCAGACAGTCCATGCATGTAAAAACCATGCAGAAAATCCTCCAGCTCTATTTCCAGTATGTGTTGTGCATTTTTTTTTAACCTGTTGAATAGAGATGCGAACAGAAGCTAAAATACTATAAAAGAAAATGTTATAGAAGCTAGATATGAAGTGACAGAAGAGGGAGAAAATCCCTTCCAGGTTTCCACATCTTCACAGCCCTGCCAGCTATCATCTGGCCACATTCAGACCAGGTAAAAACAGGGATGCTGACTTGGCTGTAAGGAAAGAAATTATAAGTGATGACCTATTTGCAGCCACTCGAAAACAGCATATTGAATGGCAAGTTAAAGACAGAATAGGTAATGCTGCAAGTATCACTTTCAATGCAGAAAATAATAAAGAAGCAGGCAATAAAACATTAATGCAGCTATTTTAAAAAAAAAAAAAGAAATGTCAGTAGGAAGCTGTCAAAGGACAATGGCAAAGGCTAGAATGTATTTGAGGAGTTAGAAATCAGCACGTTTATAAACATGCTCTATTGCAAAAAAAAAAAGACATTGCAGACTTTTTTTTTGAACGACAGTCAATCTTAAGTAGCACGTGTAAAGAAACTGCAGACATAAATATTCAGATATCCAGTGTCTGAATTTCTTTCTTATCAAGGAGTAACCCTGCCTTGAACTGCACACATTTAGCAGAGGTATATAATAACTGAACAGCACTGCAGATCAATCAAGGATACAGACAAATCTTTCTTCCATGGTTCTGCAGTTTTAGAAAGAATTCAATTCTCCTGGGGTTGTTTAATGAAAAGGCTTTCCAAACTGTTAAATCTCAGACAGAGTAAGCTCTGAGGTTAAATAGACTCCAGAAAAATAATTAACAGGTTCTTGGTACTATTTTCCCCCCCCCCCCCCATGAATATGATTGTTTTCTGCTTCCCAGCTTTTGCAGATTTCAAGATTTCGAGTCAGCTGACAAAATCCCTTGCCAACTGGAAGATTAAACGTATCTTTAAATATTCAATAACATTAAGTTTACTTTGGAAAAGCAGCTATTCTCTCCAAAAAGCACAGAACAATCTCATTTCATTCAAACAAGAACTCTGGATGGATAACAAAAAGAAAGTGATTATTTTCTAGAAGCAGCCAGGCACCATCTAGCATGGAATGGTCTAAATATGCTTTCATTAAAGTCAGTGCAATATACACGTTGTTTCTCACTTTTGAGTAAGAGTCTTAATATCCTGCCAACAGTGCGGAATGACAGACCAGAAGAGCCATGAACCAACAACTACTAGAGATGGAGAGAGAGAATTAAAGCAATATCAAAATAGCAAAATGCAAAAGAGGTATTTATTAGTGGAAAATGATTTATTCAAAGCTGTAGCAGAAGCAGAAAGTGCACTCACGCAGAAATGAAGAATAAACACTGCAAGATCACAGTCACAGTCTGTGTGTTCTCTATTAACCTACACAGCTAAGCAGGTTGAACTGTTTCATGGTCTTAGTTTTTCTGATATTGATATTCCCCTGAAACAGACAAAATACAAAAGGGAAAAGCAAACATAGTCTGAAAGGATACAAGAACAAAGTTAATGACGAGGTATGAACCTTCCATGGAGCCTGGTCTCGAGTACTGTCCAAAAACGGTACCACTACCTGTGGAGAGCTGAGACCTCTCCCCACAGAGTGCAACTTTTCCCCTACTGAGCTCAAAGGCTCTGCCCCAACCACAGCAAAAGGCTGGCCTTTCCCCAACAAGTTTCTCTCAGCCTTCGCTCTCCCTAGCAAAAGTTGGAGTAAACTAACTGAGGAATGGTATTTAGTTATTCTACTGCAAATTGCAATTCAAAATTGCTGCTCTGGTGATGTCCCCTCCCCATCCCTTGCCCACTCCAGCCTACCAGCTTTGGGGAAGTTTGGAGACAGCCTCAATACTGTGCCAGCACTACTCAGCAATGGAGAAAACATTGGTGAGATATTGACGCTATTCTATCTACAACAGCAGAGCACAGCAGAGACTGCTGTGGGGAAAGTTAACTCGATCCCAGGCAGACCCAGTCCATGAACACACTGAGGCTGGGCTGGGCCTTTAAGTTTCACCATCAAATACAGCCAATTTTCATCAGGGTTTTGGATTGTCTTCAGAGTTCAGCTGACGATTTATTGACATTTATTTAGAAAAAAAATCTCCTCTTAATCAACATAATAATAATAATAATAGACCCTAGGCCTCTTTTAAGCAGCAGTTCAGCCATTAGGAGATTTCTGATCTGGCTTCAGCCTCAATCCATCCCTCTCCTTGGCCTGAACAGGATTAATCCTGCTCTTGCCAGCCCTCCACACAGACCCCAGGCATCAAAGCATGGGCCTTGCAAGAACAAGCACTCTCCTTCATTCTTGTTACCACCACTCCGTTCTGCAGGGAAAAAGAAAGAGATTAATTGTGCCTGAGAGAGGAAGAAAATGATCCATGGGACTGCTTTTACCAACACTGCCATCAGCAGGAATCAGTAGCTGCCATGTGTCTGTGGGAACCATGCATCAAATACCCTGAGAGAAAGCATCCAAGGTTCCCAACAGGAGAAATACTCAATTTCTGTAGCCTGGTTTGGCTGGGCTACATACCACAATGTAAATCTTTGCGGGAGGTGGAATCTTAGTTCAGGCTGAGTACATATTACAGAATCTCTCATGCAGGAAGAAAAAACATCAGCTTTGTGCTCAAATGCAGCAACCTAACAGCTAAAGACATTATTATTTTATCCACAAAATGAGTAAGTTGGAATCTGGGGTAGAGAGAAAATAATATATTTATATTTACCACAATTGAATAAAGCCTCTAATATTACCAGTTAAGACTGCAATGAACACTGCCGAAGGCCTTCAAGAAAATCGTATTATGCCACAGAAAGCAGTACAATGATGACATGCTAAAGTTATTAGAATATGACCACCAGCTATATATATTCAACTCATTAGAATATGACCACTGGCTATATATAAATCTATAAATGAACTTTTCCATGTATATCTAATAGGCTTATTCCTAAGAACCCATCATTCTCTCCTACATGAAGTCAGTTAACAGAGCTTTTTGCTGCATCATTCTAACATTATAGTATTTCAGATCTATGGGAAGGAGGGGACAGAGGGTGAAGGAAAAAGGCAGTGACTCCACTCAAAATGAATCTCAGCTAACATATTCTCCCAGCACTACTAAATTGAAATAAATTGGTTTACCTAAAACAAGGAGACATTGGTGACATTTTAGGCCAGGGAATTAGATTTCAAAATAGCCACGAGGGCATTTATTAAATTCGTGAAATGTTAATCTCCTAATAGTAATATATAAGCTAATTTCTTTCATATGAATTAGCCATGAATCACAAACGTAATAGAACCACTAAATCAGACAGAGGCCATGTTCTGTACTACTGGGTAATTTCTTTGTTATTCTTTTCCTCTGAAGTAGTTTTAAAGATGCAAATCAGAAAACAGTCAAGTATTTGAAAATATTTCCTACTCCCTATTGGCGAAGGAGCTCCAAGAAGCCTTGGCTTAGGCTTCACAGCCATGAGAAAGGACAAAACTCAGAGCTGGAGGAAAATCACATTAAAGACAATATTATTTTTATTTCAGACTAGTGTAATTTTAAAGCGGCTCGAGACAGTTTATGAATCTTTGCTTAAGATGATAACAGTACCTTATTAAGCAAACTTATCTTCCAATTTCATTCCTATGATTCATTCATAGACAAGGACAAAAATGTTATGAAAGTACATAATGTAGAATCTACAAATTCAGTGTTTCAAAATGTACTATAAACAAGATATAATATAGTAAGGGGATAAGTTCTTGAGTGTTCTGCTGAAATTAGTGGGTGCTACATAACTGAAGTCGCATGGGATCCCTCTGCAAATATACCTATTACATCCATTACAGTAATCTGCAAGAAAAAGAACCTGTCACCGTATCTTCAAACGGCATCCAGAGCAGAAACTATTTCTTTATGTAGAGGTCTGTCACAGCCAGCAGTAACAGGCATACCAAATTGTATTGGAACAGGCATCCTAGAGAGGTGGTTGATGCCCCATGACCGTGAGCGCTCGAGGTGTTTGGATAGTGCCCTTATTAATATGCATTAATATCCAGTTAGCCCTGAAGTGGTCAGGCAGTTGGACTAGTTGATCCTTGAAGATCCCTTCCTTCTGAACTATTCTGTTTCTATTCTTCCCACTAATAAGAAAAGCTCAGTCCCCAATTAGCCAGAAATTGAAAGCTGAGAGCTTGAACCTTAAGCATGCCCTGTGAGCAGCCCTCCAGTTGAGGCAATCATGCTCCTCCTGTGGAAGGAACAGGCTGGACAAGAGTGGCTCCAGAGGCATACTGCCAACTGGGGCTGCACGAGCATGGGCAGAATGGAGACCACAAGGTAAGGAAAGAGAAACAGCAGTTGTTTCCTGAGCCAGCTCCAAATCCTCCCTTCAGGCTACTGAAGTGTCTAGACATCTGCTAAGAGGAGTCAGTGCTCAGCTTCCCATTTACAAAGCAGGTTTTTTTTTTTGTTTTTTTTGTTTTTTTTTAAGTTCAATAGGCCTGGCACTTAAGCTTCCCTCAGGAGTCTGGAAAGTTATTTGGCATATTTTCAAATCAGATGCTATATCTATCCTCTATCCCAAGTCAATTTTTCCTGGACATATCCAGTAGAGCATTCAGAAATATTCTTAGCCCTAAGCACAGGTGCAAAGTGCAACTGCTAAATCAAGAGTCTTGACTTTACATAAATTTCTGCATGAGCCTTTTGCAAATGTTAGTGAGCACAGACTATTTTTGAAAGGTAGAAGGTTAAGAAAAATATAGACAGTTAAGGAAAAAGAGAAAGAGCACTTTTTAATGTGCTTACCTAACATTTCTATATGTTTACCCAACACACATCTTTTTGCACAGAAATGCAAAATGATAATTTAACAAACAGCCTTTAAGTACGCTCTCAGTTCTTTGAGCTATTGACAAAAATATTGACTGCTTCATCCATCTAGTGCCTCTTTTAGATAATACAGTTCATAAGGTAGTGTTTCAAAAAAATTGTGTGCTCTGTTGAGTTACCAGATTCAATTAAGCCCTTCAGGAAAGTAATCAATATCCCACCTGATTTAAGAAAGTTGCTATGCAATGCTTTTCTATGATGGCAGCAATCCTCATTCAGCTTTGTAAATCCAGCATTCTTCTGTGGTGTCAGCTCTTGATCTACAGCCCTGAGAAAAGGTGAGAGAAGAAAGGCAGAAAGCAGAGAGCACAAGCTGTACCTGACAGAGCTTCTTTCAAGTAGCCCTCTAAATATCCACTGAACTTTTCTGAGAGACAGCAGTTCTTGTCCCACTTGCTTCTAGGGGTATGCTTGGAGGTAGCAGGCACTCATTTTCTCTACAATACTCAGAGTGTGTGATCACAGGCAGGTCTGGTCAAGAAAACATGAAATCTCTTTGGCATGCAGTCTGAGAACAAACTAACAAATCAGGCTGAACAATCACTGAAGTCAGACATCAAAAAGCAGAAGCACAAAAAGTTATTAGACACTGAAGTTTCTGGCCCTAATCCTGAACCAGGTGTCCTGTACTAAAGAGTTCATTTGACTAAGTAATTTTGGAACTATCATCATAGCTTGAGATCTGAAAAGAACATATTTAAACAAAAACTGTAATGAAATTCATACATCAAGAAAAATCTTTAGTGGTGCATATGCTGAGTGTGTTGAGAGCAATGAGTGGAATCCAGCAGTTAGTTACATAAAAAGGGCAAACTAGAGTAAATACTTCTCCATAACCTTAGTAGACAGAATACAAGAGTTCTGCAACATTGCAGAAGTGATCATTCCCTAAAGGGTCAGCCAGTAATACTGGAGCAATCTGTGCATTAAAATACATGATACTGTCTGAATTAATCCACATGAGGAGAAGTGATTGCATTTGAGCAGGCTAACACTGACAGCATTTTACAGAAATAAGTTATATAGCAAATGGAGTCTTGAAAGCATCAAAATGCAAAACAACATTAGAATCCAATACTGTATGGCTTGGAAGGAATTTTGAAAAATAGAAGTCAGAGATGCCCTTTACTCAGCTGTAACTATGGCAGTCATTTGCATGAAGATAGAAATTCAGCCAAAATTTCTGAATAGCATTACTTCAAGGAGTGCTGAAGAGCAAACATAAGCGACTGGTACAGTGCAGCTTTTCAAAACATTTAAGAATTTTCTTCACTCAGAAATTCATTTGGGAATTCAAGGCAATCAACAAGATTAAATTACAGTACTTAATGGCTTTCGGGTTAAAACCACAATTACAGGATATTCAATAACATGTCAGGAATAAAGATATTAAAGACAAGCGAAGTAGAAGAAAGGTGCATCATCACTACACTGCATATTGTGATAACTGTAGAGTACATACAGCAGATTGGTCAGTTCAGTACAGGCTGACAAGCCCAAGCTGTCTGCACAGTACCTGAGCTGAGCAAGGGGTATCACACAGCAAATCAACAGCTAGTAACTTCAAGTCACTCAAGCTTGGTCACAAGAGCACATTGGATTATACTGTGAAGTCTAAACATTCAGGCATCTAAACTGATTAGTGACCGAAAGACCAATCACCAACAAAATATGTAACACCAACAAAAACGATTTATAAAGAAGCAAAGTTGAGAGAAGGGAGGCTAACAGATAGGTGAAAAAGAGCACACCAACAAGGAAGTTCAAGGACAAATACTACCCCATGGCAGAACTGCAGGCATACAAGGACTCTTCAGAGAGACACGCTATTACTTCCTAATGTTAGTCGGGCTGCTTGAATATGTGCTGTTTTTTATGCAAAATTCTTAAAGACAGGAAATCTAGATATAAAATTAAGTTTGCGTTTTCAAGACATCAGAGCTCATCAGAGCACAGTAGTGCAGAAATATACTCATTGATATTCTGCCTGCCAGCGTATCTGTTGCAACAGCAATAACCTCCCTTCTACAGGTGGCACTTCTCAACACACTAAGAAAGGCCAGCATTTTCCAATAGCTCTTAAGTGTCACATCACATCTATGCACATTTCAGACTGGCAGTTAAATAGTATATATTTGTCCAAAAAGGAAAGTATCTCAGTGATAGATGTAGATGAATAATAATGCCTGTTTTGAGTAGGGGAGATCTTGGATTGCAGAAGGCAAATATCTTACAAATAAAGCATAAAGGAGAATCTAAAAGACTACATCTCTTATTTTTATTTCCCTAAGGTTTGTCTTGGTGAGCTACGTAGTGCAGAAACCTTGAATCACAGCTAAAGGTTTTATCTGTGTGCAACTTGGAGTAATGACCATTTGTGTCACTTCCTATAGAACAGTACAACTATTTTAACTCCAGAAACAAATTTAAGTGTAAATAAAAGAAATATGGATACTCATTTCTAAGTATTCTTGGCAAATGAAACAGTGAGATTGCTTCAGATAAATTTTTAGTGATCCCAGGTAAAGTATTTGAGGGTTTAATAGTCACAAACAGGAGAAACAGAAGTTCTGGACTCATGTGGCAATGATCCCCCACCAAGATGATGACACTTTCCCAAGGAGAAGCCAGCTCCCATATGAGAGATGGGCTCCCCTTGGTGGCTGGCTCTTAAATGAGCCCAGGGCAGCCCCACCCTGGGCCCACCCCTTCTGGTTACGTGGGGGGGCTCAGGTGTAAACAATTTGCCTGTGCCCCCCAGGCCAGGCACTGCCCTTCACCAGGTGCTCAGTCACTGCTTCAGGCCGTGACCTAGTGTTCCCCTTATACTTTACATAAAGTAGTGCTTATTGCTTTGGTCTAGTTCTTGTAATTGCTCGAGTCTTCCAGGCATGCAAATGAGTGACAACAAAAATCAGCTGTGATTATGCCAGTTAGAAGTACAAATATCTGCACTAAGATTGGGTGGTGAAAATGGTCATGTTTTCTCCAAAAATTTTATGCAATTACATACAGACTCCATCTAGAACTGTTCAGAGAGTGCAAAATGAAGGTCTTAGCCTCTTGTCCTTAATACACAACACCTTTTGAAAAATTGCTGGCCTTACCCTTCTGTGTTCTGTCTGACTATATTTACCAACCCATTTTACAAACTGTAAGCCTCACTACATCTTCCAGAGGCAGGGACACATTACACTGCATCCTGGAGGAGATAGGAACATTATGTCTCTCTGACCTCACTCAGAACATTTTCTGTCTACTAAGTAGAAGTTATGTGCGTTATTGTGGGAAAAGAAGAATGCAGGAGCAAGCAAGCGGTTTCATCAATCCATATCAAAAGCTTACATTCAGAGAAAAGGTAGGTGCAAAACTGATTCCTTCTGATGTCCTCAGTGATGAAATTAGTGGCTGGATTTGTACAGCCTGATGATACAAAGCTTTGTAACCTTCACTAAGGATTGTCGTCATTCATTATAAAACAGATACAGGGAAATAGATCAATCTTTGTCTGAATTTCAAGACTGCTGTGCCATCTACAATACCAGTTTTGTAGGGAGGTTATAAAGATAAATGTTTTCACCTGTGCAGACACATAAAATAACACTTTGAAAGAACCACAATGCTCACAATAGATATTAATTTGCAATGTGCATTTCTGAAGAAAACATCTGACTTCGCAGACTTAGAATGAGTTCTTACGTACCATTAATAAGACTTGATCCGTTTCCTGATAATCAAAGGTTGTACAGGCTAATAAATGAATCTTTTTGATTTTCAGAAAGAATCTTCACAATCTCATCAGCTAAGATATTAATGATATTTGAGTTGAAACAGGCATCTTTATATCATGTAGTTCTTCAGACTTCTTTGCAATTCACAGGATGTCAAATAATGATGGTTCATAATGGTAAAAGACACCCACCAAGACTTATGTGGTCTTGAACAAGTCAAGTAAGCGTGCATACTATTTATCTTAACTCTTAAAACAAAATTCCTGGTATTTTTGATTAGTCATGAGAAAAATCTTTTCATATTTTTACATTTTCTGTTGTTCCAAAGAGCTACAGGCAAAAGATTCAAAATTATATTCTCTCAAGATTTCTGATTTTCAAAGTAACAGTAGTTTCATATGAGAAAATGGAAGCTAGAAGCATGATAAACTATACTAATCAGAAGTAAAACATCTTCCCATCTTGAAATTGAAAGTCAGGAGCAATAACAATGGAGCACCCACGTGCTAAGACCTAACCAAACCCCTAACCATACCTCTAGGCATCAGACTATGCATGAAACTTGCATGAGGCTCACAGCACAGGGCTGCACAGTAGTAGTTAGCATTATTTGGGCCTATTGACCATAAGCTCATGAACATTAGTTGATTTTTTGCTGTAGTAGATGCTGACAAAGTATGACCAGTCATCTGTCCCCGACAACAAAACAGTCTTCGGGTGCTCACAGAGATAGCCAGACTTCCCAGTTTGTTGATCATCAGGAAGTACAAAAATATTTTGAAGTGTCCTGAAAAAGAAGATCATGAGTGCCAAGAACAGCAAGTCAGGAAACAACATCACAAATCTGGTCTATTCATTTGTGAGGTAGTCTCTTTCCAATCCTTTAACTAAGGACATTTAAGAATAGTCTATGAACCAAAAGTATCTGGAAAATGTTCTGGAAGGGAAGCCCATGGCTTAGCACCAGCATCCAGTTGCATCTCTTCAATGTGCAGGACACTCAGGAAGAAAAAGAGAACACTGGGGAACCTTGTGACAGTGTACCAGGACCACATTTAGCAGGTGTGCCTAAACACATTTAGCAGGTGTTCAGGCACTGGAACTGTCTTCCCAGGGCAGTGTTCACAGCACAAAGTCTGCCAGAGATCAATAAGTCTTTGGACAACACTATCAGTCCTCGGATTTGAATTTGGGGTGGTCCTGTGTGAAGCCAGGTGTTGGATTTGGTGATCTTTGTGGGTCATTTTCAGCGCAGAATTCTATGACAGTAGACTATGATTCTATGTCTATGTCTAGATTCTACGTCTATGATTCTATGACAGTAACCACCATGTTGACACATCCTGCTTCTCTCCAGAACTGTGCCATCTGTCCCCAAGGTGGAATGCAGATGTCCAGTAAGAAACTGATACAGACACACACACACCCCAACTCCCCCCTCACTGTTTCATCATCATGAAATTTGTAAAGCTGCATATACCTGTGATTAAAGCACTGTGGCATCCATACTGAATGAACCTTTGCAGTGTCATTTGGTTTTAAAATTGCAACACAGCCATAGCCCTAAGCACTGGTGGAGCTTTATATAAGGCTTACCTACATATATCCCAGGATAAAAAAAGGTCTCCTAATTGACTTCCAGTTCTTATACCAGCCCTCAGAGGCCCCAAACTGCACCTCAACACTTGTTTCTTCTTCTAATCCTAGCTCTAAGCATAGGCTGAGCCGTAGATAGGAAACCTCCACCCAAGCTCCCTACACACTCTTTGAGAGCCCTCAACACCCCATTGCAATCTTCAGATCCACATTTTTTCCTTCTCTCAACCCTAAGTGTTGCCTGAGTCTTAGAAAAGGACCCCTCACAACCCAAGCAAAAATGTTCTCACAACCACACTTTCTCTGTAGCCTTTCCTCTGCTTTGGCAGCCTGCACCAACAGCTGCTCAATTCTTACTCCATCTTTAAGCCCTAGTTCTAATATAAGCATAGGTTGAGCCTTTGACAAGACTCCAGGCGTTGTTTTTTATTCTCTCATTTATGAGATTCTGAAATCTTTTCCCCCACTTTTTTAGACGAATTTTTAATTTTTTTCATTTACTTCAAAGACACTGAGTCTTTCACACTGATGTTTTTAAGGTTTTCTCCACAACAAAGAGCAAGAAATTTGCCTCCCACAAGGATAAAAATCCTTAGTGTTCATGCTGCTCCGAATTTAATTTTCAGAGAAAAATTTCAAGAATTGGAAAGCATGGAAACACTACACAATTTACACCAAGAGCAGATAAATCTGTAAAAGCCACAGACAGTCACAGATTTTGGGGGAGAATTTAAAAACACATGAAAAATAAAAACTAGAAATGAATGAACCTAAGTAAAACGTAACATCTCCTTTTATCAAGCAGTCTGAGACATTCCAAATTCATATATTGAAAGAAAATATTTTCTTCATCTTGGGATTGCAAAACATATAGCCCAAATCTAGCTCACAGCTGTATGCATCAAATACAACACGGACAGATAACATTTGCCCTAAGAGGAAAGTCTCCCACATAACTTCCTCTTTTGCTTAGAATGGCATGTAGTGATATTTAGAAAGCCACTTTCAAGTATGTACTCTATGATCTATCCCAAAGGCAAAATCTTGACCACAGTGAGAGTTCCCCTGGGAGCCTTTCAGCGTAATGCAGTACAATGACAATTTCATTTTAGCAACCAACATACAGTCAGCATTAAACCTCCTTTTTAACAGGGTTATGATTTCTATTTTTTGTTCCTGTTGAGCGGTTGATTTCTTTGGTTTGTTTTTGTTTCTTGCTTATACATTGAGACTTTTCTATTAAAATGGTAATATATGGCATATGTGCACTGGAGAACTTTTTACCTTACAAAGAATTCTTAGTGAGCAATTGGTGCAAGTACAGACCTTGTCTGACATAACACTTGCCCAGTATTTCCTATAATAAGACCCTCTTTTCAGTTCCTTATGGCTCAGGATAAAGTTCTCCATATGAAGCATCTTCCTCAACGTGAGTGTTTTTGAGACATTTTGGACTAGCACCTGGTTTTCTTGGAGAAAGATCCTACTGTTTTTCAGCGTAGTTAGAAAGCCAAAAAACAAACAAACAAAACAAACAAAAAAAAACATGAATACAAAAATTTTTCCACTGTTTGAAATAGGGGCTTGAAGCATGTCAGATGTGGATGAAAAGCTCATAGTGGTAAGAAAAAAACGGCCCATAGGGGAAGGAACACAGTTGGATCCCCTAATGACTTGATATCATTTAGCAAAAGAGATCTTTACAGTGTATTCAAAGGTTTTAACTTTCCTGAGCAACCACAATAACCCCCTAAAGTTGACAGCACCTTCACACCGAAGGAACAGCTTTTGAAGTGCCATGCTCCCATTCGAGCATCTGTTTCAGTAACATGCCTGAGAGCAGTCTGGAAAAAGCCATAACATTAACAGCCTGCAAAGTTGGTAACTTCGATAATAGAGGATCTGAAAAAGTCTTACAGAAGAGGACAAACATCCAGTTGTGGCTGCAATTTTCTTTATAAAAGGCCATTCACATGCAGAAGTCATTCCTAGGTAACTTAACTGACACCTAATTAGAACTCTCACAGGCCAATTAAAGTTGCAGCATGGCAAATCCCCCTAGATTAACAAGGATGTTGGAGGTGGCTGCTGAACCCTTCCCTTCATTTCTATACTTTAAGACTTCTCCATGAGAGCCAGGAAAGAAGTTCAGCATCAGATGTTTCCTCCTAACTTTGCTACCAGTGCTGAAACCTTTTCCTTACTAGAATACTGCATTTTACCCTGAAGTCTGCCGATTAATGACAGAAAATCTGGATAAAACTGAAAAAAAATCAGGAGTACGCCTACTCAGACCTTAAGGGGCAGCTGCAATCCAAGCTGACTGAGTGAGTGCTGAGGGCTAGGATAACTTCTTCACAACTGATACTAGGCCTGAAACAGATCCTCACAATAAGCAGTAGTTTCAGAGGCAGAGAACCTCTGAAAGAGAGCGCCAAACTAAGAAATGACTCTAGGTTATCACCAGATTGTCGCATCAATGAAATACCACATACTGGCTTTATCTTCAGGTTTTTTTTGTTTTTTTTTTTTAAGTTACATAAGGAATCTAAATTAAAGGTACATTGTTGAAGTTTCCAAGTCAAATATTCAAAATCCAAGGAAACACCAAAATAAAAGTTGCCTATAAAATGGAGATAATTGTACATCCTTATCAACTGAGGTGGCTATAAGAATAGTCCATGTCTGAAGCACCCAGACAATACACTGACAATTGCTGCAGAAAAGGTCAGAGGAAATGAATAATTCTGTCCTCAGGGCTGGGTTTGAATAGGATGTTACGCAACATGGCCATAAAGACCAGCACTGCATTCTGAACAATGAGATAGTAATACAACACTGATTAGTTGCCCACTAAGGGCAAGATAAATCTCACCTAAATTTAGCTATGTAAAAGATACATTTTAATGTAGTCATGCAGACTCTCTGCTCTCACTGAAAAGATGAAGATACCTCCAGAGAGGATTCATCACATCCCAAGACAATCTTCTGAGATGAGCAGGAAGAATAACCAACCACAGTTTCTTGCCTTTCTCCTTACAGTACGGAAGATAATTAGACATCTGGATTGAGCTACATGCCTAATTGGTAGGCAACTAAATTAAGGTGAAATGAATCTGTCCTAAATGAGCACTGCCTATCGTGAATCCTGAAGGATGGAAAAAGACAGTATTGATTATTTCATATTACTATTCAAATATTACATATTTGCAAAAGGCATTTTTAATACATAGTTTAATTCTGGAGCTCTTCCAAGTTTAAGACTGATTTTGCAGACCCTGCTAGGGGTTCTCTAACGTGTGCAAGTGCATTTGCATGCTAATTAACTGAAAATATAAACACAACAGAATGTTTAAAACTGTACAATCTCTTATCAAAGCAAGACCCTGTGAATTCCCTGCTAAAAATCCCATAAGGATTTGAGCTCAGCAGTTTGAATTAATGATAGAAGGTGTGAAAAATAAGACATTACCAAAAATCGTGCTTCTCATCTTCAGTTTATTACAAAAAAGCTCTCTAATAAAAATAAAATGAGAAGACAATTATTTTCCTGATCTAAAAAGTTGTTTCAAATATTGTTTCCATGTTTGGTGTTTCCCAAACTCCAATTCCTTCACACTATTTATATGTATTTTACTTCATGCATATTTCATATTCCTTCCACTTTCTTCCACACTACACCAAGAGATGTTCACATTCTGGTAGACAAATTGTATTGTGGTAAAAATCGCACACCAACAGAAACAAAAACCAGAGCTCAATAGGTCATTAGCATAGGTTCAGCCACGAAGACACAGAAGTCACTCCTGTATTCTTACTTTTGCCCAAAGGACCATTTATTTGTTCAATATGAACAGCTTCTGTAAGAAGAGATGGGAATATTTCCTCATCATACTTCAGAATCAAGTTATAAAACAGAAGAAGGGATACTCAGATTCATGAAATGCTCTGCTCTGATAAGTCATCTCTAACCACTGGGAGACAGAGGAAAGCAGAATTACTCCCTTCTCTCTAGCTTTCTTAATGTCCGTCTTTTAAAAAGTGTCCTACAATAAAACATGTTTTCTCTCACATCAGTTTGGTGATTCATCTACCTCTAGATGTTTTAGTTTGCCACAAAAAGTCACTCCATATCATATCCAAACAAAAGTAGACTTTGCATTAGCTGTTAAGCCGGGAAAGCGATATTCCAGGTAGGGTTATGTGATACAGTGTCTGCTCTTCAATAAAAAGACATAATTGAGGCAAATCTCTGTAAAAGGGATGTCTCTATCACCCTTTTGGGAAAATGTGGCTGCTTCATAATGCAGTGAAATCAGTTTCAGCAGCACCTGGAACTCCGTGTAAGCAGTACAGATCCAGATAGCAGACCTGTACACAGCTGCCACCACTTCACACACAACTGCTGACTTACCTGGTAGCCTGTCCTCCATCAGAAGTGAACAGAGCACCTCAGGAGAAGAAAATGTTTGCCTGCAACATCCCATTTCTGTGTCTGTCATTGCTGGTGTTTGTCCTGAATCTAAAGCCTGAGCCTTAGCCTTCATTTTAAGGTACCACTTTGGGTTTTTCCATCACTGCCAGGTCACAGCTGGAGGGAAGGAGGTGATCAACCACAGCACCATCACACCTAACCTGGAACTTGGAGCACGACTACAAAGTCATGCTACTGCCCTCCATTTCATCAAAAGAAGCCCTACCATGGAGTTATTAGGTGCCTCCACTAAGCAGATGGCAAAACTTTTCTTTCAGGAACTGGGGAAGGAAGTTTCCCAGATCATTCCTCTCAACAAACCCCAACGCTTTCATCTTGTGAAAAGAGGGCAGAAGCTTCCCAAACTCATTTTCTTTCTATCCTTCCTCAGTGATGGAAAACAGAAGAAACAGAACTAGCTGAACTTCCTATTCCTGGGAGGAAACATCACTATGTAGCCCCATTCCTATTTATTTATCAGGAGCTGCTCAGATAACACATGTGGGTAGGACAAATTTCATAGTTCATAATGCTCTGACTTAGTACCATCTCACTTGTCTGCCCTTTAAAGGAGTTCCACTAGCCTAAGCAGAGCGTAATCAGGCTCAGGCACAGTTTACCAGCCAGAAATAAGCTCTGACCAGGTTTAAAACCCAACAAAATTTGACTGTGAGACAAGAGAAATTACAGACTTCTGTGAGAAACAAGGTTGATTATCTCAAAGCTTACAAAAACAAAGGAGAGCAAAATCCTCATTATCCAATCTCAATTCTTCACATTGAGCCCACCATGTCAGGATTTCTGTAATACTGAAAAAGAAATGGATTGTGACATTTATCCACCAGTTACCTAAAGCACAAGAATTAAAAACCTGTGATTAAAGCACTCCGAGAAGCTTAGTTCCTACATAATCTGGGAATTTTTTTTATTTGGATTTTCTCTAACTGGAAATTGCCAAACTAATGAAAACAGTTGTGTCTACCTCAAGTAAAATGAGCATTAAAATGCAGTCAGACCCCTGCTGTCTGAAAACCAGATCCTTAATCTCCAACTCCAGTGGTTCACAAGGCACTGCTACATTTCTATTGGAAATAAAACTGAATAGCACAGCATGACGTTGATGAAGCTGATGTGATGTACAAGTCTGATTTTTCACAGCCTTCCAAAGACAGAAACAAATTGACAGAGACGGTACATTTTCCAATCACTGCTCATAAGCCAAAAATTTTCAATCTCTGGTTATTTAAGATTCACAGACATGCATTATATTTCTATGATAGACTCCAGAGATCAACTAGCCTTTCCCTGAAAACAGAACTGATGCACATACACACAGCAAAATTTACCCATGAGACATCAACCCATGGATTTAACCCCATGTTAACAAGACTTCTGCCAAACCTACTTTAGACCTATAAACTAACTTTACACACATTGGAAATAATGCTGTTAAAGACCTGCAATTCATTATTACATTCTGCATGAGATCAGGAGCATGAGGAGCAGCCAGTTTCCAGTGCAACCCTTTTCAAGGTTTAGAGATTTATTTCTGTTCTGCCTGAGTCAATACCCAAACCTTGCAATCATTTTTAAGGTATCTTCATATAAGAATGCTTTCAGACAATCTCAAAATTCATATCAAACTTACATAGATTAGGATGAGCATTTCTGAGCACACTGCAGGTGAGGGTCATAGTCTGGGGTGAGACAGATCCAGTCTGATTTCTGCTCGGCATGATTGCAGGCAGAATTTCTGGGAAGCAAGAGATTAATTCCAGTTTAGAGCAGGGAGTTGAACTGTATCTCCAAATCCAAGTGCAGTGCCACAACCATCATACCTTCCAGGAAAAACAAAAATTATGTTTGTTCCTTTGTCATTCATCCTCACCTAAAAATACATTGCTAAACTTGTTACAATTTCATTAAAATCTCTAGGTTGCATAAAAAGCATATTCTTCACCCAGATCCTTAAAAAGTCCAAACGGCTCCACAAAAAGCCTGTAGAATACACCAGCCCAAATCAATTACGTTAGTCTAGATGACAAAGAAGTGTATGACAGTGCCACTGGAAAGAATGAACTGAATGTCTTAGTTTCTACTTTTCTCATAGTGTCTGGTATAGAGCTATGTTTTGGTTCTAGGAGGAAACAAGCTGATATAGAAATTGTCTCTACTTGTTGCCTGGTAGTGTTGAACACAGCCAATAATATGTTCAGTTCCTCAGCTTCTTGCATTGTCTCTGGCAGCGAAATGGCTGGGGGGGTCGCAGCGATCTGGGAGGGGACAGGACCAGGGCAGCTGACCCAAAGTGACCAAAGGAATATTACATACCACATGACATCATGTAATATAAGGAAGGGGCTGCTGCTCGAGGACTAGCTGGGCATCGGTCAGTGGGTGATGAGCCCTTGCTTTGTGTATCACTTTGTGTATAATTGCTGCTATTTTTATTTACTTTTTCCTGTCTTAGTAAATAGTTTTTATCTCAATCTACAAGTTCTACTGCATTTTCTTCTAATTTTCTCCCCCATCCCACTGGTGAGCAGACAACTGTGTGGTACTTAGCTGTCTACTGGGTCAAACCACAACACTGAAGTATTCAATACTTTCTTTGGAGACAGGCTGGAAGGCTTCTTTTTTCACCCTAACATAGCAAAAGTCAAAAGAATGAAGATGAACAACAAGCAAAGGGGATGTAAGATTCACAGCTCAAGATTTTGAAAATGCCAGCAAACCAAGACATACAACAGGACCCACAAGCATCCAGCCAGCACAGAATCATGAGAAATCTGTTTTGTCACATTTATTTGTGACCCAGAAAGAATATCTTGTAAAAGTGCAGAGAGCTGGCCAGTAAATTTTGAGCAGTGTGTGTAAGAGAAGGCAGAATGAGATGGTAGTCATGCAATGAGGTCAAGATACTATGCCTATGTTTTATTTCCAAAATAAAAAATATTTTTCTTGAGAATATTATAAAATAGCAGTTTCAAAACTAGAATTTCTCTTCCATTAGGAAATTCTGATCAATCAGCAATTGTTCCCATCTCAATTCAGAATAAGATGCTGAAGTACTTCCAGCTTTTACAGAATGTCAAGTTCCCCCCTCCCTCCAAAGCTGAATGCGTCAAAACATGTTGCAGGAGCTCAAGCCCAAAATGCTTCTATTGCATGTACAGTGAAGCCTCCTGGGAGATGGAGCTGTCATCCCTCCTTGCCTGGACCTTCTGACCAGATTGTTTCCTGGGACCGCTGCAGATGTGATTCCCTTGCTGCACATAATATGAACACAACAGTGTGGTGCCTTATTTTGTACAGAGGGAGAGGCCAGACCACGGAGGAGTGGGGGAAAATGCATTTATACAGTGCACCACAGCACTTTGGGCAGGCTAACAAAAGGACTCGGAATATTTTCTCAAGTGCAAAATTGATACGTCTCAGCCTATCAATGTTTTCCTATTGAATATTTTAGTTTTGTAGAAACCAAATCCCAGGCACCTGAACATAAAATCTTTTACCAATATTAGTATATAGTCACTGTTTTTAATTAACTCAATGGTTCAAATTAATGCATAATTAAAATATAGCAAGTGCAAGGTTATGAGTAACAGCATGGTGATGCTGGCATATTTAAATACAGTGAAAAACTTATTAGTTTTACCAGGATTTTATCCAGTTTGACAAATCAAAATCTATTTTAAAAGAATAAGGTAAAAGGCATCACTGGATAAGAAAGAAAAAAGTACTATTGGAAATAGGGGCAACAATTCACCTGATTTTGTGTCATTTTTATAATCCAGCTTTTGAGCTTCTGTGGCCTTATATTGATTTTCTGATCTTTCTCGTCCCTTTCATTTTTTTTCCCCTCTAAGTTATGGAAAGTGAACACATTCAATATAAAACAGATTTTGCTTTTTTTTCAGGTAAGCCTGTTAAAAAATAGAAAATACTTCATCATCTACTGCACACAGGAAAAAGCATAACATTAAGCTTTTGACATTACATTTTGGTAGATAAATACCATCTCTGTTTAATTATCTGCTCAAAATTGATAGAAGGGTAACACCAGCTTTTGGAAATCTCAGCAGGAAAACTTCCATCAATATCAGTCTAAGATCTCACTCAATTTTTACACTGATTTTTTTTTTTTTGGTTTTGAACAAGTAACATCTTTGTGCTATAATTGGCAACTATCAGTGCTGTTTTGGCAGAAACAAGGCTGCATGAGTCTGTGGGAAATGTATGACTCCAAACATACTATGCTAAATTTAATCTTGTTGCATAATATGCAGAATCATTGTCAATAAGTGTAATGCCTAAAAGTCAAGGGAACTTAATAACGCATGCAGATCAAAAAAAGAGAGGTTTAAATGTGTTCTGGACTTTATCACACAGAACAAAAGGCATTGATGAGTCCTTTTAGTAGGACACTCCATTCTCATATCCACTTCAGTGAACCTACATTTCACTCACATATCACAGCGGTACAAAGAAGGATCTTAAAAAAGAACAGAAATAAAATGCATCATTTTTTTGTTCTACTAGACTGTTCTTTCAGTCCTAGCTCTAGGGGCACGCTATTCTAAAACAGGTCTGCAGAACTCTGAGGCCTGCTTTTACCTCCAAAACTGAAAAATGGAAGAACTTTCTCCATTGTGTTCTTTTACACGCCGTCTTTTTCCAGAAATCCTAGAAGAAAAGATCTTTCCTTCTCATCTGTTGACCCAACATATCTACATTTCAGTCTCTCCTCCTGGCCTCATCTCCCAACAGCTAACCACCATCCAAGATTTTCTAGGATTCCCTAAGGATATGAAGTACGTAGGTTGCTCTGAAAGTAATGCCTCCTGTTTACTTCCATGGAAACTACAACAGATGCAAAGAGCACAATAACACTATTTGGTAGAGCAAATTCTCAGCTACAAAGCACTCTTTTTCAACACAGTCACCACCAATAGCTAAGCATTTTCACCAGCAACAAACAAGAGCCTGCATGCCATACTCACAAAAAACTGCACCAGTGGAGGTGACCCACTGTCACCGTTGCCACTGCTGAAACGCACCACCACCGCCTCACTGTGCTCACATCTACTGTTTGATCTCCATCAACGTTCAGCAAATGTCGATGAATATCAATGGGTGCCATTTTATCTTCATGAAGGAATTCAGTTCCACACCCTGGCTTCATCTGCACTTCCATGTCAGACGCCATCGTGTCAGAGTGCCCCTCTGCTGCCATCTGTCACACAGCAACAACATGGAACAGAATATTGGTGGGAGGGTTCAACATCTACTGCCATATCACCAACACCTGCCTCTGACCAACATAATAAAATAGGAGGCATCACTTTTGGAGTAGCCCTCCTACATTATGGATTAGGACTTGACTCCCAGGACATTGTTCTGGTTCCCTTTTTGTCTTCATCTTGTGCCATTCAAATCCATTTGCCACTAGCAGGCAAGTCATCCTCCTAATGCACACAAAAGCTACGTCCCATATCTAAAGATTGCATTTTACACACATCACATCCCACAAAAGAAAAACTCCAAGATTTAGCCTCCCAATTCTCACCTGTTATCTAACTTTTTCTGGAGGAATTCCCTGGAGATATGAAGCTCTGGGAATTAGATTATTAATTAGAACCTATGTTCTGGTTCTCTTTTTCTCTAGATCTTGAGTCATAGAATCATAGAATCATAGAATGGTTCAGGTTGGAAGGGACCTTAGAGATCATCTTGTTCCAACCCCCCTGCCATGGGCAAGGACACCTCCCACTAGACCAGGTTGCTCAAAGCCCCATCCAGCCTGGCTTTGAATACTTCCAGGGTCAGAGACATCCAAATGCATTTTATTTAAGCAAACAAGACATACTTCTATGGCACACAAAATCCTTCCAACCATCCCAAACACATACCTGAAATGGTTCTTTTGCTCAACACTGAAAGAAATAAACAAAACCAAAAAAATGTTTAAAAAGAGAGAAGCAACTAATACAAGATAAAATTTACTTGTCCTTCCTTAACAGAAAAGCAGCAGGGTTGTTGAAAAGCTTCCTCTTCTGATGCATCTTTTCAAGGACAGTGTGTTATTTCTAGAATAAAAGTACATGAAAAAGACATTTTAGAACCCTTGCCTAAAGATGTACACTCATTTTTGTTTTATTCACTTCACTCTTCCAAAGAAGAAAAAGCCAGATGTTACAGCCATGTTAACAGAATTTCAAATTCCTCACAAGTGGATGCCTATCTGCTTTGAAGAGGCAGTGGGGAGAAATTTAAAAGAAAACAGCAAAAAGCTAACTGCATCATCTGAGAGTTTCAGATCATGCTGAAGTTTGAGAGAAAGATTTTAATGTATTTTTGATGAAGTTAAAGTGTTTAAAATTTAAATGTTCTGAGTGTATCTATTTTATAAATGTTTCTAGGCTTTATGTCTTACACACTTACCTCCTTGCCATGACTACTGTACCTGCACTACTGAGCAAGAAGTTCTGACCAAAGGTAACTCCTGCAAGCACATAGCAACATGGTCTAGCCATGGACTGAGTCTGATCCCAAGGAAACAACATCTCCTGCCAGCTGCTTGGGATATATCTTTGCAAAGGAAGCAAGCAAACCAAGGTGTGTTAGCCCCTTGTTTAGCTAATCAGCTAAAGTCATTGTCTTGTAGACAAGACCTGAAAAGGACTACCATGCAGGTGTAGAAGATCTATGAAGTCTTAATACACTGCAGTGGTTTAAGCCTAACATGATGCCTCCAGAGAGTCTGCAAAGTAATCAACACACTGGCTAGATTTTTCATAAGGGTAGTAAAGATTCTGTAAGCTTTCCAGACAGACCAATGGAAGCAAAAGCCATTCTTTGTCTTTTGCGATGTATTTAATTTCTAGTTTTCAAGGCCTATCATGATTTAGCATTTGAGCTATTCTCCACTAATACTGTTCTTCACTCAGTCCCTTGGGTTCATTCAAGATGCTTGACTTGCCTTTTACTGCTCTTCAATCTGTCTGATCCACCTTTGAGATGGTGGAGTACAGAAAAATTCTCTTTTAACAAGTCCTTGTTAAAATACATCTTCAAACATCTTCAACAAGACAGTGAAAACTTTGAATCTCATGAATGAGTGCTTATAAAAACACCACACACAAAGCAAAACATCAGAAGAGTGACAGACACAAGTCAAGGAATTCTTTCACTTTCTAAAGTATTACCTCATGCCTAATGTTGAGCTACATTATTATTAGATGATAAAATAACCGCAATGATAATGTTCAAGGGCTATAACCAGAGATCAGGACAGTAAATACAGTTGATCTAATATACTAATCACAGACGATGTTGGATTATTCTAAGTAATTACAGTCTGCTAGTATTTGGTAGATATTTTATATGCTGCTAATTCACTTTATGTTTTTTATAGCAGTATCATTAGATAGCTCTAATAGGTTAAGGTCTCTAATATGAAATATTTGTGGCTATCATTGCTGTAGAATAAATGCTTAGGCATATAAGGGAAAAATCTCGGATAATGGAAGAGCAAAAAGAATTACTACTACCAAATAAGAGGAGCTGAACCAGAGTGACTGTGCAGTGCCTTCCCAACATGCTATGAAACAGTAAGTTCTGACTGTAAACAGACCTGGGTTGGGCTGTTGCTGAGGATTAACAACTGTTTTGAATGGTCCTCACAAAGTTGTAAACTTGGATGCACAAGATAAAAAATAGCTTTATCGCTCCCATTGTAACTGGTATTGTTCCCCTCCTTGACATATTCCATCATCAGAGGTCTTGGAAGAGCTCAGCCAAATGTGACCTCTAAAGTTCTAGTCCATGAGAACATGCTGCTTGGAAATTAGGACCAAATTCACAAAAACTGAGTGGAGCCACAGAAGCACAGACTCCACTTCTAATTCTTATACTATTCAATACGTAATGTTAGAATGAAAATATTTTGGAGGTAGGTATAGGAGGTCTCGCTTTTGATATATGCCTCCATTGCGTGGACTACATGGAGACATGTCTATTGAAGGATTACTCCACAAGTGTCGGTATTTTGAAGGAATGTGGTTTATCTAAGAAGGATAAATACAGAAAAATAACATGCATACACATTTATGTTAATTTTGTTGAATTTATACAATCATAGGATCATAGTATGTTTTGTGTTGGAAGGGACCTTAAAGATAATCTAGTTCCAATCCTTCTGCCATAGGCAGGGACACCCATCCAGCCTGGCCTTGAACACTTCCAGAGATGGGGCATCTATGACTTCTCTGGGCAACCTGTTCCAGTACCTTACCAAATCCATAGTGAAGAATTTCTTCCTAATGTCTAATCTAAATTTATCCTCTTTTTGTTTAAAGCCATTACCCCTTGCCCTATCACTACACTCTCCGATAAGAAGCCTCTCTCCAGTTTTCCTGTTCAGTAGGTTTATTTTTGATTTGCACGTAAGTTTACAATCAAGCAGGTTTAGTTACAGTAGTTAGTTACACTAAGATAAATTTGGCTAAGCGTCTTAAAAACAGGGCAAAACTGTCTAGTTGTTTCATTCTTTAGTTGGTCCCATGTTCTTTCTAACTAGGAGTATTAAGCTAAGAGATTAATTTTAAGCATACTTAAAGGAAATGAAAAACAAACCTCTGAAAGAGAGAACTTGTATCATGTTGCCGTAGTGCCTTGCACACCCTTTATTGTTGGATGATACAGGCTGTTAGAATCCTCTCAAGACCAGCTTTTAAAACCTCATTCTATTTGCATTCTTCTCTAATCATCCCTGCAGCTTTCAATCTTAGTTCAGTACATACTGTTGTGTTTTCTCTCAGCAGCAGGCTAGCTATCACAAAACAATTATTTATTTTAGGAAAATGTACTGTAGAGAAAATGCACTGTAAAGAAAAAGCAGTCTAAAGGAATTAAAAATTTAATCAGTGCTTTGTACTGGTCCATGCATCTAAATCTTCATCTCTACCACCAGATCCTTCACCTTCTTTATTTGTCTGGCTTCTTGAATGAGAATAGAACAGTCAGCATTACTTACTTCAACAAGTATTCCTGATTCATGCATCTGGCAACTAAATTAATTAACCGCCCCCTTAGAAGTGGGGAGAAGAGAATCTACCACTAAAACAATCTTTGAAACCTCTGTCTGCTTTCCTGTTTAAATAAATATTGAACAATTCAATTATTTTGTTGTTTACTTGCTAACCCTAATGCTGTGTATTTCATAATGATGGAACAACATACAGACAAGTAACTGTAATCCCAGAGACTTGATATAATATATATTTTAAGATGTCTATTACTTTAGAATCTAAACACCAGCAACACCAAGTGATCAAATGTCCTAAAATGCTATTAGCGAGAAATATCCAGCATTTTAAGTTTTAGTGTTACTCTTCATGATGAGACACAGAAAAATTTGAAGTGCCTGCTGGCATTTTGTTCTAAGAGTTAGAGGGTTAGCTACTTTGAAAGAGTCAATAGGGCTGTTAAGGTCATCTCTATCTCAGCTTTTGAACAGCTACCTGATCAGCACCAGTTGCTTAGATCTTTGAAAAAAGAATGTTTTCAGCATCTGTTGCAACACTCCTGGCCTTGTTCTGGATCCTTTAGCACTATCCCAAAATAAGCTACATTATTAAGGAAATGCAGGAATTGCTGCAACCACTAACACCTTCTTCAGAAACAGCCTACCCAAAGGCTCAGAGAAAACAACCAAATGCTGACTAGTATTCAGAGACCAGCTCTTTTGGTATTTACTAGGATTTTTTGAAACTGCGAACAATGTGAAACTCTACTGCATGACTGTAATTGATCTTATTTGTCTGTACATTGAAGCCGGCCTCTTCTATAGCAAGGATTTTCTTGCATTCTCAATTACATCTAACAATTCTTAGGATCAGCAACAGATTCCATTTACCACCCAGCGATCATCAGCCTCAGCCAAGAGCTAGATTTACCACCAGTGCAGGGTACTCAAGCAGCACTGCAGGGAGAGCCAGGAACAGAACAGCAGACATACACATACTTAAGTCACATATGACAAATCAAGCATAAGTGCTGGGACTGAGCTTAAATGGGTTCCTGGGCCATGGCGGTCCCAGCTGGGGCCACTCAGGGCAATCACAACCTTCAGGTGCCCTCAGGGCTCTGACACCTACCCCCACATGTACACATTCAAAGGATTAGATAGAATTTGCAGTCAATAAAAGCTATTATTGTGTCCTGACTGCATTGTTTCCTGGAAATATGAGGGGAAAAGGATTTCTTTCTCAGGTGAAAGATTTTTTTTCTCTGAGAAATGCAAATCACTTTGCAGTCACATTTGTGCACATCTACAAACACTAACAGGCAGGCTTTCGAGAGAGGCCTTGTCTTCAGCAGACAAGTAGCCTTATTCCCGCTGAAGGCAGAAGTAGTTTTGCAATTTAGTGAAGGTGGGATCTCACCACAGAAGTCAGAAAAAGATCTGAAAGTCTTCCTAGGCTGATGAGTCTACCATGTGTGGCATGCAGGTGTTGCAGTGGCACTGGCAGTTTGCATGGCACCATCTTCAACTGTGAGGCAGCCTGCGGGTGTTCACCCAATACGCGTACGCTCCCATGTGACAAACAATTTGTGAGCAGGCATTGTCATCATCTATGGCCTTCCTGGGAGAAGGACCTCCCTCAAGATCAGCAGCACTTAGGTAGTGGCATCTCTGGGTCAGACAGCCCTGGCTCTGGTTCCAGAAGCGGCCTGATATCACCAGGGCCACAGCCCAGGCCTGGCTGCGACACGGTGCAGCAGCAACTCTGGCTGGAGCCAAGCACCACAGCCTCAGTCAAAAGCAGCTCCTATGGGCAGGGGTCCCACAGGCAGGGTCTGCAGCCTCCCCGGAAGCTGTCCAGGAGCCTCTCCCTGTGGCAAAACAGGGTCAGTCCCCACTGTGCTGGCCCTGAGCCCCAGCAGCAACAGGGGGATACACTCAGGGCCAGCACTTACAGGGGAGAAACCACAGAGGAAAGTATCTCTCTTTGTCATCAAAGCAACTTCGCTATTCAGTTTCTCTTTTTTGGACCACATTCTTGACTTTTTTAGGTCTATTTTTCAGGTATATTTTACCTGGTCCTATGTTTTACAGGCATGAGGTAGGAGCAGCAACTGCTCTTTCGTTTGTTTGTTTTCCCACTCTTTCTCTCCCATTTCCTCTAAGTAATTACTACGCAGTAAATATTATCATTTGCCTATGAATATCGTTTAGGAATTTCTTTTGAAAGAGTTCCAAGAAGACTCTTTCAGCTTTGAATACCACTCCATGCAGAACAGAGAGACATGAAGATGGAGCCACAGGAGGAAGGAAACAAGCAGAAATTATGGCTGAGTCACATTCAATATGTGGTTAAGTGCAGGAAAACTTAAGCTGCCTCAACTCATTTACAATTTATGGTAGGGAAATAAGTGGTCTTGAAACACTTATGAACAAGGTCCAAAACAAGAAAGCTGAGTCACAACAAATACTGAGCTATCCCCAACATATTTGTTTCCAAACTTTACAGTTCCTTTGGGGTTAGTGCCAACGGGGATCTGTCCTGCCCTCTCTCTCCCAGCAAAGATGTCTAGGCACTAAAACCTCTTAAAATGACTTCATTTTCTCAAATACTGTGATTCCTTCCTGTGAGCAACTGCACATGCATCTGCTGCCTAGGAAAAACAGAATTTCCCCTCTTTGCTGCTCTGCCCTTGCTTTTTCTGCCTGTTGTAGTAACATCACCGTTTTAGAGAGCGACTTACCAGTCCTGCCAAAGGTTGCAAGTCAGTCCAAACTTGTTTTCATTCTCACAAAGTCAGATGAGCTTTACGAACAGAAAAGTAAAGGCTGGATGAAATGTATTTAGATTCTTTTTTTCCTTTCCCTGCTCTATTCCTCAATAAAAAAGTGCATGCTGGTGGTTTTGAGAAGGAAAGCGATGACTAAGGGTAATCATTTATCTGACTGTGAGTGCACAGAGCTCCTCGGATAACTGAGATTTTGCTGCCACCGTGTGCTCACCCTGATTTTGCTCACGGTTTTCTGCTCAGGAGGAAGCACGGTGGGACAACAGGGCAGGGTCCATCTCCTGAGATGGAGCAAAGCCGCTCACATGGACGTGGCTCTCGGTAAAAGCCCAACCCTGACCTTAATCCTAACTAGCAAAGCCCAGCTGAATTTGATGCACACTTGGAGAGCAGCAGTGGCTGTTTTCAGTAGGTAGATGCTCACCATTTTTGCCCAGTTTCAGAACATACTCTTCTGTAGTTCCTGATGGCTCTGCACCAGTCCTCCATCATCATCCATCAAAAATGACAAAAAAGTAGGATTCAGGACAGAAACAGCTACTTGGCAAAGAAGCAGCTTCAAACAGGTCTCTTCAATTTCCTCCATAGGACTGATAGCAGTTGATGATTTTAAATGTTTAATACCCTTCATGCCTAAAAACACAGAAAATATTTTACAGTATTGTCAGTAGGAGTGGCTCTATTGTCTAGAGACAATAGTGGCTCTATTGTCAGTAGGAGAGGCACCACATGGCATAGGGAAAAGGCTCTAGGTAGTCTGAAACTGTTCTGACACAATCCTTTGTATCCAGGTGTCACAGACACAAACACCCCAGTAAGCCCATCTTCCCAAGAGCATATGTTAGTGATGGATATGCCTCTGGAGGTTGTTAAACTCAGTGTGGACAGAAAAACAAGCATACAGTTTTTAAGTAGGAATTTTTAAAGTTTCCTCTTGAGACATAACAGAATTAAATGGGAGAGATAGTAAACTTCTCCAAAAATCCTCTTCCTAAACCTATCCCATAGCATCTCCCTTGAGGCACAGGCTGATTCAGCCCAGTGCAGGACTGAGTTCCATAACATACCAGTAGAGATCAGTGCGCTGGCAAATTAACATGAATGTCAGCCAGTAAACCTAGGACTCTCAAGTATGGCGTAAACTGCAGTGTTTTTCTTTTTAACTGTTTCAGAAGAGGACAGAATTATCAGACAATGACACCAGAAGATGAATAAATCATTCAGTACAGAAAAAAGAATGCCCCAGTGACATGGTGAACACATGTATGTTCTTCCTAGTGACCTGTAGAATTGATGGACCTAAACAAATGTAGCTGAAAATATAGAAAATATAGCTGAGATCTCTAGTACATTGGATTACTTCAGGCACCATGACCCACAGGAGTGAGATCTTTTGTGTCAGTCCATCTCCCAGCTGACAGACATTCACATTCAAAACGCAACCACCACAGCTAGCACCCTCATTACCAGTCTGAGGAGGAACAAACACTAATTAATTGAATAGAGGCCAAATTATTCTCTCTTGTTATAAGCATGACATTGGAGAGGATCCAAAATGCATTCAGCAGTAACTTCACCTAGTTTGTCAGATATTAAAATTGCCTCTGAGGAAGCATGTTCTGCTTATTTTCAAGGGCTTGAGCAATTGTTATTCTGAACACTGTCTTCCACACACATCCAAGCAGCCTAATGCAGAACAAAGATGTCCTGCATTCTCATTTTGCTTTATATTGTTGAATCACAGCTGCTTATAAAGCAGCTGCATATAAAGCAGCTGTGAATAGAAAAACTACTTCTCCTTGACTTTGCTGCAGTGGTGAACTGTGTATAATTTGCTTATAGTCTCAGGAATCTGCTTCTCTTGGCAATCCTGGCTTTTTAACAACTTCTAAATTCATCAGAATCCTTCAAGTAAAGGTCATTTCCTCTCTCTCTGCTATTGAAAGAAATTAGATACGAGTGCTATTTCTATAAACTCCACTCTTAATGTGCTCCGCTAGGAAGGGCATGCGTTATGAGTAATTTGCATGGAAAACACACAGAAAAACTTACTTGTAACGATAACAAAGGTTCTCATTCTCCTTCTTTTCCAAACAAAGGGACATATTTCCTGAGCAGGCATAGAAGATTCCCTCTTGTTCTGACACAAAGAGTATAAATTGGTAACATCCACCACTTAGCAGTTAAATTAAGAATATACACAAAATAAAAGTAAAAAAAGAGTCAGTGTGGCTTATGAGATGTAGATCAGACTCCATTAATCAAAATTAAGAAATGTATAACCTTATAAACTAATTTCACCTTACAGGTAACGAGCTTCTATTCAGAAAAGCTGATGGGACAGATGGTGAGCTCTAACAGACTGCAGACAAGGTAGAGAACAATACTTCCAGAGTTATATTCCCAATTCTGACAGATCCTTTCAGTCTCTTACTGAGTACCAAGCCTTATCCCCATGCAATGGAGACAATAAATTTAAGCTGGGAGTGTTAGGAGAGAGAAATATGACTTTAATTCTTCACTGTGTACATCAAAAAATATTCCTCCTATAACTGGCAAACCATACGTCTCTTCCTGGCCTTGTCCCCATTTTTTTAATTCCACCTCCACACTCTTCCCAATAGTTAACCCTGAGTAGTGACTTGACTTTTGCAAGATTTCAATACACTGCCTGCACCTTTTTTAAACATAACTTTTTATTATGTTCCTTTAAATAACTGAGTTAAGGTAAGTTGTCATTTCAATTTCTATATCAAATTCCTTTATTTCTAAAAAGAAAGATGAATTTAAATAAAAAATCATTGATTCAAACCTAAACAATACTTTAAACAATCTTTTTTTTTTTTACCTGACTTCTACCTCACCAGTGAGTAAATAATTGGGACTGAGAGATTTCTCCAATGACACTAGTGTTCTTAGTCTCAATGCACATTTCCATACAGAAATCTGATGTAATTATCAGCAGCAGTCAGGGATCACAGTTGGCAGTTTTCATTCGAGGAGTTATGTATACTCAGACAGATGTTTCTTTTAACAGCATTTGGATTGCTAAGGATTATAACAGTTCCAAGGTCAAACTTGAAAAGCTCCAATATTAGCATGGTATATTCACTAATAGGTATTTCTTCTCTCAGACAAATACAACAAAATGAAAATTTCCACCCCTTGATTTGTAATAACACCTCCACACCTATCAATTTAGATTTCCTTTCACTAAGGAAGAAAAAAATAAATACTGGAAGTGTGTTATAAAGAATCTGCCCACTTCTTTCATTCTCGGGTATTCTTAAAAAAGAAATATACTCATTCTCAGTATTTTCTCATTTACACTCTTTACCCCATATCCATAGTCTGTCTTTCACTTACATATCAGGACAGCTACAATGTGAAGGTATACTCTAGAACAAAAACCTAGTGCAACTATGAAATGTCATCTGCAGAGTACATGGGCATACCCAATGTAAATTACAAAATGATGTGTATGGCTGTTCTGATGAAGTCACCCAAAAGAATGTTAATGCCCATTACATAAACTTTAGAATGGAGATCTTTGATCGGTGTACCAGATCACCATCTGAGTTGGTGGAGTTCAGGAGCCTGAGAGGAGGGAAAAAAAGCAAAAAACAGGAACATGACCCTGGCCTTCAGATACAGTCTTTGGTCTGTTTAGGGGTCTGCTTGGAAGATCCCCTGGAAGACTGAGGAGAGAAGAGGGGTCCAGGAAAGCTATTTGCTTCTCAGAGATCTCCTCCTCCAAGCTGGAGAGTAGCCCATCCCAGTGAGCAGGAAGGCAAATGAAGATGGCTGGAGGCCTGCATGGATAAACACAGAGATATACAAAAGGGACAAGGAAAACATTGGCAGAAAGTGCACAGGAAGCGGTAGCAGGGAAGGAATATAAAAACACTCCGTAAGTGTGCTGGATAGGGTTAGGAAAGCCAAAACTCACCTGGAGTTGAACCTGGTGAGGGATGTGAAGGGCAACAGAACAGCTTTCTACAGATACAGCAGCAGCAATAGGAAGATTGGAGTGTGGGCCTGCTGCTGAATGAGGCAAGGAACCTGCCCACAAAGGAGAATGCCAAGATGGGCAATGTCTTCTTTGTTTCAGATTTTACTGGTCAGACCAATCTTCAGCAATCCCCCTGAAATATATGGGAAGGTCCAGGGTGAGGCAGACTCCTCCTAACTGAAGGATCATGTTAGGGAACACTTAAACAAACTGGACACACACAAGCCCACAGGCCCTGGTGGGATGTACCTGCAAGCACTGAGGGAGCTGATTGCTGTTGTGGCAAGGCCACTACTGGCATTTCCAGGCTTTGCTTGTCAGACTACAAGTAACACCAAGCTTATAAGGCTAAATAGCCTTACAAGGCTTTTTGAATTCAAACTCCAGGCCATTATGCCTCTTGATTATTAAGGGTGCATTTTAAGGGAAAGCATTCTGTTTTATTACGTTAGTCAATTTGCCCATTTCTTAGCTCAGCAACAGAGATCTATTTTCCTTTTATGTGGTTAGCTATCATAACAAAGCAGTAATTAGCAGTAAGTAGTCCCTGATCAGCTCAGCAGGGTATGTGAAAAAAGAGATGACTCCAAACAAGTACATAAAAATGAAACTTGTACAAACAAAATTCGAATTGATAGGGTTCGACTTTGAGGCTATTCCTTTTTAAAAAAATCTGGATTCCTACAGAGCACACTATTTACCATTGCATCAACTGAGTGCACCTTCAGCAAGTTTGCTGATGACACCAAGCTGAGCGGTACAGTTGACACAATAGAAGGAAGGGAAGCCATCCAGAGGGAGTTCAGCAAGCTAGAAAGGTGGGCCCATGTGAACCTCATGAGGTTCAACACAGCAAAGTGCAAGGTTTTGCACTTGGGTCAGAGTAGTCCCAGGTATTGGGATTACTGAGAGAAGACTCAGACTGGGAGAAGAACTCCTTGAGAATAGCCCTGCTGAGAAGGACTTGGGGGTTCAGGTAGATAAAAAAACTGAACATGAGCCAGCAGTGTGCTCTTGCAGCTTGCAAAGCCAATGGTGTCCTAGGCTCCAGCAGAAGAGGGGTGACCAGCAGGGAGAGAGAGGTGATTGTCCCTCTCTGCCCTCGTGGGGCCCCATCTGGAGTACTGCGTCCAGGTCTGGGGCCCCCAGTACAGGAAAGATGTGGAACTTTTGGAAAGGGTCCAGAGGAAGGCCACAAAGATGATCAGAGGGCTGGAGCACCTCCCCTATGACGACAGGCTGAGAGAGCTGGGCTTGTTCAGCATGGAGAAGAGAAGGCTGCGGGGAGACCTCATTGCAGCCTTCCAGTATTTGAATGGAGATTATAAACAGGAGGGAAACCAACTTTTTACAAGGGCAGATAGTGATAGGACAAGAGGGAATGGTTTTAAGCTGAAAGAGGGAAGGTTTAGATTGGATGTAAGGAGGAAGTTCTTTACTGAGAGAGTGGTGAGGTGCTGGCACAGGCTGCCCAAAGAGGTTGTGGATGCCCCATCCCTGGAGGTGTTGAAGGCCAGGTTGGATGGGGCCCTGGGCAACTTGACCTAGTACCAGCTCTAGAGGTTGCCAGCCCTGCCTCTGGCAGGGGGGTTGGAATTTGATCATCCTTGGGGTCTCTTCCAACCCAGGCCATTCTATGATTCCACAATTCTATGATCAAGGCTTCTTAAAATTATCCAGAGTACCACTGAAGATAGCTATCACCACAAAGCTTTCATGTTTTAAAGGTTACCTGCATCTGATGATTACATTGCAATGAGATGAAGTGAGGTGAAAAATCATCTTTCCAGTCATTTCAGTTCCTGTTTTTATTTTTCTGATGATAGTATAATGGCTCCCCATGGTTCGTACACAAGAGTCTGCCTCCGGCACTCTTGAGGCCATGATCTCTGCTAGCTAAGAGAAAAGGAAGCATTTCTCTCTGTCAGGTCTTAATTACAGGTCTGTAGCTCTGTAACAAGATTGGGTGTTTAGCTAGACAGGACCACAATACTGCAGCAATATCTAGTCTTCCCAAATTCCACCTCTGCTTACAGCTGCCTGAAAAAAAATATTATCTCCAGAAGAAACTCACTGCCTGACTTCCTCCAAATTCACAGTCCTGCTGCTAGCTTGCTCTTAAAGGCTGACTTCCTGAAATTAATTCCTTTTTGCATGCAATTTGCAGAGAGTAATGATGATTTTTATATTCTGCCTTTTATATTGCATGCAATTCAGATTCTCATTCATTGTACTGCTACTATTAATTACCATAAGCTAAGAGGTTTGTAATGCTTTTCCCCACAGCAAATTTCCAAACTCTCTCTCTTGGTGGTACACTTTTTCCCTTTGGCAATATATTATATTTTTCAGGCTCATTTTGCATCAATCCGGTTTGAATTGCATTGTTCTGTGCTAGCTCAGCTTCTGACAAAGCCCTAATCATTCACTGACTGCAATTTCCCATCATTCTCTCTTTCTACCCAGTAAAGACAGCAAATGCAAAAAGTATTATGTTTCACATCATCATTGAGACCATTTGTATCAATAATGAGGTTTTAGAGTACAGCTAAGCCTCATGATTGCCTCATTAGCAATCTCTTTCCAGAATGAAATTTATCTATGATATAGCAACTTCATGTGTCATCTACTTTAAATCTAGCAAGCCAATCTGCCTCTACTTATATGGGTTAAACACTAACAGAAAATTCAAGTCTTTTAACAACTAAAACACCAATAGAGACGTGAAACTTCACATGCATCTGTGCTATCAAGACGATACTTGGCTAAGATGTTGACTGTTGCTACAAGGAACAACCAAATCCCTTTACTTTTTCTTTGCAAGAGATAACCTAAACTACCATTAATATATGTTTCAAGCCTTGTTTCATTTTCTTGCTTTCTTTCTTCAGATTTCTTTCTTGTGTATGCTTTCATGAGCTTTTTTTTTTTTTTTTGGCTAAAAGATTCTTTGGTTTTTCAACTCTGACTAGCTTTATTTTTCCATTTTGGTAGAACAACCATGGGTTTCAAGAACCTTTTCATTTCTGCGTAATTATTTTTAAACCCTTACTACCATATTTGAGTATCTACCTCACTATCCTTGTATAAAATTTTGTAACCAAGTAGGTTATGATCTACTCATTCTATCCACATACAACATGGAGAAACATACAGGCCATGCTGTATGTGTACTTCCCTGTTACCATTCCTCACCATCACTAATGAAGTAACACAACATATGGAAATGAATAAAATTAAAAAGAAAATGATCCACTGTCAGAAATCTTATGAAGCTATATTATTGTCTCCTGAATATCACCTGTGTGGAAGAATGTGTGCAAGTCTATAAAAAACATCTGAAACAACTTATGACAGTGAAAAAGGCAGAATTAGAAATGTATCAGGTAACGGGAGCTCAGTCCAATCCTTTACCATCATGCAGTAAGTCATTGAGTTCTAACTGTACAGTGCTAGCTTCTTAGCTGGTGTTCCTTTTGCATAAATGTTTCCAAGTAATATCTGTGCCAAATATATATGAAAAACCTAGTAAGTAAAAACAGAGGTTGATCAATGGATTGTTAAAGTTTGGTAAATTGCAATACACTTACAAAACTTTCAGTAAAATATAACTTCTTTATTTGAGCCCTCTTAATCATCATGTATATATGCCTCATAATTTCAGTAGCAGTTTTTTACTTATTTTCTAAATGAATACTTTATAAGGTTGAGACACAGTAGGTTCTGCCTTAATTGTTTATATATTTCATCTATTGCAGAGGCAAACAATTGCAAATGCAAAGAGGTCTAGTGGTCTAGTGGGAGGTGTCCTTGCCCATGGCAGGGGGGTTGGAACAAGATGATCTCTAAGGTCCCTTCCAACCTGAACCATTCTATGATTCTATGATTCTAATTTTAGAAATTAGTTGTTGATAACTTGAATTCTGCATAATTAAAGAAGAGTGCCAAAATACCTTTCTTTAGTATACTTATTTTTAGCTACTTAGAAACAAGCTGGTTAAGAAACATCAGTGAGAATTTTTCAATCCAGCTCAATTAGCAAACTCCACTATGTAACCTGCATTTTAATGACTTTGATATCCTTGTGTCGTTTTCTCTCCTCCATCACAACACTGAGACTGGTGTAAGCACTAAGCTGATATCCTCACACAATGGGAAACCTAACAGGGAGCTGCAAGACCAAAACCTTTCATCTTCAAGGACAACTGGCACCATGGAATTTGTGCATTCACAATTAATTTATTCAAAATCAAACCATTAGATTCAAAAAAACAGACAAGTCTATTTGGAACTGTAACGGAAAAATAAAATAAAACCAGAGGACATAATTAAGCTCTTACACTTTAGATGAGATGCTGATCTAGAGCTTAATTATAGTGGAAATACAGCGGGCAATGCATAAAGCTTTTTGTCAACAGCCCACTATGGCAGTTCATAGTTTGTGAGAGATAAGACAACATAAGACAAGGTGAGATGCAAGAGCTAACTAAAAGCAAGAACGTCCACTTTTTCCTTTCAATACACAGAACTCATATCCATTTGCAGAGCCAGGTGGTACTCCATCCCAGCTGATGAAAAGAACATCACAGGAAACAAATTTAGATAAACAGAAGGAGAAAAATGAAATACCTGCATTTAATTATATAAGCAAGTCAGAGTTCTCAAGAGGACAATCATTTAGTCCCCCAAATGGTGGAGGCTAATAAAGACACAGGAGTCATAAATGTCTCGTGATGTTGAAATACAGAATTTATCATCATTTTGATCCTCCTCTCACAAAACAATGCTATTCAGATTAGTTGCTACAAGTCTCCTTTTCTATTCAAAAATAAAAACTTCTTTACTACAAAGAAATAGGTCATTTATTTATTTTTATTAAAATGAGTAAAAGAAATTCCTTCTTTTTAAAAGAATTACTGATGTAAATGTTTCAGTGAGTAAAGTTCTTATGTATCAAGTCTTAAAGCTGAGAAAAGATTACAGTATACACCAAGGATGGCAGCATGAAAATCGAGTGCCACTTTTCACAACACGCACAGCACAAGTTAAACACTTGCAAAGCACAAAGTTGCATTAGTACCACCAAAGCCAAATGAATTGGTAAGTGCAATACGCCGTTTTTCAGTTTTCCACTCCTGAGCCGTTAATGGAACATAATTGAGATCAAACTCTGGCTCCGTTTGTTTTAAGTTTAAAGTAGGTGGCAAAATTCCATGGTAACAGGACAGAGCAGTAAAAGCCGCTTCAATAGCTCCTGCGGCCCCCAAAAGATGTCCTGTTGCTCCTTTTGTTGAGGAAACTGCAATATTACGTGAGTGGTCTTTAAAAAGTCTCTTGATTGCTTGATTCTCAGCAGCATCTCCCAGAGGCGTAGAAGTTGCATGTGCATTGATATATGTTACATCTTCAGGCTTGATTCCAGAATCTTTTATTGCTGCAGACATGCACCTAAGGAAAAAAAGATAGAATGCTGAATTTCCCATTATATTTTTGTCATGTGTACAAACCAAAAGCAAAAGTACAGAGTATTCAAAAATGTTTAGCAAATGCAGAAATCTGCATGACATCTTTTAGTATTAGAGAAGGAAATAAGAGACAGGTTCATCCAACTAAACTAACATCTACATTTAGCCATCCTAGAAAGACAGCAGTGGCGAGGCCCACTATAGAATCAGATTTGCTGCTACAAAGTTACTGATTAAATTCCACAGTTGAGAAAAACACACCTTGAAAGAAGATATAACAATCGATCTCTGCATGTCAAAATCCCTTTTCAATGCAAAACTGGAACACATTTGAGAGAGAAATAATTACCTGAAATTATTACAAAAATACAGGTTCCCTTCACTGAAGTTTCTCTAGTGTAGCTGACATTAATGTAACACTCAGTACAGTGCTCCACGAAATCCCCTTGGCAAAGGGAAAAGGAGAGGAAGGGAAAGGAAGATTCCCCAGTTTTTACATTTTGTTCATCCTTAAATTTGCAGTATTAGCAAATTAGAATAAAAATTGCTCCATCCAAAGAAAATATTTGCAGTTTTCCTCCTTGTGAGTTAGTTGCTTCTGAATGCTTTCTGGAGTTGAGAGGCTATCTGCTTTTCTTCCCTTGAGCAGTAAGGAGATAGCCTAAATTTCTGTATCTTAAAATGGTATTTACTGAAAGACACACTCTTCTACTCTGACACTGCATGCCCCATTCTGGCTCCTGATTACCTATATACTATGACTGCCTCTATAAATCATGTCATTTTATGAAAACCACAGAAAGACACAGCTCCATACATAGCTCCATACTGTTTTTCCCCCAGGCTTTTTTTTTTTTTTTCCACACATTTCCCACAGAAAGGAGATGAGACACACACCCCTCCTTGCACACCCACTTTAAGTATCCCTGGGCAAAGGACCACTGACTCTTTTGAAACTTATGAAAACTAAGTAAGTAAAAGTGAAGATCAAGAAAAAAAAAGATAGCACAGGCTGATGGACAAATTGAAATGTCTCCATTACAGCCTTCTACTCCCAGAAGCAAACAGCTTAGCTTAGGTTGGAGTCCAGGGATTCTCCCTGTCACTAGATAGCAAGCCAACATTCAGATAAAAATGATTACTCATCAACAGCGAGAGAAAGAGATACATTAATTTAGTTAAATATGTCAGTTGCAAGGAACGTAATTACTTAAGGAGATAATAGATTATTGTGTAATACACACTCCACAGACACACTTCTGAGCCTGGCTTTGCCTCTCCTTTCCTGTCAGGTTCATTCCAACATATGTTTTAGTTTCCAACAGAAGTAGTTATTAGAACATAACAAAAAATATATTCCCTTGAAATTTTTGGATGTGACAAATAAAACTCCTAGAGAAAAGTAAGAGAAGCATACATATTTCAGATTTATTTCACACACCGCTGCAGCAACCAAATATTGGTATGAAAGTTGTATTAATATGCATTATCTCATCTCAAGGGTGGAAAGGAACAATATTTTTGAGATAGTAAGATTAACATTCAACTACTTCCCACTGAGAATTTAATTTATGTGCTATTGCAATCATAAAATATGCAAAAAGTCTGTTACAAAATATTGCTGTATCATCTCAAGGGTAAACGAAAGTCTGAAAATCTCAGGTAAGAAACTCCTGATTACTCAACTCCCACTGAAGCCTGTAGAACAACTAACTATGAATCAAATAGGATAGGGGGAAATATTGTATACTTCCTGAAAAACCTGTAAATCTAATAAAGATACAACAGCTTTACAATACCACGCAGAGGTCTGATCTATTTGCACAGTGATACATTGAATTTTGTTATTAAATAATCACATACATTCAGAGTAACACAAACTAGTAGATATTCCTATACCTGAAGCATTTGGCCTACGTAAAGCTCACAAACAGTACATATACACCTAATTTAACTGATAATTAGAACAATGATAAAGATTAGATGAGTACCATCGACTTGTGAACTATTTTTTAAGAGATTAACAATTATGTAGCTTCACCATCTTACCAAATTGTGTATTTCTACTGGGCTGCTTCAACAACACGTAACCAGAGTGAAGTTTTTAATCAGATTGTAGCAGAGCCATATGGTCTAAATACTTTCCCTACAAAGAGCCAAACACTTTTCTAAACACCAATAGTCACAACTTATGCTAATGACATTTACGGAAATTATTCTAATGAACTAGATCCTCCAAGCGTATTATAATAAACTAGACCCTCCAAGTGCTCTTATCACCTGGCATTTCTTAAGGAATGTTACTCCCCTTCCAGAACACAACAAATGGCACGACCTATTTTTGCAGCGGCGTCTCTCTTCTCTACACCAAAGGGTGAAGCAGAACCTCAGAAGTTTCTGTCGTACCACAACAATTTTAAACAAGAGGTTTACATTGAGATTCACTTGTGTGAACAGCTATAGGCACCAAATGTAAAATATTTTCATACAGAGGAAGATTTCATCAGCAAAAAGGCTGATTCTAGCAAGAATTGCACTTCATTCCACTTCCAAAAAAGTAGGAATATTGGGGAAAACCTTACTAGGAGCTGGTTAAGTTTCTTAGCTTTTGGCATATTGATTCAAGATTGAATAGCATTTTTCTAGAGAAAGGATAAAGTAACAGAAATACATGTAGCCTTTACAATTAACACGTGAAGTAGCCATCGTAATCAAAATACAGTTCTTACCTGAATGCACCATCTCCCTCCGGATTAGGTGCTGTTATGTGGCAAGCATCACCTGACAGGCCATAACCTAAGACTTCCGCATAGATCCTAGCACCTCTCTGTACAGCGTGTCCATACTCTTCCAAGACCAGCACAGCAGCACCCTCTCCCATTACAAACCCTTCTCTCTGTGAATCAAACGGCCGACACGCCATCTTAGGGCTTGAGTTAAAACCAGTGCTGAGGGCCCGAGCTCTTGCAAATCCAGCTAAGGACAAAGGACTAATGCAAGCCTCAGTCCCTCCAGCCAACATGACATCAGCATCACCCAAGGCAATAAATCGAAAGGAGTCTCCAACAGCATGTGCACCTGTAGTACAAGCAGTTGACACAGCATGATTTGGCCCTTTCAGTTGGTATTTGATGCTGATCTGACCTGCTGCCATATTGACTAAAATCTTCGGGACAAAGAATGGGCTGACCTTGTTATAACCCTTTGTTTTAAATAAAGAAGCTGTATCAGAAATCTCTTCCAGCGGAACCATTCCCATGCCAATTGCCACACCGGCTGTTAAGTGGTCCTGTTCAGACTGTGGAGACCAGCCAGAGTCCTTCATCGCTAGCTCTGCCGCACCGATGGCCATGACAGTAGCAGAACTCATGGACTTGATCTCCGACTTGGATACAAAGCTCTCTTCACTGAACTGGCCCTCCCCATCTCCCCGTGGCACACAGGCAGCCACTCTGCATGGAACACCTGTGTATTCTTCCCCACCAAGCGATGCAATCCCACTCTCTCCTTGGAGAAGGCGCTTCCACACAAGCTGAGTCCCCACACCAAGAGGGGACACTAAGCCAATACCTGTAACAACTACTCTCCTTCGAAATGCAGGCACTGACTTGCTGAAAGCTCTCCTGTGATTTCTTAAATGCAGATTCAAATTCAGACTCCGGAGATGAAGATTTGCAATCTTTAACAATTCCTGTGAGCACTGCGAGAACATGGTGGAAATTCATCAGTCTGGGCACATTTGTGTAACTGCAGGGGGGAGAGAAAGACACAAACAACAATTAAGCAACCACTGTGAGAAACATTTCAAGTTTGACAAGTTAATAATCTGCTCTTTACACGAAAGCCTACTGACAACATTGCAGAAGGAGATGTAGCTTCTGTGTCTGGCATCGGGAATAGTATGTGTCACCACTGTGGGCTGCAAGGCACTCACTGGTTGTGCTGCAAACTTGCCACAGGGCTTTAACTACCAGCTGGCTAGAGCTATCAACAATGAGCACAGACAACTTCATCCTTCTGAGAGAGACCTGGAAGTGTATCTCCTAGAATTATCGTGCTAAGGAGGCCATCATCTTAACCTTTATGTCAGCCAGAATAGTCTAGAAAACTAGGCAACAGCAGTCAAGAATCTCTTGCTGCCACCAACGTAAGCGGGTATCTTGGACAGGTCTCCTCACTGCCCCATCTCCACCCATGCTTCATCTGCCTTGGGGTACTTAAAGTAGGGGGGGGGGCAGTACCTCAAATAGGTGTACCACAACAACACCTTGAAAAACTTGTAAACTAATGAAAAAAGCATTGTCATGGAATCATACAATCCTTAGAGTTGGAAGGGACATTTAAAAGCCATCTGGTCCAACTCCCCTGCAATGAACAGGGACACCTACAGCTAGATCAGGGTGCTCAGCCTGACCTTAAATATCTCCAGGGATGGGGCTTCCACCACCTCTCTGGGCAACCCGTTCCAGCGCTTCACTGTAACCCGTTCACAGTGCTTACTGTAAAAAACTTTTTTCTTATATTCAGTCTAAATCTCCCCATTTAGTTTGAAAACATTTCCCCTTGTCCTATCACTACAAACCCTGCTAAAGAGTCTGTCCCCTTCTTTCTTCTAACCCCCCTTTAGATACTGAAAGGCAGCTATCAGGTCTCCCCAGAGCCTTCTCTCCAGGCTGAATAGCCCCAGCTCTCTCTGCCTGTCCTCATAGGGGAGGTGTTCCATCCCTTGGATCATTTTTGTGGCCCTCCTCTGGATGTGCTCCAACAGGTCCATGTCTCTCCTGTGCTGAGGACTCCACATCTGGACACACAGCTCCAGGTGAAGTCTCACAGCACAGAATAGAGGGGCAGGATCACCTCCCTCGCCCTGCTGGCCACGTTTCCTTTGACACAGCCCAGGACACGGTTGGCATTCTGGGCTGGGGGGACACTGCTGGTTCATGTTGAGCTTGCCATCCACTAGTACCCACAAGCCCTTTTTCGGCAAGGCTGTCCTCTGTGCTTTCATCCTCCAGCTTGTATTGACAGTGGGGGCTGCCAGCCTGCAGCTTCCCCAGCTCCCACAACCGCAGCCCCCTCAGACTTCCTATCCCATGGGTAATGCCAGGTGGTAGCAGAGGGCCGCTGCTGAGCAGAGTAGTCAGGTGGGACGCGTGTGGGAGAGGAGCATGCTGACCTTACATCCTACCTCGGCCCCAGCCAGGCCAGCACCAAGGAGCAGGAGGGACTCTTTCCAGAAGTAATTGCTGATATAAATACTGGTATTACAGGGAGTTGGACAGATAACCTTCAAAGGGCCCTTCCAACCTGACATTTGTCCTCAGCCAAAGCACTCTTTAACCAGCAACAGGCCCAGCGGCCAGAGGGCTTGCTCTTCTCTGGGCACAGCAGCATTCCTGGCAAACAAAAAGCTAAAAATGGCGCTTATAGGAGCCTGTTTTACACCACGGTCCAAATTAGTCGTTTTTAATTATATTTACCCAGCTAGCCTGAATTTTGTAAGAAGAATGGAGGAGTAATTGGAGCAGCCATTAGAACGGTGCGTGTCCGGCACTCACACAGCTGCTGCTGAAAGGCAGCTTGCCGGCAGACAGCAACGAGACCAAATCAAACTGACGCGAGCCGGGCGGTGCTCGGTCCCCGCTGCACGCACAGGACAGCAGCGGGGCCGGCTCCGCACCGCCCCGCGCCAGCTCCCGTCACACCGCCGGCCGCTCCGAATGCTTACTGGGATTTAGAACGCGCAGGGCCCCGGGGGCTCCGCACCGCCCCGCGCCCAGGCCACACTCCGCCCGCGGCGCCCCCCCGCGCTCCGCGCCCCTCGCGCTACCTCCGGCGGCCGCGCTCCCCCCGGCTCAGCTATGGTTGGCTCTGCCTCCCCCGCGTGCCGCTGGCGCGGGGCCGCACCACTCGGAAGGGATGGGGGGCGGCCTCGTAGCCTGTCCCCGATGTCGCGATGGGCGGAGAGGGCGAATCGGTAACTCGGCTGCGCGGCAGCGGGTGACTGGCTGTGTAAGAGCCCCTTGAAGAGATGTACCCGTAGGCCGGGGACAGCGATACGCACATAAATAAGATTTTTTGTTACTTCCAGAGGACGATTCACAAATGCTCGGCTTAAATTCATCCTACACGTACCCCTGCACCTCCCGCGCCCTCCCCACACCCCGCGCGGCGCCTTTAAGGCCCCCCCTCACACCCCGGCCTGTTGCTGGGTCTGAGGGCAGCGACTTCATTGCCGTGACTACGCACGCGCGGGCCGCGTGAGGCGCCGCCCGCCGGGAGCCGGGGAGGCGCGCGGGGAGGGAGCCATGGCGGTCGCTGCGGGGCCGTCCTGTGCGCCGCGCTCTGCCGCCGTCAGCGAACTGTGCAGGAACTCGCGGGAGACCTTCCTGGAGGCCTCGCGGCTGCTCCTCACCTACGCGGACAACATCCTGCGGTGAGCGGCGGCGGGAGGGGCCGGTGGCGGCGTGGCCCCCTCCGCCGCTGCGGGGCCGTTGGGCCGCTCCCGGCCGTGACTCGGCGGTCAGCGCCGTGCGGGCCGCGCCGCGGGACGGAGCCCGCCTGCCAGCCCCGCGGGTCGCACCGTGCTGCCACGGCCGCGTTAGGAGCGGTTTATTGCCGCCAGCTGCACGCAGCGATGCGTCCGTGGGCTCCTGGTAGCGCGTTTCGGGGGGAAGTGGCCCTATGGATGGGGTTCGGCTCTGTTGTGCGTCGTGGAAGTTCAGAAACGTTTCGTTTCGTTTGTCGGTTCTTAAAGATGTAGTAATTACAAGTAGATAGTGAGTTGAGGTTTTTATTTATTGCTGGTTGGTTGGTTTGGAGGGCTTGTTTTTGGCGTTAAATGCAAACGCCTGCGTTGGCCCTTGTGGTGCAAATGCTTCAGCACCTGGAGACTGCAGCGTGCTCAGCCAGCCCCCTCACTGCAGTTACCTCATTCCTCTGCTGCCTTCTCCTTGCTTGCTAGGAGCGGGATCCAGGGTTAATCCTGGTTGGGATTTCGCAAGCTGGATCTGTAGGGTTCGTCACCCACCTGCCCTTGGCATTGTCTTGGGGCACAGCAGGTTGTGCAGGCAGCCTCTCCCTGCCCATGTCCTGCTGTCCACAGCTTGGTAAAACCGTGCTGGGCACAGCAGGGGCAGAGAATGGTGGGTCCTGGGCTGACCCTCGCTGAGGAAGTGAAAGAAAGTCAAGAAGAGTTGGGATGGGAGAGAGGGACTGAGAGGAATCCCAGGAAATCATCAAGAAGTTTCGCAGCAGCAGCAGTTTCACTCATGTACCAGGAAGCTGAGCCCATCTCTCATGGGCCTGAGCCCACCCAGCACTGAGCTGAGTTCAGCGGGAACACTGCAGGGAGGGGGTGGGCATGGAACTTGCAAAGGTGTGCTCCTGAGCTTCAGGTGCAAAGTAAAGTTTACAACCAGCATGTAACTCTCAAACTGTAATGCAGAGGGGTGTGAATTCAGTCTGAGTTCCAGCTAGATTTCAGATGCTGTGTGTGTGAATGAAACTAAACACTAAAAAAAAGTTCAAATGATTAATGCTGCATAATGCAGTTACCTAGCTTCTTAATGCTTACTTAATTTGCAAACTAAGTTAAAACTTCAAATTTCTTCAGGAATCCTTATGAAGAAAAATATAGATCAATTCGAATTGGGAACCCAGCGTTTTCCACGAGGCTGCTGCCTGTCAGGGGAGCAGTTGAATGTTTGTTTGAAATGGGATTCCAAGAGGTGAGTATCATCTGGTTGCTTCTGGAACCTTCATTGGTTTGCAAGCTAAGATTTAAAATTTGATTATTTTTTTTCTCTTTCCCTATTGCAACACATTCAATTTTAAGCCAGTTTCTGTTTTCTTTAATATCAGTCCTTATTTGCAAATATCAGCAGTTAACCAACAGAAAACTTAAGTGAGGCTACTGAAGAAATCCTGATGGAGTTGGAGTTAAGGTTGTGTTTGATGAGGTTGGCTTGCTGCCTGAGCAGCAGCACACCCTGCTAGCTCTCTAGTAATGGTGAGAGAGATATCTGTGCTGGCACTATGGGAATGGTGCTGTCCATCAGTGACTTTGCAAAATGAGTTGTTTACAAAGGATGTTGTTGTGAGTGCTTATCCTCCAGGCTGACTATAAGTACTGCATTTAATAAGTTCTGTTTTAAAGGATCTACAGAATTCCTGCTGTAAGAAACCTAATCTGAAAGCTGAATCCTGCCAAGCCTTAGCATGTGTCATGCAAATGAAGGAGCTAGATTGCTTCAGGTTTTCAGCAATCCCAGATAAATATTTGAGAGTTTAATGGTCATAAACAGGAACAACAAAAAGTTTCAGACTCACATAACAGTGATCCCCACTGAGACAAGGACACTTCCCAAGGAGCAGCCAGTTCCCATAGGAGAAATGGATTCCCCTTGGTGGCTGGCTCTTAAATGAGCCCGGGGCAGCCCCACTGTGGGCCCACCCCTTCTGGTCACTTGGGGGGAGCACAGGTGCAAACAATTTGCCTGTGCTCCCCAGGCCAGGCACTGCCCTTCACCAGGTGCTCAGTCACTGCTTCAGGCCGTGACCTAGTGTTCCCCTTACAGCATGCTGACTTCTAGTAAGTGATGCAGGTGTTAACAATAGATACAGACCAATGGCCGGCTTAGACCTGTGTTAACTGCTGAATTTGTTCAAATTTCAGGGAGATACTCACATGATTTTCCCTAAGGAGGCATCAATTGAACAGCTTTGTAAAATCAGAGATCTAATTGCTGGAGAGAGGAGTAGCAGGCTGAATGAGTCCAGTCAAGTCCACAGATCAGGATCCTCTGAAGCTGCAGCCAGCAGTCAGACAGTTGCACCTCAGCCTTCAAGACCTGCTGGCTCTGTTGTTGCCCCTGCCCGTCAGCAGCCAGAAACATCACTTCTGCAATCTCTTGAAATGGTAATTACTGCCTGAATGCATGGTAGGAGCACTTATCTTGAATATAAAGACGGAAGAAGTCATCTGTTAGAATAGATTGCTCAGGTTGTGTAGTCTTCAAACTTCAGAGTTTTCAAGACCTGATTGGATAAACTGCTGAGCAACTTCGTCTGACCTCATAGCCAACCCTTCTTCGAGCAGGAGGTTAGACTAGTTTGGGTCTTTCTAAATGTTTTCTTTTAGTTTCTATCCAATGTGAAACATGCTATGGGCAGAATATTAGCAAGAGGTTTGTTGAAGATATCCATAGATGAGCATTTTATTGATCAGGGTGTCGTGAAAACTAGCTGATTTGTATTGGAAGGGAGCAATGTGGGGGAGCAAAGAGGCAAAAGGAAGCAAAGACTGAGCCTGTATGCTGTGTTTGGTGTTTGAGAGCCAACAAAAGAGCTGGAGCGCAAGCTTCACATGTTTATGAATTGTTGACATCTCAGTTCATGCGTTATGACCTGCATGTGTATCCTGTGAGAGAGAGAGAGTAATTTAGCAAGGCAAAGACAATTTTATGTTAAGCTGATTCCCTTGACCAAGAGGTTCAAATGAAGTGAAGTTCTCCAGTGAGAAAGAGAGGCAGAGGCCTCCTTTCATCTGCTGTTACTTTGCCTGTGGGGAAGACTCTTTAAGACCCCTCAAATTACTTTGAAAAATGAAGTAGTTATACTGTCTGATAGAAAGCTGAAGGATGCTTTGGTTTTCTCCCTCAGAACCCTTCTGACTTTGGTCTTAAATGAGTTGTTGCAAGAAGAATCCTTCCAAAAGCTTGCTTCTTAGGTGTCCTTCAGCAGAGTTCGTCTGTTTTAAATGAAATGTGCAGTGTATTGCTGGATGCTGAACTGTGCCATGCTGTTTCTTAGCTATCCAATATCAGCGGCAGAGAAGTGATGCAGCGTGGGTTCAAGTGGATAGATGGAATGACTGGGTGTGTTTTACTGGGTGTATGTTGGTTTGTCTGCTTACTGTGTTTTACTGTTTCATCCGCTTTTGCAATGGTGATTGGAAGCGGTTATGAAACTTCTGGAGAGACTTGCTGTAGTACTGGCTGGTACGTTTTTTTCCAGACTTCTTGAGATTGAACGTGAATGGTGGGACAAGACTTATTACAGTTTAATGACAGCTAATGCAATGGTTGTACTCCACTAGAACTCTGTGTTTCTGTTAATCTTTTCAGAATCTTAATCTTCAGAATGTTAATCTTTTCTCTCTCAACCTGTTGAATTTTGGTCTGTATATTCAGTGTTGATTGGAATGCAATCTGCAGAATACCTTCTTGCTTTGTCTTGGTCATTTTGTGTGCACAGGAGGAGATGTTTTGTTTTTCAGTTAGCTATTGTATTCAGTGCTGTCAGAGAGATTTAGAATGGTCTTTGTTGTGAAAGCATTGTATTTCTTGCTTGTCTGTTGCACCTGTGGTTCATGGGAATCTTGCTAAGCACAAGGAAAAGTAGATCACTGGGGCCAGCATGGGAACATTCCTATCCAGCAACATCCTAGTGACCTAACCCGTTGTTACTTCGTTTTTGGTTATTTTGCATTTATTATCCTAAGATGTTCTTGACTCCTTGAAGCAAGGAAAGCTCTAGCTAGTTATTGCTTTGGTGGATGGATTCTGATCCTTTCCAGAATGGTATGTTGACTTGAGGAGAAAGAGAGCCAAACTTAGGTTTGCACTGAGGTCCGCCAGCATATCGATGTGTTTCTAAGTCTTCGTTGGTATACAGTGGCTTCCATTTAACCATGAAAGTGCTTAGCTACTTGTTTAGGTTACTAGGCTGTGCTGTGACGCTGGTGGTGTTTGCCTGTGTGAAAATGGGAATCATCAAAGAATCTGGGAGGCTTTCTGCTGTGTTGAGCAATATTTCTGAAAACTCTTTCAGGAAGCTAATGGGATTTGAAGGTCTGTAAGCTACTGGCAGTCCCTGACTTCCCTCATTTCTGTTCTTTGAACTTGTGTTGAAGTAAATCTGAATGTTATTAAGCTATGCTAAACCAGTTACCTACAGCTGGTAAGCTCTAGAAGAGCAAAACCAGGACTGATCCTCTAGTACTGTCCAGCATCAAAATAATCACTCCTATTTTTTCCTTTGAAAGAAGTTACCTTTTGAAGAGTTCTTGCATTTTGTGCGTTGTTACTTTAGCTCCTCTTGAGAGAGTGCGATTTTTGATGAAGCGAGGCAGCTACTTAAGGCTAAAGACTGAAGCACAATCTGTTGCTAGGGAGAAGGTAACTTAGCAGTATCACAAGCTTCCCCCCAAATATGCCAGACTTGATTTTAAAATCTCATTTCAATTTCTGTCTTATGCCCGTTTAAACTGGGAGTAAATGGCTTGTGTAGCCACTGTTTCCGTGTTAGTAACTTAGCTAACTTAGCAGATGTGTTGCACTCAAGAAGCTACACCCCCATAGTTGTCACTCAGTGTCACTTAGAATAACTGACCAAAGAAGCCCTGTTTGTGTATTTGATTTCTAGTGAAATACTCCGTTCACTATACGGTTACAGGGCTATGTGTTCAAAACTGTGTTGGAGTTGGTCTGAGAGGAAGTAGAAATAGACAAGCAGTGTTTGTGAATCAGAAATATTCATCTTTCATGAGTAATAGTTGTGTAAACTGGTTAACGTGGTGCAGCAGTGTCCAGGAAATTGAATGATTATTTTGTAGATTTCGGGTAAAACGTGTCTGAAAGCAAAAAAATGATGGGTAAAGCAAGTTCCAAGCTTTGCCAGTAGAGTTGCCTTTTACAACTTCCACTTCCTGAATCAATACATTATTTACTAAGGATGCCATTCACAGTGCTCAAAGATGACAGGCTGCCTTTACAGTTTGAGTGGTGGTGGTTGCAGTTTCTAATACCTTTACAAATAGACATTTCTCCTGCTAAAAAATAAGTAATGCAACTGTGAGTATGGAATTGTGACTGACTTGAGCTAAATGGGGGAGCTTGGATCTTCTGGTTTACAGTGGAAGTTTGCAAGCCATTTTGTGACTGAAAATCCTTTTGCAGGCTGCAGATATCTTGACAGCACTTCAGAGCAAATGTGAGCATCTTATATTAGCATATGAGAATCCTTCTCTTCAGCAGAAAGCACTGGCTTTGATTCCCCTCCACCAATTGAAGGAGAAGGCTCAGAAAAAGCTAGCACAAGCTACAAGACTGGACGAAGGTAATGTTGCAATGGATGTGAAACTAGAAATATTCTTTGAAACATCTGGTGACACATCTGCTGTTCTTTAGGGGGGTGAGTTTAGTCACACAAATGTAGGTTCCACATGCTGTCTCTAAGTTAGAATTGCGCTCTTACTCGTTACTAATTTTCTCTTCTTCTCATTTGTTTTATTTCCCATTTATTTCCTATTTTATTTTTGTAACTTTGTTTATATCCATCCATTACTGCTTTCATGTAGAAATTTTGAACTCTTAATTTCTGAATTAGCAATGAACAATGCTAGAGAGACAAATTGAATGAGCATTTGCTGTTACATTCCTTGCATCCAGAGTGAAATAACTGCAATAAAGATGGAAGAGAGCTTGTTTTTTTTGTTTTTGTAGTCATTTTGAAATGTCAGTTTAGCTTTTCTGTCAGTACTACCATTCCAAATTCAGAAAAAATTTGAAATCCTGTTTCTCTTTTTAAAATATTATCAGCGAGATCTTGCATGTGACCTTTTCAAGGCACAGCCTGGTATAAGAAGAAACACCATTCTTACAAATGCTCAAATGAATAAGGTTGTTCAAATGCTGTTCACTTGGACGAGAAGTCAAGCTTAAATATTTGTAGCATCGGTGACTAAGATTTGTTTTCTTCATAAATGCAAATTTATTTTGAAATGTCTATGTGACTTTGTCTCGTACAGCCATGCATTAATGTGTAGTTGTGCCTTTGGCATAAGTGAAATTTTCTTAGTAATTTTTTTTTTTTTTTATTAAGATACGCTGGGAAGTAGTAAACGACATAATTAAAAAGCATTCTCGTTTGGTACTGTAGTGCAATGCAATGGTGAAGAGACTCAGTAATAAATGAAAATTATTTAAATTCTTAAAAGACATGTACATCTTAGACTCTGCTTCAATTCTGTTGTGCACTAGATGGTGGAGTTATAGAATGACTTCAATGTTTATGAATCTGAGGAGGAGGAGGATTGGCTTCTTTGGGCATTGGAGTAGAATATACATTTAAAGACTACAGAAAGTTTAAAGGGATGGATCTCTTCTTTTAGAACACTGAATTTTATAATTTTATGTAAAGTGGGATTATTTCCAGGTGGCAGAATAGCAACAGTATGTGAGAAGACACCTGTTGTGAACACAGGACAAGAAGTCAGGAGAATCTGGTGTTCCAGTGTGATAGAATCAGAGCAGAAAAATAGAGATGTCCTGTGTCATTTTGAGTCAGCTGACAAAGCTGTTACTTGCTGAAGTTGTAAACAAACTCATCTTTGTTTACCTAGCAAGCATAGATGTTCTCTGGTATTTAAGCTGTCTGCAGAAAGTGTGTTCAATTTACACGTGGCCAGGTGGACTGCTGCTGGTGTCTGACTGTTTGGTGAGATTATGAAATAAAAGCAGTTGCTATTCCTAGTTAGATATCAAATAATGGGAAAATAATACCTAGGAGCAGAAAAAGAATCTCTTCCATACCCCTAGAAGAATATGGGGGGCACGAGGAAGTTCACCTGGCTTCACTGCATATCTGGCTTGTTTTTCTGAGAATTTCCTAATTCTTACTCTGGCTGTAGTGTTTAGGAATGCAACTTTTTGTTCTTGAGATACAGTTTGCCATTATTCAGTCGTCACTTAGGTTTTCTATCTTGCATGTTTAAGCATGATAAGAACCTTTTTTTATGAGACTTCTAAAGTATAATAAGGACCCAAGAAATGGTGATCTAGGTAGATACTGGAGAGTTCAGCAAAACTCTTGTTTTACTATTTGATCTGTGTATTGTATAAATATTACAGGTGCACATGTGAATGAAGAGGACTTCTTGTTGTTGGAGCTCTTGAACTGGTTTAAGAATGACTTCTTTCATTGGGTAAATAATCTTCCTTGCAGCAAGTGTGGTGGGCAGACAGAAATTAAAAGTGACTATCTGTCACCGACGGATGATGATCTAAGGTGGAATGCTAAACGAGTGGAAAATCATTACTGCAGCCAGTGTCAGTTCTGTAACAGATTCCCAAGGTGAGCATACAAATCTTTTTCTATCATGAAACAGCTTTGCATTTGTGCATTTTGTGAACAAGTGTTAAGTTGTTGGATGAAAGATTAGAGAAGCAATTTTAAGTAACACGATCAGATGGTTAACGAAACAGCGATGTCTCTTTAAGATTAGAATTATCTGAAGACAGTGTATTGCCTTCATTTACATGGCTTTGTTCTGAATGTGCCTGATTTATTTATTTATTTTACTATTAATTTGATAAAGTACAGCATCTAAATAAAGTACATTAATATTGGCATAATATATAGATTGGTTTTTAGTTTTTTGAGAAAAACTATTTCAATTTCCTGGGAAATCACAAAGAGTAAAGCAGATCTTCTGCTGACTTTCTAGCAGAAGAGTGAATACCCTATTTTTGGATATCTTTGCTGTCAAAAGGACCAGCATACAAAAGTGATATTTTAAGCTGAAATTGAAGTTAATTTAGAAAACTAAAACATCAGATTAATTTCAATGCTGCTATGAACAAGTGACAGACTCATGGGAGTCAAGTATGAGCAGAATGCTACTTTTGCTTTGTTTTGTGCAATGCAGCAATCATTCCCATTATCTTCTGTGGACTGAGAGGCACTGAAATCTGTTCAGATTGCCGCAAGGGCAGTCATGATGTAAGTGTTTTGAAAGGTGAAATATGTTCTCAATTATTCTGTTTTTTGTTTTTCTCTACAAGATATAATAATCCTGAGAAACTTCTGGAAACCAAATGTGGACGCTGTGGCGAGTGGGCTAACTGTTTTACACTGTGTTGCAGAGCTGTAGGATTTGAAGCCAGATATATCAGGGACTGGACAGGTAACAGTATTACAGAACATACTAATGTTAACACAAGTGTGTGCAAAATGAGACTATAAATTTTCTGATTGTCAGGTTATATTAACCCATCAGGCAGCATGTAAAGTTGCACAGTTTAGCTAACAAAGAAATATAAATTATTTCCTCTTGTGTGATAACATAAAATATAGCTTTGCAACTAAGGGTAGATGGCTGACTTCAGAGTGATAGCCTGTTGTTGAATCAAAGGGAACATGATCCTAAGGTAGAAAGAAAAAGCTCTAGTAATTTTTCTGAATGTAGATGAACAGAAGACATGTTCTCTTACCCGTTCCTTTTAATTAATAAGTAAGGAGAAGTTACAGTATTCTGGGCTGTTGGAGAGGATCTATCCCTGTAATTCACTGCGTACTCCTGGTCTTTGTTATATAGATCATGTATGGACTGAGGTATATTCTGCGTCTCAGAAAAGATGGCTTCACTGTGATCCCTGTGAAAATGTCTGTGATAAACCTCTTCTCTATGAAACTGGGTGGGGAAAGAAGCTTTCCTACATAATTGCGTTCTCCAAAGATGAGGTAGGAATAGTGAATTAAAGAAACAAACAAAAAAACACCACCACGTTGCCCTGAAGCAAGTGTGTGAAGTATTGCACCTTAACATGATTTCTAGAATTATTAGATAAGTACTTTGATCAGTTAACCTTTTATTTAAAGCAAGATATAAGGAGAATTCTGTTTGCTTTATTTTCTCCTTTGTCTTGTGCTTGAGGTTGTTGACGTCACGTGGAGATACAGCTGTAAGCATGAAGAAGTACTTACTAGAAGGACAGCTCTCAGTGAGGCTATGCTACGTGAAACAATTAATGCAATCAATAAAAAGGTGCGTAGCTTTTCTTAATTAGATTGCTTTAAGTGGAACATAAGTGTCTTTCCAGAGTGTAAAGTCCTTGAACAAAGGAATGTGTTTTGTAACGTGATAGGAACATCCACGCATTATGGAAAATAAAATACTGTTAACTGTACAGACCTGTAAGGTTCCATTTGTGTCTCTCACTTCCTTTCAGGGCTAATTCCTATGCATAGAAATACTAGTTCCTATGATAGAGGAAAGCTGATGGCTTAATAAACACCTTACTGCTTCTTAGAGACCTGCTGGCCTGAGGGTTATAGTCACGTGCTGTGAATGTGAAGAGTTAAGAGGTGATTTCAATGCCTGGCTTCAGAACTTTTATCAGTAATGAAAAGTGACTCACATGCAGAGTGGAGCACTGAGAAGACTGACAATGGATTAGCAAAATAAAGGGAAGTGAAGGATCAGAAATTCGAGTTGAGGAACACATACACTTTGAAGGGTTGCAGGAATTTGGTGGAATCCCCTGATCATTGAACCCTCTGTGGCGACAAAACTGATTTGAGGGGTCTTTCTTCTGGTCAGCTGGGGATGGCAATCAGTCACCAGCCTCTTCTCCTCCGCTGATTGAGGAGAAGCTTGGAAATGGAGCACTGTTTCAAGCATTAGCTGGTGCTACCATTAGAGAAATTGTAAGGAAAGAAAAAGTAAAAAAATAAAAAAATAAAAAATACTGTAGCGATATTGTTGGAATGAGGAAAATCTGTCCAAATGACTCTTGGGCTGATTTTCCTGGCCTCCTCTTAAGATCATGGTCTATTTCACTTTCAGAAATCTAGAGTACTTGGTACTTCCAACAGCTAGTGTTGCATGTTGGTTTCTTCTATGCATCTTTTTCAGCTCCTGAGCTGGTGTGTGCACTTCTCAGACAAGAACGGGAGTTCTGACTGTGTTTTAAATGAAATTTTCATTAAAAACTGAATGAAAGAAAGAAATGCACGTTTCCCAAACACTCCTGGATTTCTCGTATCTTCCTTTCTCTACATGTGGAAAATCTCAGACCTTTCTTCTATATGCTGCATGCTATCCCTACTCCTAAAGCTGCTTTCTTGGTCTAATACAACTCCTTTGTCAATCTTTTTTTTAATGGTCTCTTATTTTGATGAATAAATTGCCCTCTGCAAGCTAAATGATACTCACATTCCCCTCCTCCTGCTTGCTTTCTTTTTCCCAGTAGCCATTCAGTATATGTTTGACAAGGTTATTTTAATTCATCTCTGTAAGTAACTGCTCTTACTCTATTGTTTTGTCTGTTTTAGTTACAATTAGGTTTCAGGGGATTAGAGGCTGTTTGCCATCAGGTAGCTTGAAGGACAGCTTTTTTTTTTCTTACTGTTGTCCTGGTAAAAGGGCCTTTCCTGAAGTTCATACTAAGGTGACAATGCAGTGGGAATCCAGGTGCCATTAACATGTGGCTGACTGAGGATCTCTGCAGTCAGTAGGCAAATAAGGTGGCTTACTCCTGGAAATATCAGGATGTCTTCTTACAGCAGGTTTTTGTTATTCCAGGCCTCCATTGCAGTTAGCATGCCATCTCACTCACTACAGCCTATTCAACAGATAATTGATGTAGGCTGAGGCTTCCGCTAACATTCCCTTTTCCTGTCTTCTTCTATTGCCTGGTTCTTCGCTAGGAGGGACTAGTCTCTGTAGCTTTTAAAGCAGAGCTCCAACACAACATATCTCAAGTTAAAGCTATAGAGAAGCACAGAATGCAGTGCACGTTACCACCTCTGCTGCAGTGTCAGTGAAAACAATCTAAGATATCATTATTGTGCTTTCCTCTGTAAGGAGCAACAGCTCTGATCATTATTTTGCTGCATGTCTGTCTGTCTAGTGGCTAAGCAGAGACAACAACAATTTAAAGGACGTCATATGCCTGTCGCTGTTAAATGGCAACGGGGCATTGGTGGTTTAATCTATATCATACAGTATTTTACTTGTTAGGATTACTGTGTGTTCTTTTTGAGTCAGGAATTCCTGAGTGGCTTTGTAGCCTGCTGATTACCAAACACCTGATGTGTAATCTGGTACTATAGAATAACCTTGTGGATTAAGATTAATGTTTCTAACAGTCGGTCCAATTTTAAATGTTAGTGGTTTTTTTGTTTTTAACCTACTGGTGTCACTCTAGAGCAGTGTTAAAAATACAGGCTTTCTGAACTTTTTCCTTTTTTCTTCAATGTCTTTTCAGAAACAACAATCTTTGTCAGAAAGCAGAAAAAGAGAGCTCTTGGAAAGAACAATTGTGGAACTTGTTGAGTTCATTTCTCCTAAAGCACCTAAACCCGGAGAATTTGGTGGAAGGACATCAGGTTCAATGGCTTGGCGAGTAGCCAGAGGTGAAGCTGGTTCAGAGGTATTTAACTTTTCCACTGCTGACTATCCTAGAGGTAGCTAATTAGATGTTCTGTGACTGTGGTCTGCAGAGGAATAGTGCTTCGTGGGTCGGTGGTAGGTGAAGAAAAGATCTTGTTCCAACAGTGAAACTTGGAAAAACATGAGGGACAAGTTCAATTGATTTCAGTTACTTTTTTTCTGAAATTGATTTATAAACTGTCATATACAAGCGCCTGTATATGATAGTCGCTGACTTGCATTTGATATTCCAAATAACCATTTATTTGTTGGTTGTACAAGAAATAGAAATGTACTCAATGTGTAAGTTTTCTATTCCTAACGTGTTACTCTTTTTTCCTTAATTTTGCTGACTTTATGTTGTTTGGTTAATAATTTACTTCTAGAAGTAATGATGTGAAAATTTTAAAAATAGTATTACAGCTCCTCTCTGGAAAATGGGCAAGTCTGCTGTAGGAGAGTAGTTCTGACGTTTTTGTTTTGCAGAAGTGCTTTTGTTCTATGACCTCAAAAAATTAAAGTGTCTTTTTTTGGCTTTGTTTTTTGTTTGGCAGCAAGACTGAATAGGGAAATCACGATACACTGATTAAAAGTGACATAGACTTACTGAAATACACTGGGAAATTAAGGTGCTTTTTTTTTTTTTTTTTGCCTTTTTCAGAAGAGAAAAGAAGTAATTTTTATTCCCTCTGAAAAAGAGAAGACATCTAAGCTCTTCCACCTCACCTACAATGTAGTAGAAGATAGTTATGCACGGATTTCTAATAATAATGAAAAAATAACTGGCTGGGAAGCAGGCGTTTGGAAGGCAGAGTCTGTTTGGAGAAAGGTTGAAACAGATTGGAAAATGGTAAGGATTTATTAAAAGTGTTAAATCTGCCATGAAAGTATGACAGTGTCAGCGAAGTAGAAACCCTTGCCTGTGCTTGGCGTCAAAACCTCTCTTGGTGCCTACAGAATTCAGCTGATGTTGATAAATATTACTGATAAGCTTCAGATGAGATTGCCATGAGTTAAGAAATTGCAAATAAATTTAGCTTGCCTTTCAGAAAATTAGAATCCCTGCTAGAGTACCAAATTTTAAGAACTGGTTTCCTGATGCTTTTGGGCAAACACTTGATACTGTTTTATTGAAGAGCAATACTTCTCTCCAAAAAAGTTTTTTAGCTTTGGGGAATAGCTTTATAGTACGTATCATATCTCTTTGATGCACAGCCAAAGGAAGAAATTGTCATCCTAAACATTATGGCTCCATCTGTAATAAGGCAAAAAACTATCAGCCAGATTATTGTCTACCCTACCCAGACTCCTTCCCATCTGTCAGGACGCCGAGCGGCAGAAGAATCATATGCTCTGAATCTAGGAAGAGAATAGATGCCTGCGGGATAGGAAGGGGTCATTTACTAGGAAACAACTTCTCCAGCAACAGCTACCAACTGTGGAACTGAACATTCCTGTCAGGGACTCTGGCATGTTATTGCTCTATTCCCTCTGTCATCCTACTAGCCTGAGAGGTCTCTGGCTGAATGTTCCTCTATCTTAAGCAATAGTTTACTTTCCAGTAATGAAAAATGGAGCAAGTGTGTAATTCTCTTCTGACGCTTCTGTATTGGGTCTGTACATCAATGACTTGCAAAATGCTATAGAGGAATAACTTAGAGGGGTTATTATCCCTTAAAGAGAAGGAAGAATTAACACTTTTGTGCCTGGTGCATAGTAACACTAAATTCTGCTTTATTGTCTGGGAATGATATTTCTATATTAGGGTGAGATCTTTAGTAAAAACATATACTGTGCTTTATTCAAACTAAAAGAGAGGAGATTTAGGTTGGATGTAAGGAAAAGGTTTTTTACAGTAAGGGTAGTGAAGCACTGGAACAGGTTGCCCAGAGAGGTGGATGCTCCATCCCCGGAGACATTCAAGGTCAGGCTGGATGGGGCTCTGAGCACCCTGATCTAGCTGTAGGTGTCCCTGTGCATTGCAGGGGAGTTGGACCAGGTGGCCTTTATATAGGTGCCTTCCAACTCTTAAGGATTCTATGATTATCATCTCAGAGCTGTTCTTTACAGTTTAAAAACTGAAGAGCTATCTAAGTCCATTTAATATGACATTAATCACAAGTCTGAACATGACAGAATTTGGTAATGGTTTTCTGAACTATAGATTCTGAAAGGATCGTGGCTGTTTTGAGGCTCTAATCTGCAGTGTGTGTGATACCGTTTGCCAGTAAGAGATGCCAGACCCGGAAGTACCATCCCATTACAAAAATCTTTTGAGGGTTAATAGTAACTCTTCAATAAATGTTGGTGTATGAGCTTGACTGTTCAATCAGGTGATGTTCAGAACAGCATTGAGGCACACTAAGTTGTGCAATTTTTTAACAGCTACAGTGGTGTTAGTACAGGATGTGTATATGGCTAGCATGTATGATTTACCTTTATCAAGACATGTAAAATCCTGGGAGAAATGATGTGTGTCAAGGAGACACATCTGCAGAATCCAGAATACCGATTACAGTATTCAGCAACACTGAGCAATGAAAATGAAACTGTGTGTGGGCCTATGGCTTTATATAAAAGCCAGTAGTCTGCTTTTTTAAAAATAAGCTTTTTTTTTTTTTTAGAAAATAATCGACTTAGATATTTTCATGGGTTAAACTTCAATGAGCGTGCTGAAATGGATGTGTTCCCTAGTGAAGGAGGATGAATCATGTACAGCTACCTAACTGTAGAATAGACTTAATGACTCAGAAAGAGATTGAATAAAAAATTGTAACGTGAACAGTTTTGAGGGTTCAGAGGCTTAATAAAGAATGAAAGTTTACTCTATTTAAAGATTTAATAACCTTAATTAGATGTATGTTGATTGACTCCATTTTTGACATAATGCCTATGTCTTATTTCCATTTAGGTTTATTTAGCCAGAAAAGAGGGGTCATCCTCTGCTTCCATCAGCTGGAAGTTTGAGTGTGGGTCAGTCGGTCTAAAAATAGATAACATTTCAATTAGGACAAGCAGTCAGACATTTCAGAGTGGAAGAATAAAGTGGAGACTTTGTTCCCCCACAACAGAAGTTACTCTGGTAGGAGGTAAGTGTGAAATTAGATCATGCACCACAAATATAATTGCAAAGATATAGTTTATATGGGGAGAACACTGGGCAAGTTTTAAAAGTGAAATGTAAATGTATGTTGACTTTTCCAGCTTAGTCTTTCATAGCAAGGTCAAGAAAATACTGTGCGATTAATCAAAATTGGTACAAAAAATGGTACAAAACCAAGTTTTTGTAGTGTTCAGAACACTACCTGCAACACAGGACAATTGGCAAAGCCGCAGAGTGAATACAAGCTGTCTGTGTGTTTTACCAGGAAGGATAGACGTTTGCATGTGTGGTGGCTTCAGTCTTGGCTGGGTCCTCTGAACATGAAAAATAAACCAATAATAACTAAAGTTCTATAGGTTTTTTTTTTTTTTTTTCTGCTACTGATGAATTAGTTTGAATAGTTGTGACTCAGATCCTTAAACGTTCATTGCATATTACCCTTTTAATATGCATTCTAGCATTGTATGCTGTCTGGAGCAGAACCTTACTTGTTTATCTTTTCTTCCAATAGATAAAAAACTTTCCTCTTATTCAGATTTTTGTGGTGCGACAGAAGTTACGTTGGAAGCAATTCTAAGTGGAGGGGATGGTGAAGCTGCATGGCAACACGCACAGCTGTTTAGAGACAGCATAACAGGATGTGGAGAAAATTGCTTGGAGATAATTGTAAAACTCGCTGACCTCTGAGAACCTGAAATGAAAAGAATTTCTTTGGATTCCTTGAAGACAGTATACAGTGGAAACAGCACAAAGTCTTGGTTGGCAGTTCCTGCTTATCCTGCAGACAGCTCATTTCCTGTTTCAGTCCTTCCATTTTGCCAAATGGAAACTGCACAGGTATTGAATAGGTAAACATCACAATTAAAACCTTCTTTGCTTTTAAAAACTCAAAAATTAAGGGTATTAATTAAATGGTTCGATTCCTTTTCTTAAACTCAAAGGAAAGCAGTTTTTAGAAACCAAAATGTGATCATAGATGCACAGAGCAATTTTAATTTGGAGTTTTGAGTTTGGGTTTTTTTATTTAATAACCTACTTCTTGCAAAAACTGTGAATTCTGTTTTCTGATTACAACAGATACATTGTGATGATTTTAAAACATCTTAAAGAATAATAAAGACTTAAATATTTTAAGAGAAAAATCTGATTTTATGTAATAATTAGAAAGCTGAAATTAAGAGAAATATTGAAGCAATCTTAAAATGATGTTGTTAGATATCTAAGTATTAAACTTGTGTTTGATACATAGAAATGCTTGGAGGTATGATTATGCTAGGAAAATAAATTAATTTTGAAAGAAATTTTCATTGTGTACCTAAAATTTTGTCATGGCTTGTGATATGAAATTGAGATTTAAAAATGAATAAGAACATCAGATTTTTTTTCCTGGGGAAAAGCACAGATTATTCATCATACATATTCTTTTACGATATAAATTCAAATTTATGCACCTTTAAAAAGATTTATGAAGTGTATAGGTTAGAATCATTTTTTAAGCTATTGTCTTGAGGTGCTTTGAATACAGTTCTCAAATTTGATGTAGAAGTGTATGCAATTTTCTCTTCCTTTATGCAACATTTAAATTCTTTGCAGTGGATATAAAAAAACTGCCACCCAGGAGATGTCAGATGTAGCAGTGCTGTGAATCAAGTATGGAGTGAATGTTCAGCTTACATAGTCTTTATCAGAGAATTTGAGGAAGGCTGTGGCTGGATTGTATGATAAATTTTCTATTATAAGACTATAGTGCAAAGTTTGAGCTACAGTTTTATTTTAAAGCAAGTGAAAACTGGAGATGCTGTTCCTAAGTTCAGTGATTTTTAAAGCTTTTTTTCTTCCTTCTTTGGCCCTCTCAACCACTGTATTGATTTGAAATGATTGTCAAAAATCATTTGTGTTGAAATAAGTGTTTGCTGACCTTTGGACAAACTAAGCAAACATTAGACTGTTTGGGTATTAATAGAAAACTCCATGTGCACAGTGAACATAGGCACCAAAGTGGTACCATAGACATCTTAAGGTAGTAGATTACAACAGCTCAGGAGTGACAGAGTGGTGGATAACAATAGGTGATACGCTTTTCCTCAGAATGTAAATTGACAGTTTGTGAGGGAATCAAGTGTCTCACTCCCTTAGTACAGAACTGAGTGGCATGTAACTGTATGGAAGGATGTGGATTTACACTTGACTAACGCAGAGTGAATTTGCCCATCTCCACTCAGAACTCTTTCTGCTTTAGTTTCAGCTAAATGATAGTTCAGAGATTTGAGTAGGAACCAAACAGGTATTACAGGCTAATCTAAATACTATGTTGGAAGAAAATAGTCAAAAAAAAAAAAAGGGGGGGTTGGAAACCCTCACCTTTCTACTTGATAGTTGTGATAGCTGAGAAAGATACTGCTTTAAGACAAGTTTTTTATTTTATCAAAATAGAGGATTATCGGGAACTGTAAAGCAGCATAAGTGCATTTGATGTTTTGAAAGCAGAAGGCAGAATACTTTCAACAGCAGTAAGATGAAAGTAATTTTCTCACAGTTTTGGCCAGAATTTCTAGGGGGAAGAGTAATAATAAAATCATCCACTCAAACAGTAGAGTAGATAATGTTCATTACTAAAATATTTTAATGATTTAAAAAGTAAAAAGATAATGATTGATTTGATTAGTGGAGCATTTAAGTACTTTCTGTACTTGTAAGATCGCATGCAGTGAATAAAAGTGCTTATTTTAGGAAGGAATTCATGTGTCAAAATCTGGTTGAATAGACCTTATTTGTAGGGGAAGAAAAAAGAAGGAACTCCATCAGATGAATTTTGGAGTACTCTATAAATACTGAACATTTTGAGTCTCTTTAACTTTTCTAAAGGTGCCTTTTTTTTTTTTTTGTATTCATTTCACTGCAACTCAAAAATTAAAAAAATTTTAATTAATGTTTGAAACCAGAGGTTATTCCTCTGGTATTTTGCTTTATTTCATCCATAGTTGCTTAATAATTTACAGCATCCTGAATTTGCAGTAATATATGGTGGAGAGATCCATGCTGCGACGTACTCTAAAAGTGTGGGGATGAAGTTAAGGCGGTTGAGTTGTGGATGATTTTGATCAGGGCATATGTAGCTTTAAGGCAGTGCTTACAGTACTTCTTAGAAGTTTGAGGAGGGGAAGGTTAAATGAGAAAAGAAAAAATACTGTTTCCTAGGAATGCATGGTGTGATGTCAGTACAGGTACAACCAGCAATGTTTTCTAGAGTTCATTTAGTTTGGCACATCTCGAAGAATTACTAGCTGCCTTGTGTGCTGTGGGTGCCTACCAAAGTTGCCTTGGGGTGTAGCAGTGAAATCTTTTCAATTAAATTTTACATAAGTAATATACTGCTCAATGAATGCTTGCAAAGTAATTTTTATGAGTTTGTGGTTTCCAACAGAAATCTGAAAGCCTGTGCACAGAAATCCTGCTTTTAAACAAGTATTTGTTTTGTTGCATTGTTGTCTCTCTACAGTTGATCATACAGATGTTTTTTTGTGGGTATCCTGTTTAAACTCTGAATGCTGTGTGCAGAGCAGCAACCACTAGTCGTAACACAAGAAATTGTAGGAGCCATTTCCTATAGCCCAAGAATCTGCTGGGGCAGGGGGAGGAAAATTTTTAAAACACATGAAGGAAGTCCCTTCAGTCAGTGTAGGGAGAAAGGCAGGTACACAGGAATCAAGGAAACAATCTTTATATAAATTATATATTTTCACTAAGATGTAGGTAATGAAAACTGTCTGATCCTGTGTGATGTCGCCTTTACTCATCAGTTATTCACAGAAAGAGGTTATATCTTATGTCTAAACCACATCATGTGCAACGTCAGGAAATGTAGAACACTAAAAATAAAGTATGTTTGTCTCCATAGCACAGTGGAATGAAAACAGATGGTAGGCAGCACATATGGCTGCCAGAAGCGGGGAACACCCATTTGCAGAGTTCTTACAGCTTAAAACAAAACAAGCCAAAACAAAGGAACACCAAGGGGAGCAGATATTGTGCCAGGCAGATAGCAGGATGTCTGTCCTCTTCTCTACATCTACTCTTTACCTTCAGTTGCTTAAGCTAGACATGGGAGTACACTACCAGTTAAAAAAATCAGTGTGTGCCTTCTTAGTATTTGTCAAAGTTTAGCATTTTTTAAATACAGACATTTATTTTAAATCTCTGGTTCCCACCGTGGGTTCAAACCTCTGGTTTGCTCCAGAAGCGATTCAACTTAAAAAGAAAAAAAAAGTCTTAGTAGATTGGTACAGGTTCTTCTCTGAAGTTACTAATTTCCAGTAGCAAGGAGCCACTGGAGCCGAATATTGAGACCTCCCATCCTATAATATGGCACTTAGGAGTGGCAAAGTAACGAGCCAAGGTCAAACAGCCTCAAGTATTTTACCTGTATAGGTGTTGTGAAATACATACGAGTATAAATGTGACTTTCTGTCTGAATAAGAGCACAGGATTTTTTGTTTTTTTCCTTTGTTTAGGTTTTATGTTGATTCCTGCACTTTGCTTTTTTCTTTTTTCTTAGTGGTAATTTTGTAGTTAAGCTATTACCTCTGTTCATGGTTAGCCTGCTTCAGTTTCTGCAGAGCTGTCTTTTTTCTACATGTTTCTAATTTAAAATACATTTTAATTTGCTTTTAATTTATGTAGTGGATTGCAACTGTATGATAAATACACCGTGACAAAAATTAAGTTCATTTCTTCACTTTTATTTTCTAAGAGGAAACAAAAGGGATAAAGTACTCAAATTCAGCAGAGAAAAAGCAATAGTAATTAAAATTGATGATGCTCATAAACCAAGAAAAATAGCGGGACTTAATAAGATTTAATGAGGAAAGAAAATGTAATGCACTACTCATAAGCTAGTGACCCTTTTCTTTGAGACATTTTCCTATTTGCTCATTTATATTTAGGTTACTGAGAAAAGTGTTCAGAATAGGGAACAGCTTGTTTTGAAAAGCTGTAAAAGATTTAAGGTATACCCATTCTTAGATGGTTTTTATTTTCATTAGTCTAAGCTATAGAAATCGTTTTAAAATTAAGAACAGGCTCCTTCTGCTTGATGTCGATTAATCCCCTTCTTTGTTCCAACAAATAATGGGGGTCTTTGATTTTGGGGGGAAAAAAAAGTGTGTTTAGTGACCTATTGTAACCAATAGCTTTAAGAGAATGCTATTTTTAATGAGTTTGAGATTTCAGAGTGACTTTGAGCACTGGCAGAAACTGGAGGGACTGGATCTAATCACTGGATAGCTATGACCCTCTGTTGAATGTCTTATAAAAGGAGGAGAAAGACAACATCAACATGTATTTTGAGTGTAATATTTCAAAGTGTGTTCTGTTAATTTGTTCCTTTTACTGCATAATGCTGTGTGTTATTTCATATCCTTAGAACTTCAGTAATGTAATGTCTCCTATATCCTTGAAGTCCCAGGGGACCATATTCTCTCCCCCAGAAAATCAGCTAACAGCTTAACAGCAGGAAATACAAGCCTTGTTTTAGATCCGCACTTCAGATAACAATATACAGACTCCCTTGTGAAACAGTTGTAAGGAAAACAGCTAGCATAAGAAAATGAAGGCATCCAAGAGCAATGTTTAAGCAAACTCTGAGTAAGATAAGTGGAACAGTTGATAACAGGCTCTTAGAGCGGATGGAAACAGCAACAACGTGCGTTACTGCTGTGATGAGAAGGGTGGAATTGAATATGTGTGTCTGTGCTTGCACTGTGGCAGCTTTTGCTTTTATCCAAAGCATCAATGAAATATATGGTATATTCAAAACGAAGTTCAACACTAGCAAAAAGATGTAACACTTTATTGACCAAAAGGGAAGTGCCCCTTTGTGGACCGTGTAAGGAATTCTGAAGGTATTCTGTTTTCTGTATTAAGAAGCGCGTCAGAAAACAGTTTTTGATGTGGATGGTTTTATTTGTTCTGTTGTTAAGGTAGGAGCTTCTGCTTAAGTATACGTACTGGTTTCCATAATGTTAGCAAATATAGTTTTGAAGGAAAAGAGTAGAAGAAAAATATTAATGTAACAAATCAGAATTCCACAAAATCTCTGCAATGGCTATAGCAGTACAAACAGGACGTGTTGGAGGCTGTGATTTAAATTTTATACTTGAGGACAGGAAAAAAGTAAGGTCAGGTTAATCCTGAGCAATGAATGCCAGATTTGCGTCATTTGACATTTGCTTAACAAACAAAGCTAATTGTTTCAATTTTTGTAATAAATCAAATCTTTCTAGAAAGAATTGTCATGGAGCCTTATAAATACAAGCTGGCTTAATCAAGTTCTTGCTCAGTTGTCAGAACTATGCATGAACTTCCTTTGTAAGTTGTCTGAGCCCCTGACAAGTGTTAGTGATACCACTGACCACTAAAGTTAGTTCTTTAACTCCAAAATCAGTATTTGAGGTTTTTTCCTTTTTTTTTGAGGAGAGAGTGGAGGATTTTTTTTTTATTATTTTTACTATAAATCCATTTTATTTTTTTTTTTTACAAGGACGAAAACCCAGAGTTTGCATTCAGTGAAAAAGACGTAATTTTACTTGATTCTACACTATAGCTATATTCTGCAGCATCATAGTTTTGTTACAGAATTTAAGGGTCACCAGTAATTTATATCTGTACATTAGTTCATTGCTGAAAATGGATTCTTGAATGACAGAAAGGTATGAAGAAGTGGGTGTTCTTTCAGTCCCATTACAGAAATAAACTTTGGAAGAGACAGGAAGATTTGCATGTGTTTCTGGCCCACATAGTCAAAAAATTCATGATGGGAAGCAGGCACTAAAGAGAAGCAAGCACTTGCCAGAGTACATTTGTTTTTTTTAAAGCCTGGTATTTTATTGCATTTACTTCACATACTGTACTCATTACGAATCCTGTGAGGAAATTCAGCCCTTTGTAAATATTCAGTGGAAAAGAGGAGTTCCATCTGCCAACAGAGCACGGAGGGAACATGTATACTAGTGAAATAGTGATGCAAAGATGTGGTATGTGGAAAAAGAGAGAAGAAAACAATATAATTTATTTCTAAAGAGCAGGATAGTTACTGGTGTATGGTAATGAATTCAGTGGAAATTGGCTAGAACCTATTATACTCCAAGGATTGAATATCAATTCCGTAACTAGAGAACATTTTACTTAAAACGTGGTATGTAAGAGGCACTCCAGTAATACAGTGTTACCTGTGAGTCAAGCAAGGGTTGCCACTAACAGAGTACCATCAACGGATTTTGTATTTGATGCAAATTAGAATGAAAAAAACAGCTCTGTGACATAGGAGTCGTTCTATTAGCAGTATAGACAAATTAGATGCATTGGGCATCTTTTGGACAGTTTTTGATTTAGCCAAACACTTCCTGTTAGCCTTTTTACAACTACAGTTGTTCCCTTGATCAACACGTGACATCAGTTACTTCCTGTGGCATCGCTCCCTGTTTGATTCACTGTTAAAAATCCTTCTAAATATCCCTTCTTCTGAACCAGTGGGTTTCACCCTTGGAAGCAGCCTCTGCGACAGAGATCGAGGCAACTTTCAAGTGAGTCACAAGGTAAGGACCGGAGGTTTCTATGCCAGCGCTGTGCTCTTTTTCCTTGTCCCCTGTGAATCACAGGCTGATACCCCAGCCCCATAAAGCCTTTGTGCCTTCTCCAGCTCACCAGAGCTGCTGTTTCTTCTCTAGTGGGCAGTTGGAGAAAGTAAGCTGTGAAGATAAGCATAGTCTGCTGAGCGAGTTTCCTTCAATGTCTTCTTCTGAATTTGCCACCTCTCATTGCTGGAGACTGTCCAGCTTTTTGTCTCCTGTACCTTCATGCCCACAGAATATTCACAGGACAACCGAATCCTCAGCTGGTATCATCCCAGTATCACATCCCTCAGTGACTGCCCTCCCTCTGTTATTCTCCCATGTTCCCGGCATTGTTGTTACCAACAGGTCTATTGGTCACCCACCACAGCCTTCAGATCAGCTAACCTAGGCTTTTCCTTTTGTCTTTTTGAGCCTCGTTGACGTCCAGGAATCTTGAGAGGTAAGGGAGGTGGTGTAAGGGGCCCACAAGGCAGGGGAAAGAGAAGCAACATTCCTTCTGAGAAAAGGATGTTGAGACCAGTGAGCTAAGAACCTGATGTTTTAATGTTTGTATATTTAATTCAAAACAGCAATGAGATTTCCAACAGAACTAGATTAGCAGATTTCACTTTTGGGGAAAAGTTCTTGCTCTCATCTCATAGAAACTTCAGAAGAAGGATAGCTGTAAACCTTGCGAAAGAACCAAATGAAGGGTTAAATGTTATGTTTATATGCTATGGTATGGATTGCTGTTGTAAGAATATGAATGTGAAACTTCCAATTTAACTCGATAGAATGATGCAAACAAATAGGAAATTGGAAAGAATATTTTTTTTTCATGTCCTTTTTTGTCCTTTTGAAGGATTAACTGCTGCTTTTTATAATCTGCAGAGATCTGCAGGAGTAAAAACACAAAGCACAGCTTCCAACACATTAATGTGCTAATTAATTTAAAGGGAATGTAAAAAGTAGTTTCACCTGCTTGCATCTTCATGCTGCTCTCTTACAGAACCTGTTAAGCAAGGCATGGCCCAGCATGGTTTGCAGCCCCGGGGAAAGCACCAACCTTACCCATCGTGCAGCAGCCCCTCATGAACAGCATGGGAGTAGCAGAGATCAAGGGTGGGATGACAGATATTGCAGTCCTCCCGCTCATGAAATGCAGTGCTAATAAGCAATTATAAATGAGCAAGGAAGATTTAAACATTAGACGGAAGCTGGAGCGAGGCTTGGGAGTGCTGTGTTTTGCATGTGTGCTCAGTGGGAGTGTGTTTATCCTAATGGGAGGCTTGGGAGCGCCGTGTGCTGTGCTGTGCCGTGCTGTACAGCCCTTTGGCTTTGAGGCTGAAAGCAGTCATGCTGGTTTGGTGAAGCAGCTGAGAGCTGGAGTGTGTGCCTTGCGTTGTGCTTGAGTGTTGTAGCTTGTGCTGCATTCCCTTGAGGTGGTTAACGTGCCTGCCTCTACTGCCTGTGTCTGCTCTGTCTTTATGGTACTCTGAGGGCTGATGCTGTAAATGTGCTTCACCAGTAGAGCAACAAAAAATGTTCTGTGTTAACAAAAACCATCTGAAAAGAAAGGATTGTTGTTCGCTTTGAGTTTTCTTCACTTCTGTACAGCAACTTAAAATTAGTGGCTTTCATTATTTTGGAGAACAATTGTTCTGGGAAGATGAAGAAAGTTTTGTTATGTTTTGAGAATATCACAAAGAACAGCACATATAATCTCTCAAACTTTAGCTATGCTCTGACTTCAAGTAATTTCATTGTCTTTTCAGTCCTTATGTTAGCATGCTCCTCCATCATCACTGCTTATTTCTCAGAGAACTCAATTCAGAATATTGTGAGGAATGATCAAAACCAATAGGTAACTGGGAAAACAAACAAAACCAACAATGAACTAAGGGTAAGATGTTAAGTTTAAAAAAAAAAAAAAAAAAAAACAACTCAGCAGAAGAATGTCCTGTTCAGTTGAGTATATGATAAGCCTCTGAAGGCACAAGAACAGAGAGAATCTCTGGGAATGTCTGTGCCTCAGTGTGAAGAGCTAGCGTTTTAGAACTTGCTAGAAGATGAATGGGATTCTGATACTTAGTGTCAAATAAAGTCTTTTATAGTATTTTTGGAAACATTGGTGCATAAATTGCATTTTCTCACTTTGAAGAAACATTAAAAGAAGGAAAATGTTGAATGGAAGGGAAGTTGATCCTGTGTTGGAAATTTCTGGATTGTATGTCTTAGCTTTTCATGAAAATCTGAGAAATCCATAGCATCTACTGCCTTGAAATAAAACTACGTGAGCAGTAACAGCCAATTCTGAAAGAAACCTCACGACTTCCAGATAAATTTAAGGCTACTCTCGCTCTTCAAAGGCTTTCTGATATAAAAGGTTCCAGCAGAAGAACATATGTGGAACAACAAAGCTCAATAAAAAAACAACTAACTCAAAAAGAAGGTGAGTTGCTATTACAGTTCTATAGCAGAATGGTATCAGTATTGGCATGGGTTTACTATGGGACACAGTACAAGAAAAATGATGATTTTAGTTGTTATTTAAGGACACAGTTATCATTAATTATTCTTTGCAAAATTGGTTTTAAAAGAATGTGGAGTTAAATGATCAATAAATGTAAAATGATCAACAGATTTGTTGTAACAATAGATATGCTGGCTTTTTTTCATACTTAGGTTTGACAGTAAGTAAAAAACAACAAAACATGCAGTAATTTTTAAAGGTTCTTTCCTCAAAGTTTGCAAGAAATGTAGGAACATTCTGAAAGAACTGCATCAGTGAAGAACATTTTTCTTCTGTAAGTTAAATGCACCATAGATTTCAAAAGGAAATGTATAAAATGAGGGTTACTGCTTGCCATGTTATTAAAAAAAAAAAAAA